>OZ017738.1:391817624-392172624 GCA_963969285.1 Odontomyia ornata
AACCAGGTTTGATATAAGGGGTTGGTGATTGAGAAACTGAGATAATGCTCATGGGATTGTTAGTAAAAATGAGGTCCAGCAATCTATTGTTTAATTTTGGGAAATAGTTTAACTGCGTTAGCAAGCATAGAGATGAAAAGAGTGACAATGAAATTGATATCTCATTATGTGACACAATCCTTCTAGACCTTAAATCCTATTCAACCGTTGGCCATGTTAAAGTCACCGCAGATCACAAAGGACGCAGAGGGGTATGAAACATTAATGTAATTAGAAAGTTCAGAAAAGAAGAGAGTATAGACTTGTAGCGGGGAGCTGCATGGCACATAGACGCACACAATAAATATTAGCAAGCTAGATGATAATCTCAAACCAACTACAACGCATTGAACAGGAGGGGAGAAGGTGATATCTCGACAGAAGAAACTTTCAAAAGGTTTACGGACCGCAATCAAGACACCTCCGCCATGGCATTTACCGGATAAAGCTCGGTCCCTATCTTCACGATATACATAATGTAGAGGAAAGAGTTCTTCATTCGCAATCGTGCTTGCAGGGAATAACTGCAATAAATTGAGCCGAAACGGTCAAATTGGAGAGGAAAACTCACAGCTTACTTAATGCATGAACATGATTTTTTTCATTTCAGGAATTTCATAAACAACTCCAACTGCTGCCAGCATTATAATTGAAATACGCAAGCAAAACAGAATTCGCAAGTGTGTTGAATGAGATTCATAGAAAACTGTACATCTCACCTCACAATATCCCCAATATATAGCATTTTCCAGAGAACACATTTACATAATTATTACCATAAAATCTTCCACTTGTGGTCCTAATTAGAATTTGTAATATCTACCCGGGATTTATGCTTTTTCAAAAAATCATTTTCCGTCCATTTTTCCCTCATCCCTACTAATCCTTGGCAGCCTGCATACCATTAAAAACTTTTATTCTAGCTTTCCTTCATTTCATTGACAACTCCAAGCTTTCAAAGGATTTATGACACTCCCACCCCAAACAAACCCCGAGAATATATCCTATGATAATGTTGAAAAGCCGTCAACAACAATATAGGGGTGGATGTTGATGGCATGCAGATATGAATAGAAATTTTTGCTCCTAATGGATCCGCTTTTCAGATAACTTTATGTGCACTCAAATTAAAATCATATTAAGGGAGTTGAAATCCGCTCTGTCAGCGTGCTAAGTAAGCTGGAGCAAAATTAAATGCTGCACTGATTGAAACAGACTCAGTCGAATTGTTTTAATGGAAGAAATTCTTTCATTTACTTTGAGGTGTTTTCAGTAAATTTGTTTGGGGGTTCCTTGTGACTAATGAGTTTACTCAACTGAAAGCTCCATCACCATCTATCCCTTCTCCCCATTAGGTTTGACTCCTGATCTTCATAAATTTCTTGTAACTCATCTAATTCACTTTCATGACAATATTCATAACCAGCAATCGAATCGTTAAACCTTACATTAGACCCAGTCACATAAAAAATGATCACCCTCTCAAGGAGTCAAGTGGCGGGCGAGTGGCATTGATACATACAATATTCAGCTCCACTAGTCCTGCTTAGTCTACACAGGCACACATAAATGCATGAGACAGGACAACGTGCTTTAAAGTTGAATAGATAAAAGAATAGAGACGGGGATGCCTGAAGGAGAGTTTCTTGTATGAGAGAAAACAGTTTGCATTTCTTCCCACCTTTTGTTGTGGAGCTCATAGCGGAGGCTCATCTGTGCGGCAAACAATGGACTCGGTCTTAATAGCTTTGCAAATAGCCTAGGAGAATACAAGCATGAAAAAACTTGTAAAGTGGTATCCTAGAGGGTATCCGGAATATTCTGTTTGCCTGACAACAATATCATATGTCTGGCACTTAAGGGTATAGTCATATCATTCGCAAAGGCTTTCTTATATGTATGACGATGGAGTTATAGCGGTAAAGCGGAAAATAGTTTAAGTTTACTGGAACTGAAAGTATTTCAAAACAACAGAGTCCTTACGTTCTTCGGGCTGAAGCTAAAGTTACAAGAAATGGTTAGCTTCGCTGATGGGGCAATTATATGTGTATTTCTTCTTGAATTTCGTGATTAAAGTCAAACACTACCTTGGCAGTTAATTTCGAATTGCAATAAATTATTTACTTTCACAAATTTTATTCTACTTAAAATTCCATCCTAATGGAGTTTATTTGTATTCAGGATTAAATTAAATAAAACTAGGAGAGTTATCAGTTGTAACGTTAAGCTGAAACATCTAACATATTAACAATTACAATCGATGATAAGGATGAAGAAAACAAAGCAAAAATAAAACTATTTACTTCGCGTAATTACGAGTATATAAGTTAACGAGCGATCCCACGCTAAACTGCTGACACTGCAGGTCTACACTACCGTTCCGTGGGAGCGAACATTTTCTCACATTCCGGGAAACTGCAACCGCAGCAGAAAAATTAGATATAAGCTTTTGCATAATTATTGTAAATTCCTATTGTGTTTGTACTCTTGATCGCGACGGGGAACCTCTGCCCGACTCGCAGTGAAATATATTTTTTTGTTATTAGTCTAAATTGATTTGTAACTGGCGCCCAACGTGGGGCTGCATCCGTGCGTGTGTTAAAGTAATTAATTTAAGTGGATGGATCACTTTGTAAATATACACATATTTGCAAAGAAGCCTTAAGATCCTAACGCATGTTGAGACTGGCATGCGGTCCACAAATTAACTCAAAGTGTAAAGTGAAAATAAAAGTTTCGCGAAGTTCGGACAATTTACCCGCGACGAAAAACAAGTCCGGAAGACCACACGCATTTTTCCTATTGGCACCTCAGTAGCTTCTTGGAACACCAGCAAGTGCAAACAGGATAACCCCAGAGGAAACAGGATTGGCAGCCTTGTGAAGAACCCACTGGAAAGAAAAACGTGATCAGGAGCAAAGCAATAGCGAGCAATGGAAAAAGTAATCATATTAATGTAAGTCAGTTATAAAACATTTAGCATAAGTTATAAACTGGCAATCTCTAAAACATTACATTGATTGAAGGAAATCTGAAAGAAATTTAAAACAATAATATCGAAAATATTTCTATATTGGAAATTAGTGAAGGATGTTTTAATTATTTTATTTCTATATATATTTCAAAGAAAGCTCTTTTACAGGATAAATTTAAATTTGTGAATGAAAAGTGAAGTGTTTGTGAAAATTATTATTGTAAATCATAATTGTGGTGTCCGCGACTTTCATTTTATTTAATTATTGTCTCATAAGAGCTCGTGTTGGAGTTGGAGTTACTCTAGCATCCTATGTTAATTAAAGCATAGGTCTTGTTTGTCTGATCAAATCCGTGTCGCAGAATTCATTTGATTTCCTCAGATTTCTGTGTTCTTGTGTATCGATCTTGTCTTGACGCATTCGGATTTGTGTCGAGTAAATAATTAACATCTCCTGCCTAAAAGTTGGTCTTGATTGTCGTGCCGTTGTGCTTCGCTTGATCGTTGTTCTTGTTTTGTCTTGCTGACACCTCGCAAGCACTAATTGTGAATACTAAATAAGTCTTTTCGACCCTTTTCGCAAGTTTAAGGTTTTGCAATGTCGAACCCCAATAACCTCATTCGACCTGCACGCCTACCTGGAACACCAGCGGGCGCTAATGGGGACGAACCCCAAGCAGTTCCTCCTGAGAACGCAGGAGGTAGCACCATGACTTTCAGCGAACTTACCAGAGTCATAAACCAAATAGTTTTGGACTCTCTTCAGGTTCATGGGAGCCAAATCTTTCAGAACCTGATGAAACCTGCATCAGAAATAAATAACGAAGCGGATGTAGGCATAAACTCTAGCCAAGATGCAAATCTATCCGATATGGATAGAATACCCGACGTAGTAAAAAGCCTGAGAGACTTCTCCGGCAATCCAGGCGAATTTAATTCATGGAGGAAAAGTGTCGAAAGAATACTTACAATCTATGAACCTCAAAAAGGAAGCCCAAGATATTACGGGATCTTATCCGTAATCCGAAATAAAATTGTTGGCCAAGCTGATATCGTGCTAGAGTCATACAACACACCCCTTAATTGGCAAAAAATTTCAAAGTGCCTCACACTGCATTATGCGGACAAGAGGGACCTCGGTACGCTTGAGTACCAAATGACCACTCTTATCCAAGGTAATAGCAGTATTCATGAATTTTACCAGGCCGTATACTATCATTTATCCCTTATCCTAAACAAACTTTGTTCAGCTAATATGAGTCAAGAATCACTTAATAATATGACCCAGTGTTTCCGAGATAAGGCCCTGGATACATTTATCAGGGGCTTATCAGGGGATCTACCCAGGCTTTTAAGCATGCGAGAACCCGTTGACCTACCGCAGGCACTTCGTCTATGTCTAAAATTGGAGAACATGAGTTACCGTGCACAGCACGCTAATAATTCTCAAAACATCTCACGTAGAAATTCTATTCCAGTGCCGCCACCACTACCCCCACGGAAAGTTAATCAAAATTTCAACACAAAACATAACTTTTATCCCGAACTTGTTAATAATCCAACCGTGTCCCAACCAGTAAGGTTATACCAACCAAGGCCGCAACAAAAATATCTGAACCCATTACCACTACCGCCTAAACCGCGAGGAATAGAACCCATGGATATCGATCCCTCAATAAGAACTCACGCCATCAATTACCAAAATAGACCCGGCCCAAGACCTCCATATGCTCCAAAAAGACCTCAGCCTCCAGACCAATTTTACAGGAACAAAAAACAACGTGCTTTCTTTACAGAAAGCAACAACATACAACCAGAAATATCGCCTGGAACACTCGAGCACCTCCAGGATGAGATAGAGAGACAAGAGCTCGCAGATTTCTTAGCTGAAGAAGAAACTGAGCCCTTTCCAACAGATCTTCAGGATGAGAACATACAGACACCCGACGATGACGAAAACCAAGACGACATTCATTTTTTAGATTGAACAGCTCTTCGCTTCCGTATATTGAAAGGACTGCGAAGAGCGGCGAAACTTTAAAATTCTTAATAGACACAGGATCTAATAAAAATTATATTCAACCCCGTTACATCAAAAACCCCTTAGAAAACGATAAACCGTTCAGCGTTAACTCTGTAGGTGGAGCTGTCACTATCACGCATCATGCGTTCATTGATCTTTTCCAAACAAATAACGAGAAGATGAAATTCTTCCTTTTACCTAGTCTTAAGACATTTACTGGGATAATTGGGAACGACTCCTTAAAAGCCATGAATGCAATTATCCATGCCAAAGGGAACTATATGATTATTAATCCTGGCATAAGACTTCCCCTGAAGCAACACGCTTCACAATCTGTTAACAAGATAGACATAAATACAGACCATCTATCCACAACCCAAGGAAATCGACTCAGAACAGTTCTGGCCAAATGCACCGATTTGTTTTCCGAACCGGACGAAAAATTGACGTACACAACAACAGTACGAGGAGAAATTCGCACAACTACGAATGATCCCATCTATAGCAAATCTTACCCTTACCCGGTAGCTCTTAAAACGCAGGTTGAGAAAGAGGTTAAGAAATTGCTAGAGAATGGCATCATCAGACCATCAAGGTCACCATACAATTCTCCTGTATGGATTGTTCCCAAAAAAATGGACTCTTCCGGAGAAAGGAAATTCCGCATGGTCATTGATTATCGGAAGCTAAATAGTGTCACAGTTCCCGACAAGTACCCAATCCCCGAGATAAATGAAGTGTTGTCTAACCTAGGGAAAAACAAATTCTTCTCCGTTATAGATTTGAGGAGCGGATTCCATCAGATCCCTCTAAGAGAAAAGGACATTGAAAAGACGGCATTCTCGATCAACAATGGCAAATTCGAGTTTCTTCGATTGCCATTTGGATTGAAGAACGCGCCCGCTATTTTTCAGCGCGCATTAGATGATATCCTGCGTGAACACATCGGCTCGCGATGCTACGTTTACATAGACGATATAATCATCTTTGGCAAGGACGAAGCAGAGCACCTCAAAAATTTGGAAATAGTTCTTAAAACACTCGAGAGAGCAAACATGAAGGTGCAGCCAGACAAGTGCGAGTTCTTGAGGAGCGATGTCGAATTTCTTGGCTTTGTAGTCAGCGCCGATGGCATTAAGACCAATCCGAAGAAGGTCGAAGCCATTGCCTCCTTTCCTCCTCCGAAAACCTTAAGGGATCTCCGAGCGTTCCTTGGAATGTCGGGGTACTATCGACGCTTCATCCGCGATTATGCGAAGCTCGCAAAACCCCTGACATCCCTTCTAAGAGGGAAGGATGGACGAGTGTCCAAATCTATCTCAAAAAATACACCAATTGTCTTAGAAAAGCCAGCCATGGATGCTTTCTTAAAGTTAAGGAGAACTCTTATGTCTAAGGACGTTATTTTACTGCATCCTAACTTTGAAAGGGAATTTGAATTGACTACAGATGCCTCTAACTACGCCATTGGTGCTGTTTTCTCCCAGGAAGACAAACCAATATCCTTCTTGTCACGAACCTTGAGTAAAACCGAGGAAAATTACGCAGCAAACGAGAAGGAAATGTTAGCCATCATATGGGCACTAAAAAAATTTAGGAACTTTCTTTACGGGTCTCGAAAAGTAAAAATTTATACCGATCATCAACCACTCACATATGCCCTTAGCAATAAAAATACCAACACCAAGATGAAACGTTGGAAATCAATACTGGAGGAGTACAATTATGAACTCCTATATAAACCAGGTAGAGCAAATGTCGTTGCTGACTCCCTTTCAAGAACACCGAGTCCACCTGAAGCTAATTCACTTACACCCACTGAACATAGTGATAATAGTTCATCTCAAAATCGGATCCCAATAGTCGAAACTCCCATCAATGTATTTCGGAACCAACTCATTTTGAATAAAGGCAACGAAACAAGCTACCAAATAATGAATCCTTTTGACAATTACATTAGACACACCTTGACCCAACAAGACTATACCGAGCAGGACATTATAAATATCTTTAAACGCTACCTTAACCCGCACACAGTAAACGGACTCATGACCGACGAAAGGACATTAGGGCTCATCCAAGAAATTTATCCCCAACACTTCCTAAACTATAAAATCCGCTTTACACGCAAAATAGTAGAAGATCTACAGAATGAAACAGAACAGGAAGAGAGGATTCTCAGAACCCATCGCAGAGCTCATAGGAATGCGGAAGAAAACAGGCTCCAAATGTTGGAGAACTTCTATTTTCCCAAGATGTCTGCAAAAATTAAAAGACTTGTTGGCCGGTGCATAACTTGCAAAGAAAATAAGTATGAGAGACATCCGAATAAATCCCTTTTGCAAGCTACACCCATTCCAAATTATCCAGGGCACACGGTGCATATTGATATATTCCTGACCGAGAAAAGGCTAGTTTTGACCGCAATAGATAAATTTACGAAATTTCTCCAAGCAAGGATTCTTCCATCAAAATCAGCCGAGGATGTTAAACAACCCTTAAGGGACATCTTGTTTTTCTTTTGCATACCAGAAAATGTCGTAATGGATAACGAGGGCGCACTACGATCTGCATCCTTGTCCTCTATGATGGAAGATGACCTACAAATAAATGTCTTCAAAACTCCTCCTTACAAAAGTGAGGTTAATGGCCAAATAGAACGTCCTCATTCTACCTTGACCGAAATCATGCGATGTCTAAAACGGGATGATCCAAACCGACCCTTTGAAGAACTACTCCAGAGGGCAGTCAACGAGTACAACTATACTATACATTCCACTACAGGCAAGAAGCCAGTAGAGCTATATCTCGGTCGCTTACCAAGAGTAACCCCTGAAGAATTTGAACACATAAGGCAGCAAAATATTGAAAAACTCAAAGTCAAGCAGGGAAAAGACCTTGCATACCACAATAAGATCAGGAAGCCCCTAAAAGATTACAACCCAGGAGAAACTATTTTTGTAAAAAGAAATAAAAGATTAGGTTCAAAATTAACTCCCCGATATAGACAAGAAGTAGTTAGGGAAAACAAAAATACAACAGTACTTACGGAATCCGGAAAGATAATACATAAAAGTAATATTCGCAACTGACTTCTCTCTTCTAGACTCACCACTCACATGGCCATGTGCAAAATAAATATTCTCGACTATACAAACTCTCAAATCATAACCATCAAATCTGGGCAAGCGAAAATAAGAACGGGATGCTTTAACATCATACATGACGTCGACATTGAACAATACAGAAATATAACATTAGGAATATCGGACGCAATTACGCGTGAAATGAATAGCAGTAATCCTTTATACCCTTATCTTAGTCAAGAATTATCACAAACCCAACAACTCTTAAGCCATTTGCAACCAAAAACTTCGAAAAGATCCTTAAATTTTATCGGCACCGCATGGAAATGGGTCGCGGGTAGCCCCGATCATGACGATTTAAATATAATTCAAGAAAAAATAAATAACGTCCTGAAAAACAACAACGATCAAGTAGTAATTAACAAAGCATTGACAGATCGAATGAATGATTTAACACGAGTCTCCAACCAAATTCAAAAATTCGTAAAAACAAACACACACCACGAAGATGATCTAGCCGCTAGCTTGCAATACAAATTAAGGTTGATGAAAGAAGAACTTGTAACTTTGAACTACGCCCTTGACTTTGCAAAAACTGGTGTAGTAAACTCTATGATGTTGTCGAAAAAAGAAATTGAAAAGGCTGTAGAAATATTTGACAATGAAAATTTTCCATATTCATCAATTGAAGATGCATTAAAATCAGCTGAAGTAAAAATTGTCACAAATAAAAAAACTCTTTTATATATTGTAAAAATACCAATAACCAGTGAAGAAACATTTGAAAAACTCCTTGTAAAACCTGTAAAAAAGAGCAACAGAGTAGTCGAAATAATACATAAAAATATTTTAAAAGGCCAGACCAAAATGTACAGTATGTTAAATGATTGTAAAACATACTATGAAATAACGATCTGTAAACAAACTGACTTACTAGAAATAAGCCATTCAACATGTCTCCCAAGCATCCTGAAGAGCATCAACTCAACTTGCAACATAATCAGCGGCCTACAAATACCAACTGTAGAAGAAATTACCAGCGACATGATCCTCGTTAATGACTTCAATGGATCGGTATCAATCAACAACGATCCGCATCAACTTTTCGGCACATTTGTTATTAAATTCCACAACGCTACAATAACAATAAACGGAAGAAACTTCACCTCAAAGGAAGTATCATTGTGGCAACCCCTTCCTGCTATCTTCCAACCTACGCCATACGAAAGCCAATACAAAGAAATCCTCTCACTTGAAGCAATCCATAGCCTGCACATCAACAACACCAAGCGGATTGAGCTCCTTCAAGGCGCTAACCTTTACGAGCGCTGGACCAGCTACGGGATAAGCATTCTCACTATTTCAATACTACTAACGCTTCTATTTCTCAGATTCAAGAAAAAAAACCTGAAACTTACCATCAGTCACTCCGCTGCAGACCAAGAAGTTAGCAATCAATTACCGGTGAACTTAACATCATACGTACCGCAAACAATCGCCATCCAACCGATTTTATCGCAGCATCCATCAAGCCGAAGCCCTTACAATCAGCCACACTTCTAATTGGATGAGGACATCCAAACTTAAGCGGGGAGGAGTTAACGAGCGATCCCACGCTAAACTGCTGACACTGCAGGTCTACACTACCGTTCCGTGGGAGCGAACATTTTCTCACATTCCGGGAAACTGCAACCGCAGCAGAAAAATTAGATATAAGCTTTTGCATAATTATTGTAAATTCCTATTGTGTTTGTACTCTTGATCGCGACGGGGAACCTCTGCCCGACTCGCAGTGAAATATATTTTTTTGTTATTAGTCTAAATTGATTTGTAACTTATACAAGTTAGATAAACAGAACTCCCCTCCTGTTAGAAAGGTTTTATGCTTAACCCATGGTACTCCACCAAGAATAAACCATTAAAAGAAAAATCATTACTCTATTTTCAAGGGGATTTCAAAAACAATTATATTATTCATCTTGTCTGGAAATTTTGAGAAGATTCAATCAAAAACCGTAGTATCTGGATCGGTATAAAATCCATATAGTGAGAAAACCGTATGCTGTTGTTGTAATTGAAGGAAAATCGAATAGCTTATCACGCGATAAAACTTTCTCGCGAAGATGATCCAACCATACCTTCTGACTTCGGCCGGGGGTGTTTTAGGTCCCGGGTCGCTCCGTCGGAGACGGACGTGGGCGCCACTTGTCTACCCGTAAAGTTGTCCCCAAAGGGTCGAGACGAGCTTGGCTCGCGCCGGAGTCTGCAATTTTAGGGAAGAAAAGAAATCACTGCTTTTATCTGTGCACTAGCCTAAAAAAGGAGGACAACCCATTTAACTAACTCCCGCGACAATTCCGTAATCTACCTATCCTAAACCCTAGTTTACGTGGAATTAAGTTCACCGTGAGCTAGGATTTGCTCCAAACAAAGACTCGAATATACCCCAGCACTTGCGGATTATTGGGGCAGAAAACGGGCGCTTTGAAATTTTCTTAATCACTCCCGAATCAAGTATCACACTTCACTTTTATCGGATTGTACCCTATTTTTGTTTGTGAGAAAAGAAATAAAAGTACATGCAATTCACTGAAAGTTCACTATTCATTATTATTTAACAAGTTAGGCTACTTATTTTAAAACAATCTCAAAGAGTACTTTTTTCCTTTAACTTTATCATTGTAAACCATTCTCAAAGCAATTTTGCCTTTATTCTAAGACTATATTTACCTTAAACTCGAATATCTCGACGACGGCGGCCTCCGGTAAATTTTCCGCTTCGCTCGTGTCCCGTTGTACGCTAGCGGCTTGTATTCTGACGAAAATCAAAACTGATTCCTCGAGGCGTGTCCTTGGTGACCCGATGTTTTTGCTTGTCGTTTCCTTCGTGGAAGAATTCCTGGAGTTGTCGTTTTGGTGAAAGTCACGTCTTGCACTCGGGTTCCAAAAAAATAATCCAGCCACCAACTTGAAAATTGTTATCTGGGATGACCTCTTCGGCTCGATGGTGTGACCTTCCCACACGGCGTCCGAAACGAAAAAAAGAGCCCTTCGCTCACAATTCGGTCCGTCCTCGCCTTGGATGGGATTTTTTCCGCCCCGTTGAAATACCCTTGGCTGAAGTTGTCCGCAACCTCTTGGACTCGTGGATTCTAGTACTAAAATTGACCCTTTGGAGCTCCAGATATCCGTGACTCCAACCTTCTTTGCTGCAAGTTTTTTTCCCTGAGTTTTTTAAATTAGTTTTTCTTATTTTCGATGTTGGTGGCCGTGCCTCATTGAGACTTCAAGTGTCTTCCTTATGTTTTATGTTTATTTTCTCCAGCAGTAGAGGATATTGGATGTGGGAAGATGTAAACTTGCTACGTACACGTCCATCCATTGAATAATTTTAACCATGGAATGATTCTATCAATGCCAGAGCCAGTGTAGTAGATGTACCCGAAACAACAAACGATGGGATACTTGAGCACGATAAATTCACCAATCGTCCTCCAGTCAACAAGATGATTCCTTTACCCTCCGGCCAACCAATTTGGTCTGTTTGCGATCGATTTGGAGCCCGTCAATTATTCTCTTCGATTTCAGTATTCGAGTGCCCCATGTTGCCGACTGTACGCCCAGTCTTCATTTGTCCATATGATCACAAATTACAACATTTTTTTACCGGTGGCGGTCACAACAATGTCTACATTTTGAGTAACTCCATTTAGTTTCGCCGCACGAAAACCGTCCATGCTGGCCGCAAGTAGGGTCAATTTCAGAAATAAACACTTTGCAATCCAATCCTTCTAATACTTGTGCGCATCCTCTTCCAACTTCACCATATCCGCAAATGACTTTTTGCTTCCCGCCAAACATAACTTCAGTTGAACGCCTTCCCCTATCAAAATAGACTCTTTGCAGCTATACAAACTATCAAATATTGTTTTAGTGACGGAATCAAATACATTCGTTACTGGGACTGCTAACTTCTCAGATTCTGATAGCTGGTACAGTATATGTACCCCACTGATGCTTCCCTCTACCATGTCTTTAACCATATTAAACATGGCTGGATATTACTTCAACATCAACTGTGTTGCATCGCCTCCATCATCCAAAATAGTATTTGGTAGCCAATTTTCAGCATTTACACAATTATCGTTGCACCACCAAAAATCTCCTTCGGTCTCACCACGCCATGCGAATATCGGATAATCTGCTTCAGCCAATGCTGCAGCAACTTCATTCGGTGTCAAGTATATATTACAGGCCGCGATTCGAATCGTTGCATCTAATTCAACCAAAGTCTTGATTTAAACTGCCGTATGTGCATTGATATGTGTACCACCAACGATTCCTGCATTTTTCAACGGTTTGTCTACGGAGGCAAACTTTCGCAGAACCATTATCTATCTTCTTAACTTACATACTATGTTTACTCTTAGTATTAATAAAGATTACAACATATTTCTATTTGCAAAGTTTCCAATAGTACTTGGCTCGGGTGATTCTGCTAAACTTGTTGCAGAGGCAAGTGCTGGGGTCTGGTAGGAATTTGTCCATGACATGCTATAACTTCTGTAAATACATATGATTCGATTTTTATAAAATTTATCAAACAGAAGGGCCTTAAATATCAAATTTCATTGAGTTTAAAGGCCTATATGATTTTATTAAAATAAGATGATATGAAATTCATAAATTCTGCTGTTACCAATTTCGACTATTAATGCATTTTTGTTGTTGCACTCATAAAGACCTATCGCTATAATTTTTTTCAGATTTTTGGAATCACAAGTATTCAATCGTGAGGTGGACACACATTTTTCGTAGATTTGCCCTCTCGCTGCACCTAAAAAAGCTGGTACCACAGTTTTAAGTCCTGTTTTGAAAAGCTCTCATCAAGACCTTTCATTTGACATACCGCGCGACTACCTTTATTAAAAAAAACCATCGAAAACCTTTAAAATTTTTTATGACACCAAAAATTTCAAGAAGCCATCACTTTTGATCTATCTAACGACTTTGGAGTCAGCAGCTAATATACTTTTTAATAATAGCAATTAAACAAAATTATTTTTTTCTTCCTTATTCTCTTGGCTAGAATAAAACTTCGCGCCCGAGTTTGGTTGTCAAATTCATACTCAGACCCGCGAGAGGAGAGATGGAATAGAAATTGAAAGTTATTGGAAATGAATATTAAAGTCAATAATTTTTAGGGTTTTGTACTAAAATACAAAACCCTATTGCAATCACGACCTGTGTCCGTCTGTCTATCTGTCCGTCCGTCCGTCCGTCCGTCTGTATGTCACAGCACTTTTTCTCCGAAACTATAGAGGCTACAGCCATTAAACTTTGTAGAAAGGTCAGAAGTGGTGACCTCTTGAAAGTTCAAGGGTGGAAAAATTTTTCAAAGGCGTTTAAGGGGGGTCTCCCCATATAAGGGGGTGACCCCTCAAAAAAAATTTTCACCATTAGTAGTCGAGTAGGTTGTCATTGGAAAGGTCTCAATGAGATCTTGTCAAAACAAGTCTTAAAATTGTCTTATAAGTACCGAGGGGGGCAGGGGAAGCGGAAATGTACGAACTTTCCGCGTACCCCCCCTCGCGATTGGACACCTTCCATCCGAAAAATCTGAAAAAAACATGAACGTAGGCCTTATGAGTACAACAACAACAAATACATGAGAAGTCGAAATTCACTCAACTTTGTTAGTAATAGTATGATTTATCGATTTTGTGTTTTCTTGAATAAAATCTAAACGGTACCCTGAAATAGCAAACAGATGACTATTTGTAAGATTGATCTTTTCGGAAAGTTTCATAAAGATCGAATAGTATTTACCGAAGTTATAACGATTTGAATTTTCGTGTATTACTATGGAGCAATATGCCCTGTATTACTATGCAAACATATGGCTATGGAGCCATATGCGCTTTTTACCGACTTAGACGCTACAGCTTTGCTAGAATTTGCATGAAAATTTCAGCAGTGATAGATAGGAAGATGAGTACATACAATTGAAACAAGTCGAAGAGGCAGGAGAGAGCTCCTAGCAAAAGGGCTTCGTAACCATTCTAGGATCCGAAAAAATAGGCCATGAATCGATGATTACAGTACAGAGGAGTGGCCCCTGAAAAAAAATTTCATGAAAGATAGCCGATATGAGTATCAACTGAAAGTTCTCTATGAGAGCTTTTCAAAACAGTTTTTAAACTGACAGTTTTTGCTTCAGTGGGAGCACAGGGGGGGGGGGGGGGGAAATACATGAAAAATGTGTTTCCTCCCTCGCGAATGGACACCAGTAATCTAAAAAATCTGAAAAAAATATCAAAGGAGATATTTATGGGTATAACTATAACAAATACCTCAGAAGTCAAAATGCGTTCAACTTTGTTAATAATAGTATGATCCTCGAATTTCACATTTTCTCCAATTAAATCGTCTTTGACATGTTTCTTGATGTTATTCGTTGCTGGTTACTGCATTTTGTAAGTTGAGTACAAAACCCTTCTGACATGAGCATAGGTCTGTCTACCCAACTTGTTTTTATTTGGTATCCGCAGACCGATTCTCTTTTTTTTTTTAAAGCCGGTAGGCCTTGCTTTGTTGTGTGAGCATATTTAGTGTCTAAAGGATGTGTTGAAGGGAATGACTTTATATAGTCCTAGGATGGGTTGAGCGGATTGGTAATTAGGTCAGGTAGTAAATTACGTCAAGTACTAAACTATCCCAGGTAGAGGGATATTATGTTTTTGTTTTTTTATGCTTATTGGATGTCCATTTGTTCTGTTTCATGTCGTTTCCGTTTTTGTCTAAGAGTGTGGCCTAGTACTGAGAAAATTGCGTCGGAATTTGTAACAAGTTATCCGTTGGTAGTTTTGTCATCTATTTTGCGATGCTTGTATATTTCAAGCCTCTCTAGGAAGTCAAGTCTCGGTCCTTTGCTTTGTTTTTGTAGCAGTTTCATAGAGTTTGTCATAGCGTCAGGCTCACGTACGTGGTTTTGTAGGTGTGTCGCATAATTGGAGCCTGCCTTGTTGTGTAAGAAAGATCTGAAGTGCTCTCTGTATCTTGTCGTTAGTTTTCGTGTTGTCCTTCTTATATATACCATGTCGCAGTCCTTGCATGTCAGTTTGTACATACCGCTGTTTTTGTATATTGATGTGTCATCCAGGTTTGGTTTCAGTTTGTTTCCAATGTTGTTGTTTGTTTTGAATGCAGTTTGCAGATTGTATTTACTAAGGAAGTTTGATAGTTTGTTTGGCTTTTTGCCTACATATGCTAACGAAATCCACTGTTGGTCGTTCTTATGAGTTTCAGTCGGTTGGCGTTCCAGTTATTGTTTGTACTGTGTAACAAGTTTGTCAGTGTCGCATTTTTGTATCCGTTATTATTAACTATTCTTTAAATGTTGTTTAGTTCGTTGGAGTAGTTAGTAGGAGTCATGGAGATGGAGTGAAGCCTCTGCACCATTGATCTGTATGCTGCTGTTTTGGTTGGTTTTCGGTATATTTTGTAGTCCAATTTTGTTTGTTCGTGTGTCACGGTTAGGTCCATATTTATTTATTTATTTACTTAATTCTATTTAACAGAAAAAAATTCCAATAACAAAATAGATAAAATAAAAGTACAACAAAATGAATTAAATAATAGCACAGAACAGATAAAAGTAAAAATAAGTGCAAAAGTTAGGTGAAAATAAATAAGAAAAATTACTGAGGGCCGAGAAGAAGACAGTTAACAAATCTTTTATAAACTAAATACGAAAGGGGGAAGGGCCCAAGCTGAAGGTCATCATGGTTACGAGGTAATCTGAGCATGGGTGAATGAAAGTACAACAAACTACGTGCAAATGGAACATATTGTTGAGTTGTCAGTTTGTTTTTTTTCTATAGTGAAATTTATATACAGGTGAATTTCATTCATATAGGTAAGTTATTCATCTTGTTTATTTTCGTGTGAGTCAATAACAATGAAACAGTCATTCAGATATCGTCTGTAAAATATTAGATTAAATCTTTTGACAATTTTGGGTGTAAAGACTTCTTCCAAGATTGTAGAAATATTTCTGACATTATTGAGGACATTGGATGTCCCATACCCAGATCGTCCTTGGCAAGGTATGTGTTGTTATTGAACTTAAAATAGTTCTGCTCGATTGTGGTCTATATGAGATGGAGCAGTTGATCTGTAAATCGTCGGCTGTCGTTGAATGGAATTTTTTATTTTAGTATTGCCAGTGTGTCATCAACGGGTATAGACGTATAGAGGTTGGCGATGCCTTGTGATAAAACTTGACAAGTTTCAGTCAATTTTAAAGTTGTGGTAGAGTTCGCTAGCTCACCGCGGTTCTTTAATGCATATTTGTCGTCAAGGTGCATGACATCAGCCATTGTCGTTGCCAAGTACCGTGCTAATTGATACGCAGGAGCTGGGATATGCAGACATCAATATTGAATAAACTCAAGAAATACTTTAACGACATCTACAACAAATACATACTCGTTTTAGAAGGGAAACAATTACTATACCATTTAAACCTGCTGGCATTTTGTTGAAATATCACTGACCTCAAAGATATGGCGTTTTATTCGTAGTGTCTGGTTTGATAGAAAGCTCGAATGCTAGAAAAACTAAATTATTTTTGTTGTACTCGGAGAGCTTTCAATTTGCTATTTCTTCCTTGAATACGATTAAACTTTATTAAAACTTCAAGACTATAAGGACCTGTCCTTGATCTAATTTAATTTAGATTTAAGGGAATCCGTATTGATATACAGGGGAAAACGTTATACAGGGTTTCCCATTAAGGTCAATATAATAAATCAATAAATTTCAATAAATCAATTGTTAGGCGTGCTGTGTGGCTAGTGGCACCATCTTCTTGAAACCATACATCGTTGATGTCAAGTTCGTCTATTTCTGCACACAAATAATCTTCCAACGTAACTCGATAGCGCTCTCCATTCACCGTAACATGACGTTCGTGTTCATCTATGAAAAAAAACGGCTCACTCACACCTCCGGCATGAAAGCCGCACTAAACAGTATTTTTTGCGTATGCAACAGTGTTTTAAGAAACACATGTGGGTTTGTTGTTGACTAATAACGCAACTCCATCGCTGCCGATGATTTTTCGATGAAATTCTTGAAGCTATGCCAGAGCCCAATGAGAAATTATAAAAATGTTGACTTTAACTAACGTTTTGACAGTTCATTAAAAAAGTTAAAGGGTGCGTTCATATAAAGATACGAAATTGTTATGTCTCTAATGCAAAACCCTTCTTCTTCTTCTTAGCACTACAGCTCCTCTCGGGCCTTCGCTTTGCTGCAAAACCCTGTATTTGTTAATTCTACTACTATTGACATAGTTGAGTGAATTTCAACTTCTAAGGTATTTTTTATTGTTGCACTCATGAAAACCTACCGTCATGAATCCGTCACCTTTAAAATGTATGTTTTCATCAAGAGTTAATAGCATTTACTTTAAATGCTCTAGGTGGGAAACAATAACTTAAATTTACTCAATACTCTTATTTAAAACGCCCACTATTTTGTCTCAGATGTGCATGATATACATCTTTCCTGAAATTTTCATACGAGTCCTAGCAAGCCTATAGTGCCTGAGTGGATTAGAAACACATATTGCTCAATAGCCACGTATTGTTGTTGCTGTAAGACGATTTTTCTAAAATTCTTAAAGTTTATTAGCCTTATAAGTGGCCATATATATCAGATTTAAAAGCAAACATTTTATACAAGGAAATGTGAAATTGATTAATCACACTAATGCTAACAAAGTTGAGCGAATTTCAACTTCTCAGGTATTTGTCGTTATTTTACTCACAGAGGACTAACTCTATGATATTTTGAAGATTTTCGCCGGTTTCCAATTGCAATTTTTTTCGTATTCTTCCACTTTCTCTGCCTACCCGGCTTACGAAATTTCAATTTTAATAACAAATATTGAATGATCTCATCAAGACCCTACTCTACTGTCTTTGGTGAAACAAATATTTAAGGGTTCACATCCATACATGGGGGGTCCCTACTTAAAAGCCTTTGAAATTTTTCTTGACTACGGAACTTTTATTAACTTCTGAGCTGTTCAAAAAATTTAATCACTGTAGCTTCTATAGTTCCTGAGAAAACTTGCTGTGACGTACTAACAGACGAACGGATGGACAGGTACCGATATTAAAAGGGAATTGTAAAAAATTTTTTTTTACAAAACCTTAAAACAGTAGTTCTCAGTGTTGGTCCCCTTTTTGTTGCGTCACGTCTAACACCTTTTTTCAGCCTTTGACCTATGCGTGTGAGTGAAGTGTAGGCTTGGCTTGAAGGGAGTTTGCTCCTGTCACTATATAACGAGTGCCCCCGCTTAGCCTCCGGGTTGATTTTTCTTGCAATAAGACGCTCCCAAGTATGTGTTGCCAGAGACGGTTGTGTATAATCAGCTCCATCCGTATTGAGGGAAATTTAGTTGTCTCTTGGAACCATAATGTCCATCCTGTGCGGCTTGCACGATTTGCTCAGATGTCAATGTAAGTTGAGTTCGATTTGCTGGAAGACTCGAGAAATTCGAATTTGCACTAAGTGGGTGGAAGTTAGCCACTGCCATGTTGCAGTTCCCACGATTGAACCCGGCTGAATTGTCTACTAATAATCAACCCTTTCAAGACAAATTTTTATTTTGTTTTGTGTGGATTTTAATTGAATTTGAGGGATCAAATTTCAAAAGTAGAAGTCTTTTTAAGATGTTTGTAGTTTTTTCCAAATTTCGTTGTTTGCCTCTTTGAAGGTCATCCAAAAATCGAACGTGGCTACCAAGGCTACCAAGAAATCCAAAAATGGTTTCTTTCTACCTCTGACTTCATTGTAAATTATAGAAGCGTTTACAGCAGTTATCATCTACAGTTTATAAAATTTTTTCCACCACTTGGTACACTTGCGATTAAATTCATATAGGCCAGATAAAAGATCAATCAAACCGACCCCTCCCATATACTTATTGTAAAAGGAAATAATTTCGGGATATGCAATAGCAAGTATTTCGCCATGCTTCTGTTTTCGGTTAACAAATGTAAGGTGATTCCCATGAAATTTGTTAATTGCCAATACTTCTTTCGTGTCTTGCGATCAAGTAAAGGTTATTCCGTCATTTGTGCATAAGAACTTAGCTTTGCCTTTCTCTAGCTTACCCTGACTTTTTGGTATATTTTTTCGCGATCCAATACAAGTTCCTACTGGGGCATATGGCAATGTTTTCATCAATGTTACCGATGTAAGAAATCGGTCGAAGCAGATCACAACATTTTTATTCCTTATTGAGCTTGTCCATCTTCCTTTCCACTGTATACATTGAGGTCATATAAATAATTTGTAAGAAAGTCGCTTCTTACCCATCACTCTATTCCACGTTTGATGGGCTTCAAGGGTAAATACTGCTTCAAACTCGACCCAACTAATAAATTGAG
The DNA here is from genome assembly GCA_963969285.1 of Odontomyia ornata. Lineage (NCBI taxonomy): Eukaryota > Metazoa > Arthropoda > Insecta > Diptera > Stratiomyidae > Odontomyia > Odontomyia ornata. Next base: position 391,837,212 of record OZ017738.1, read on the forward strand.
TCCGTTCTAGCTTTTACATTTACAGACATTTGAAACACTCCAGGAGCTCCTCAAAAAAATATATCTTGGAGCAATTAGTTGGTTTCTCAGGGTTAGAAACAAGCAGCTTATAGCGGTCACGTGCCCATAGAGGCATGCTTTGACCAATAATAGTTTAGGCTTGGCAGCTAATTATAAGCCATTACCATCATAATACCCATCACCATCCTAATTTCAGAGGAGCCAGATAGTTTAACTTTTTTTTAGTCTCCCTTTCCTAAAATGGTTAACCTTTGATTTGAACCTTGGGATATATACAAGGAGTGTTTCAAAATAAACGAGACTTTTGTCATAAAAAAATTTTTGGTGGCGCCATCTGTGAATTGGATAGTGCGTTGCAAAGTTGCGTTCCTCTCTAACTTCCAATGAAAGTTTAGTGACATTCAGTTTAGTGGAAGCGAAGTGATTACGTCTAAAGTGACAGTGTGTTTGTGTCATCGGTACAAAAATGAGTTTCGAACAAAGAACTAATATCAAATTTTGTTTTAAAATCGGTAAAACGTTTACCGAAACATTTGAATTGATGAAAAAAGTTTATGGTGATGATTGTCAATCTCTCGTCAGAGCTCATGAGTGGTTTACATGTTTCAGAGATAGTCGTGAGGACATAAATGACGATGTACATACGGGCCGCCCAAAATCAGTGATCACCGAAAACTCCATCGAAATTGTGCGTGAATTTATCAACGATGAGCCGAAATCATCGTTGAAATTCATGGAATCGGAGTTAAATATCTCCAAAACACCGATTTATCGCATTTTCAAGGATCATTTGGGCTTACAAAAGGTCTGTGCATGTTTTGTTCCGCACAAGTTAACTGATGAACAAAAATTGCTCAGAATTCAACATTTAAAAAACCACATTAAAGAGGCGAGAAAAGACGAGAACTTCCTTTACAACATTGTAACTGATGATGAAACGTGGTGTTCCCAATATGCAATCAAAACCAAGCGTCAAAGTGACAAATGGAACGCCCCAAACGAGCCACCACCCAAAAATTGTATTTGGCGAAGTCAAAAATCATGTCGATGCTCATTTGTTTTTACGATTCCAAGGAAATTGTCCACAAGGAGTTCGAGCCAATGGGCCAAACCGTCAATGCGATTTTCTATCTTGGCGTTTTGAAGCGTTTTTTGCATCGCATTCGTTGCATTCGGCCTGAATACCGCGAAGGAGGAGCTGGCGCTTATTGCATGATAATGCACCATCTCATCGATCTACTCTTGTGACTTATTTTTTGACTAGGAATCGCATTTTAACTATCAATCACTCACTGTATTCGCCCGATATGGCTCCCTGTGACTAATACCTATTCGGGGAATTGCATTTGGCCATGAACGCTTTACGTCCGTAGAGGGCATCCAAAAGGCTTGTACCGGCATCTTGAAGGACATTCCGGTCGATGACCTGAAACACTCTTTCGAAAAGCTTTTGGATCGCGCAAAACAGTATATCGAGGCCGGAGAAGACTATTTTGTATAAATAAACTTGAATTTATCAGAACAAAGCTCTTGTAGTTTCTATTTTAGCTCAGTCTCGTTTATTTTGGAATGCTCCGTGTACATGTACAGGCTTTTTAAAAATGACTTCAGGAAAATATCAATCTCAGAAGACTGGCTATCTATAGAGTTCGAAAGAATCTCTAAATCCTTGGGGTGTAATCCTGCGGAAATGGATACCAGATTATGTTGTCTGATGCGTATGAAGTTGTAGACGCTGTTTGGGGGCTAGTTGGTGCATTTCGGATGCTGGAGCCGTCTGGTATACTATTCTGTTTATTATCGAGCACAACATAGCTACTTTCAGGTTCAATTGTGCTCTCATCAGAACCCGAAAACTGAGTTTCACCTTTAGACGCTGACTCGTTTTCAGACCTCAAAGAAGCCCAGTTTGGGTCTTCATCCTCACTATTATAATAAAGATCAGTATCACTTTCGGACAAGTCAGAATTTATAAGGGATTCCTCCATCTCCTTTTCCGTTAATTTTATGTTCATTCTGGAAATAAAAAAAAAATATTTGTATGTCTGCTGAAATTAATAGTCCCACTAAAGTTGGGAATCTGAACATATTTCACATCAGCTAATAAGTAAATTAGATTCCAAACAATAGACGTGCTACAATATGGGTACTTACATGATTACGCACAATACACAGTTAATAAGTTGTTAAAAAGATACTTTGAAACACTAATAAATGCGCTATATGAACCCACGACTTCGATAAGTTTGAGGTAAAATGCACCCGGCTATATGACGTTGGGTATGAAAAAGGCTGAATTGGCATTTATACACGCAAAAACGGGACGACTGTGTCCACTAGTTAAAATGAAATCTGCCTTGGGACGTATTGGGCCGTTATAGGGCCCATCAGCCCATTTATCAACATGCCCACACACATTCAACATTGTCGTCAACATGGCATGTTGATGTCTCAAGTTGACGACTAAGTTGATCATCAATGGGCCCTGTTACTCTCGAAAGGGTAAACTGACAAATGCGTTTCCGAAAATAGTGCCATGGGTTGGCTTAGTTTAATTTTAAATGTAACCTAGATAACATTTGTTGATCTCACTTTCTTGAAACGGATCGAAGCCTGTTCATCTTTTGACATCTATCGAGCTCTAATAAATCAAGCCCAACGTGCACAGAATGCACTGTTCTTACACCCTCCCTCAGTTACCTATGATGACAACAAATACTATGAAGAGACTAAGAACTAAATGGAGGACTATCAAGTTTCAAACTGTAAGCTTTTCGATACAAGTTGACGCGAGTATCTTGTCAATTGGCTCAAAAAACCGATTGAATGTAATAAGTTTTGTCTTCCTGAATGACTAGCTTCCACTGGGCAGTTCGTATTGATCCAAATTTCGCTAAAATATTGTTTGAAATTAATTTTAAGCCAAATTCGAAGATTTCATTGATTACAAATTTTAATGTAACAATTGCAGCTCTGCCATGATTAGGTGCCGTTTTGATTATTCACTTTTGGGACATTTCACTCTTAATGACAATTACACGGAAACGAAGTTCTTCTTGGCAGATGATATGCTGAGAATCTTCAAAAATTTTAAAGCGCTATTAGGTAGTGTTACTAAAAATGTTACAAGTAGTGAAGTTGATCCATCGAAAAACACTTCATATGCACTTGAAACAGAGAACTTTTGCTCTGGGATATTTATAAAAAAGAATGCATCTAAATTCATGGGACTAAGTACAAATCAGACACATCGCTGAAAATAAGCAAAGAGCTATGGGTGGAAGTGAAAGCGGCAGTCAAGACCATGGCAGAACAGACCATAGGACAGTAAGCACGGTGCAAATGAAATGACTGGTTCGATGATGAGTACCAGAATGCGTTAGACAAAAAAATCAGGCGTACAAAGATTATTTAGGTAGGAAAACTAGGAAGAAGAGAGAAAATGATGAAAATCCCAAAAAAGTAGCGAATAAGATAATTACAATAGAATTTAGAAGAGAAAATACTAAGATGACAAACTGAGAAGCGTTTAAGTCAGTCTAGCAAGCAACAACACAAGACAAAGTAGTAAAATGCCTAAAAAAAGGTTATCAGCCCAAGACTTCGCTTTGCCATGATGACATCGGTAACATCATCACTGATGAAACAGGATCAAGAAAAGATAGACATCATATTTCAAAAACCTCTTAAATCCCCCACATGGCTCCAGGACGTCGGAGCCCATGGATTTTTCCGAAGAGCTTCCAGTGGCCCCACTATCTCTGTATGAAGTTTATTCCCCCATCAAAGCCAAAAGGAACAATAAAGCGCCGGGAATCGATGAGGCTCCAGTGGAGCGCGTTAAAGATAGTGGCAGTGGTGTTCAGAAAGCCATTCATATTGTCATCCAGCATATCTGGCAACAAGAACATATGCCGAAAGAGTAGAGCCAATCAATTAACATATATTCCCTATCCACAAAAAAGTTGACAAGCAACAGTGCAAAAACTGTAGAGGCATATCACTACATCGTACGTCGTACAAAATATCAAAAACCTTAGAAAATAAAATCAGATCATACCCCAATAGTATTATTGGGGAGTATCAAGGTGGCTTTAGAGCAGGTAGATCGACGAAAGGCTAATTGTGTGCAGTCAAGCAGGTGGTTGAGAAATGAAAGAAATTTAAGTTGAGCATTGGCCAACACCGAACTCTTTTTGACTTCAAGCAAGCATACGAAAGTATTAATCGTAAGGTACGGTAACAATTAATGCTTTGGTTTGGTATCCCAGCCAAATCAGTTCGTCTTACCAAAATGACAATAACGTCGACAAACTCTCAAGTCCGCATCAAAAACCAGTTCACCAATGCCTTTGGCACAAATATGGGACTAAAGTAGGGAGATTAGCTGGCCCCATTGCTATACCATTTCGCTCTGGATCATCTCATATGAAATTTGCTACCTGTTGGTATAAGAGGTACGTTATCATGCAAGTCGAGCCAAGTAGCAGTCTATGCGGATGACATCGCCATCATCAACGCCAAAAAACCTTTCCCGAAACTTGACAGCGAAGCAAAACTGGAAGGGGAACAAATCAATGGGCTCTTTCACACGGGAATGGTAAAAACCCATATCCAAACAGGTTTCGCGCTTACGCCCGTATGTTTACACGTTGCATAGTTCAGCCAACCTTTTTTTATATACGATACACGTCTTGCGAGTGTATGTGTCTAAAGGATCATTTGATCGTTAAACGTCGTGCGGACAACATGAAAGCGAAGACAGAGAGATAAGTGATTGAGAGTTGATTTTTTAGCCTTGAATTGTGCACGGGGTAACAAAAACTGGAATCAAAATGTATTTTATGATTGTTAAAGTTTGTCGATTCAAACTTCTATTGGATTTATTAGAACCTCCGTGTTTGTCCGCTTTCTGAAAAATATATTCCAAATTTGAATTCCCTTTAAAGTCGCATATTTTTCTTGTTGTGTTGTCAACTGGCATATTATATTGTGATTCAATTAAGATCATGCGTACTGCAAATTTTCTATGGATTTACAATAGGCAATTTAACTTTATTGAAATCGTGATATTCGTCGTGTTGTTTCCTGAAATTGAACATGGCCTCCGGTTTTATAAATTTATTTAATAACGCGTAGCTTCTCGCGTCCACGCATCCATTTTTACACGCGAATTAAAGAAAGGCAATTGTTTCATGACGACTACCTTCTTCACCGAATGTTCAATTCGGAATGATTACCGGCGTTTGTATAAAATTTCCCCCACCAAATGATCAACAAAATGCGTTTGTGTATGTGCGTTACGCTCGTTCGCCCTACAAAATGTTGGCTTGTTTTAACCATCAGGTCCCCTCAGCGCCTCTCACTCTTCTTGCCCATATAACCTGTTTAACGCTCACTTTTAAAGCTGCGTCTGAAAAAGCCCAATGAGAACAAAACAAAAATCATTACACAGTCGAGGAAAAATATTGTATTGTGACGCAACTGCGCACGTTAAACGTCCTTCCTGAAATGTGTATTCAAACCCCAACAAGCCTGTTGCGTCTGAGTCGATTGGAACACATATTGCTCAATAGCTACACATAGTTGTTGTTTTAAGACTGAAAATTTAAATCACAATAACTTCATTAAATACTATCCGATTCTTCAAAATTTTCATAGTTTATTAGTCTTAAAAGTGGCCCTATGTTACTTGTCTATGTGAAATTTCATTGGATTGAAGGGTACCCTCACAATTTTATACAAAGAAAATGTACAATTGATATATTATACTATTATTAACAAAGTTTAGCGAATTTCAACTTTCCAGGTGTTTTTCGAAGTTGTACTTATAGAAAACGACGGACGGACAGACAGGTACTGATATTAATAGGGTATTGTAAAAAAATTTTTGTTTACAATCCCTAAAAATGAAGAATTTTTGAACCGGTTGTAACTTCGCTGTTTTGGTTCAATTTTAATGAAATTTTCGGAAAAATGCGTTGAATAACAAAAAATTTCTATGCAAATTTGCAATTAGACCTTCGATTTTATAAACAAATACGTAAAATTCATGAAATTTACTATTATTAACAAAGTTCATCGAATTTCAAATTCTTGGGTATGTGTTGGTCTTGAACTCATTAAGATCTACTTCCATGATTTTCACAGATTTTATGAATAAATAGTGCCCAATCGCGTGAGGAAACACACATTTTTCGTCTGTTGTGCCCCTACGTCTGCACCGCTTGTAGCAAATAGTGTCAGTTCAGGATCTGTTTTGAAAAGTTATAATAACCCTTCATTTGATACCCATATGGCTAGTTTGATGAACATTTTGTTTAAAGAACCGCCGCCACATATGGGACGGCCCACCTTAAAAACATTAAAATTTTTTTTTCATGTTGAGAAACTTTGAAAGTATACCATTTTCAGCCTATTCACAACATCTATAGCTTATGGGGTTTTCAAGCAAACTTCCTGTGGCGCACAGACGGACGACGGACTGTTCGGACGACATCAATTCGCGATTTTAGTAGGGTATTTTAAAATTATTTTACAATAAGCTCAAAATGACATTTTGACCTACATTTACAATCGCTAATTATCAACATCCACAACTAGAGCTTATTTAGTAGTCTATAATGAGTTGAAAATCCAAAATCACTCGAAACTTAATGCGAAATGTCGTTAGGCGATTGCATGTTTCATCTAAACTACTTCTGTCCTAAAAGATATGTTCATCTAAATTGCATTTTGCAATTCAGAAATTTTATCGTATGCCAGGGCTTTCACAGCGACTATATAATTTATCACTTTCGTAACTTTTTGTCAAGTACATCGTACAATTTATATGGTACGGGAAATTCATGGAATGTCCTTTCTGATAAATGTGAATTGAACATTTGCATGCAAAAACTTTTACCATTCTAGTTGTATGTGAGATAACCACAGTGTGAATACTGAATTCAACATGCGAACTCCTTAAACTTTTGAATCGATTTTCTAATTTGTGATGATAATGTCCAGGCGTTTCGCTTCTTTTTACAAGAGACCATTTGGCCAGTAATTGCATTCTGTCAGGAAATTTATAAATAATAATATGGGATTTTTATTTATTTTAAAAAGAATTTCCAAAGATGTTGTTAGTTAAAGTTTTAAACCTGTTACTTACAAAACCCTATTGAAATCAGTTATGTCTGTCCCTCTGTACGACCGTCCGTCCATCCGTATCACAACACTTTTTCTCTGAAACTATAGCAAATACAGACACCAATCTTGGTAGGTACATAAAAGTGATAACTTCTTGAATGTTTGGGTATCAGAAATTCCTACACGGTTTTTGGAATGGGTACGCCAATATCGGAAGGGGACCATTGACGTTTGATTAACGTAATTGTGTGGAATCTCAAATGAAAGTTCTTGATGAGAGCTTTCCAAAACAAGCCTTTTAACAGTAGTATCAGCTTTGGGGAGCGCAGGGGAAGGGGAAATGATTAGAACCTATATATACATTCGATAGTCTAAAAATTATTGAGCCTTCTTTGTCACTAGGTGGTGTTCGTTGTCATATATCGGGCAATGCTAGTCAGATTGAGTCAAATTCTCATGCGTTTGAAAGGTGGCATTCAAGTCTACAATTTTCATACGCACAATTTTGTATTTCATGTCAAAAGTTGTATTCATTTAAAAATGAGTGAAATTTCTGGAAAAAGTCGTTATATTTTCCAATATAACTACGATCTAAGCGAGAATGCATTGCAGGCTTGTGAAAAAATTTGTGTCTAAGTTAAAGATACTTTATCAAAGGCCACAGCCATAGTTCTAGAAATTTTGATGTCAAATGTGCACCTCGCTCAGGTCGACCAATCACTGAAAAAGTCGAAGAAATCTTACAAAAAATTAAAGAAGACCGACACATAAGCAGCCTTGACACTGCTAAGGAACTGAATATCCATCACCAAATAGTTTTGAACCATTTGCATAAAGCTGGATACACAAAGAAGCTCGACGTGTGGGTGCCGCATGAATTAACACAAAAAAATTTGATCGACCGAATTTCCATTTGCGAAATGCTAATAAAACGTAACGAAATCGAGCAATTTTTGAAGCAAATCATTACGGGCGATGAAAAATAGGTAAAACACGAGAATGTCGTTCGAAAAAGATCCTGATCACAAAAAGGCGAATCATCACAAACTTCTTCAAAGGCAGGAGTGACAACAAATAAGGTAATGCTATGTGTATGGTGGGGTTGGAAGGGAATCGTTTATCATGAGGTGCTAGAACCTGGCCAAACACTCAATTCGGCTCTGAACTGTCAGCAATTAACCAGATTGCAACAAGCAATTCAGAAAAAAACTGACCAGAATTGATCAACAGAAAGGGCGTTGTCTTCCATCATGGCAATGCCAGACCACACGCATCTTTGATGACCCGGCAAAAATTGACAGAGCTTGGCTGGGAAGTTTTGATGCATCCACCGTATAGTTCAGACCTTGCACCATCAGACTACCATTTGTTTCGGTCTCTGCAAAACTTCCTTAATGAAAAGAAATTCACTTCAAAAAGGGACTGTGAAAATCACTTGGCCAAGTTTTTTGCCGATAAACCATAAAAGTTCTACACAGATAGAATAATGGCTCTACCCAAAAAATGGCAAAAGGTCATAAATAATAATGGACAATATGTACTTAAGCAAAATCCATCTTAAATAAAAGAAATATTCAATCAAAAAAGGCTTAACAGTTTTTAAAATATCCAATATATATACTCGTATCCCCTCGATGGATCAAAATCTAGAGCGTCGAACTTCTAATCAAGAGTTCAGGAGTTCTAGTCTCACCACGGCTTTTTCATGCAATAAAAATTTGGTAACAATCGAGAGGCTCAGTAATCTCCGGTGATTGACAAAGCTGAAAATGACAGAAACAACAAGCAAACAGATACGACATTTGCATGAACAGAATGACAAAATGGACACTCGATATGCCCCTTATCAACCAGCAATGAGCCTGCATGATGAGGTTACCGTTACCCACTCCCATCTTGATCAGTCACATTCAAGCCAAAAAGTGAAAAGAACACATTTAGTTAATTGTTTATTCATCTAGCTTTCAGGGGGCCATCCTTCCCAACAAGGTAGCCCAATCAGTGATGCCACCATGAACCAGGACTCAGAGAGTACTGGGGGTCAGGAGACTAGACTCACTCTAATGTGTCAATCTTCACAGGTGGTAACTACGCAAAAGCTGCTGCAAACTCGCTGGTTGTTCGCATTGGATTGAGCAATGGTGGTCCGGTTAATGTTGGTTGTAAGAAATCATTTTTCAACCATTTATTTGAAATCTAGGCAAATATAACTTTTCCATCCAGTCTGTTTATCAACGGAGGCATCCTGTATACTAAATACTTAAAGAAATGGGTCAAAAGATGACCCTATGTCGTGACTTCATTTAATCCCATGAAGGCCTAAGGTCACCTTTTTTCAAGAGGAAACGGATGAAGAGAGAATTTGGGGTAGTATTTTGCATTGATCGTTTCATCCAGTTAAACTTGCAGCACACCATTGTCAGCTTACTTTTAAATTATAGGTGGAACACAACGCTGTAGACAAAATCTTTACAATACAACGCAACTATTCAAAAGGTATAGGGGTGAACAAACTATGGGTTGAACATGGCAAAAGAATCATCTGATAGAAGATCTGACCACTTGTGGGCCTACTTGCCCTTTTGAGACAGTTCACTCACCAAGAAACGCTCACGGTGAAGATATATAAAGAAGACATGGATTGGCATGACATATCCTTGTTTCAGTTGACCTTTCATAAAACATGGCTCTATTTCCACGCAGCAGAGTGCTAAAGATGTTTGTAGATTATGCTAGGCGCTAACCCGATATTGGATTGTAATTCCAATGCACACCAGCATATGTGGGGTAGTAGCAACTGCAACTGTCAAGGTGAGTAGCTGATGGACTTCAGAGCGTCTAGTGAAATGGCAATTTTGAACATACGCTCGAACCTACTTTTGTCACGTCTAATAGACAGAAAATGATAGACATGACTCTGACTATGCGGAAGATAGTGCAAGGGATTCAAAACTGAAAGGTCTAGAATAAAACTACACTTTCTGATTATGTATATCTTGGATTTTGTGTTGGCATAAACATAAAGGTGGGGCAACCATTTAGGCACTTTAGAAAAGCAGACTGGAAGGTGGAGAAGTTGAGAGTAGAAGCAAAATCATCTGTACCGTCTGAGCTCAAAGCTACACAAATGGTAAAAAGGAGTGCTGAGGAACTCATTGCCAGCCTAAAGGGTTGTTTAAAAGCCACCTGTCTACTGAATCATAACTTAAACAGAGTATGAGTTCCGTGATTAAATCACGAACTGCAAAAGCTTAGGATGCTTAACAGAAAATTGCTGAGCTGAGCACTGCTGACAAATCAAGCATCCACTTGATAGGCAAGCATTGTTCATTGCAAGTTTATTCTATATTGTCACTCCGAAAAATGTTCCCAGATAAAATTTTCCATCTGTGATTTGCATCATTTAAGAAATGCTTTGCTTGAATAAACTATATGGCTAAATTCTTTCATCAGCACTGTCGCATTGAACACCATGTTACACAACCAGTCTTGGTTGTACCCAAGGAGGCCGGAGCTGACGGAGCAAAGAAATGGAGAGAAATCGTTGACTTCAGGAGACTGAACGAGAAAACTATAGGAGACGCTTTTCCATTACCCCGTATAGAGGATATTTTAGACCAGTTGGAGCATTCACGGTATTTCAGATCGTTAGATTTGGCCAGGGGTTATCATCAAGTCCTGGTGCACCCAAAAGATCGGCCGAAAACAGCATTTAGCACCAGTTATGGACACTGTGAATTTAAGTAGATGCCTTTTAATTTGAAAGGGGCACCAGCCACTTTTCAGAGACTAATAAACTACATACTATCAGGCTTACAAGGTTATGATTGTTTTGTGTACCTTGATGAATAGTGGTTTATGGGAAAGACCTGAAAGATCACAATGATAAACTACAAAAAATCTTTGTCAGACTGAGGATAAACAACCTTAAACTGCAACCAGAGAAGTGCCAATTCTTACGGCCTGAAGTGGTATATTTGAGACATATTTGTTTCCAAACAGGTGTGCGGCCGGATCCGAGTAAGACTAGCTGTGTACGTGATTTCGCCGTCTCCATAGTGGTCCGTAAGCTACAGTTCTTTCTAGGGCTGGTTAAATATTACTGGAAGTTTATCCCGAATTTTTCTAAGATAGCCAAACCCCTTACAAATCTGCTCCGTAAAGACGTTCGATTTGCATGGACGGATAAGTGTATTGAAGCATTTCAGCTGTTGAAAAATTCGTTGGTGGAACCCCCATTGCTGCCGTATCCTGATTTCTCGCAGCCTTTAAACCTTACCACTGATGCAAGTAACCCTATAGCCTATGCAAGTCGAGTGCTGAACAAGGCGAAGCATAATTATTCCACTATTGAAAAGGAATTGCTTGTCATGGTTTGGGCAGTGAAAATTTCAGATGTTATTTGCAGGGCAGGCGTTTCACCATTTACATGGATCATAAACCCTTAAAGCGGGTGTTTCACGTGAAAGATCCTACCACGCGGTTGGTAAGGTTTCACTATAAAGTTTTGGAATTTCATTAAGTAAAAACCGGGAAAGTATAATGTCAATGCTGACGCGTTGAGTAGGATCCCTCAGGACCAGGTGAATAAAGCAGGTAATTAGTATCAGTGCGGTGCCATAACTCGAGCGCAAAAACAGCGGGAGGAAGGTAGGTCAGCGGAGCTGACACAAAGAGTCCATCAGACAAGCAACGACAGACAAGAAACGACGAATACCGGACCTTTGCAAATCACGCTGGAGCAATGGAATTTACCCAACTTCTCCATGGAGGGGCTCTGTGTAGATCCAACACTGGGAGGTGCCCACGGGGATAGTGGAAACTATGCAGCTGATAGAGAGGAGACGATTAAGATTAAATCTCCCCAGACCAAGGTACAACCCGAGATCTTGACTCTCAATACCCCCGGAGGAGGTGGGAGCGGACTTATTGGAGTTTCCCGACTCCCCTTTTGGAACAAGTCAAGGTATTGTGAAACCCTATAGGAAGATTCGTAGGAAGTTTAAATGGAGGAATATGCTATCAGACATTAAAAAGTTTGTGAAGAAGTGTAAGAAATGTCAAGTTATGAAGACTTCTCCCCGAAGAGGCCATTTGATAAAGTATATCTGGACATCGTGGTGCCACTCATTGAAACAACTTCTGGAAATAAATACATTTTGACCTTTCAGGATAATTTAACAAAATTCGTAGACTGGTATGCATTACCGAACCCTGAGGTGGAGACAGTTGCCAAAGTATTCTTTTACAAAATTATAGTAAGGTATAGAAAAACCAAGCAGCTAGTTACCGATCAGGGGGCTAGTTTTGTAGGGAAACTATTCAACCAAACATGTAGGCTATTAAATATAAAGAAAATGCAAACTACCGTCTATCACCCACAATCTAATGGAGCATTGGAACGAGCCCATAGAATGCTTGTTGAATATTTGAGATGCATGGAGGATGACAACCCGCACGTTTGGGATCAATTTCTGCGTACGGCTGCATTCGTGTACAATGACGGTGAACACGATAGCACGAAACTCACTCTAATGGATTGTCTCTATGGGTTCACGGCGGACATTCTGTCGAATGTAAAGATGCTTTTCACGAAATGATTTCTTTACTTGAATGAAAACGAAGTAGCCGCACAGCATTTCGACAAATTACCTACCAACGCACTAATTCTGATTTTCAAATTCCTTACATGTTAAATGCATTGAGCACATCATTGTGACTAGATTCGGGGCAAATCAAAGACGCCTTCTGTAATTATCGTTTCAAACAACATGGCGGATCACCGATACTGTTTATTAAATCAAAGCACTTGCAAATTTTTCTCGACTAGATATCTCCTTTTGGGACCTGATTATTTCTGAGAACTAAAGAATAACTTTTCAAACAGAGGATTTAAGAGAGGGAGAAAGCTTTGCATGCCCAAGCGAAAACACTTCCACCATACATTTTGATGGGGCACTTGAGTTTGATTCTACTTGAAATAGCTTTACAAAGCAAATCAGTGATCCATTAAAGATGTATGAATAATAATCCAAGCTTCGTATGTGATGAAGAAGAGGCTTAGCAATCCTTCTTGAGCACCTACAGCACCATCGCGACTTTACAGAGCGAGGGGCGAGGTAACAGGGAGTTGATTTTACTATTTTCGGCAGAAGAAGAGTGCATGTGAATGGCTAACCACGATGACCCACTGACTGCTGCATTCAGGCATACTCGCGGCTACGTCGTAAAGCGGGCCAATCTTCGCGATTGTATATCGACATATGAGAGCTTGAGTTACTTTCCACCGGTATATGACGATTTGTAAACGCGTGATTGTTAAATGGATTAAAAACATCAATTCACGGAATTAACAAAACTGGCTTATCAAGAGTTGGTGTCAAACTCACCTTTTGATGAGGAATCTGGACGCGTGTTTGGGTCATTCATGAGCCCGCCGGGCTTCGAGAGACCCTTTTACATGTTAGTCGATGTATGTTGCCATTGTCATCTTCATCACCTCTTAACGCGACCAGATGGAAATATAAGATTCACACTTCCAACTCAGGAATAGATGCAGCAACAAAGTAACTAAGTAAATAACACAGCCGGCTGCTTGAAATTGGTTTCGTACTTTCCCGACTACGTCTATGTGCAAGATTCTTTCGAGATACACACTTCGCGCCCTGTAGACGGTGTCCCAAAGAGATGGTGAATTCCGTCAGACCATCCGCGACGTTTGCCACGTCTCGCGATCACAAGCAGACTCTCCGCCGCAACGGTAGTTTACTTGGCGAGCCCTCTGTATGCCGTCAACCGCTGTTTTCCTTGCGGAACAACGCAACTCACGTTTAAAAATTGTGTTGCAAAAGGGTTGCCGTGATCGAATTTTAATTTTAAATTTAAATATTTTTATTTTTAAAGTTACAATGAAAATTGGATGATATATACTACGCCCTTGAGTGGAGCAACTCGAGTTCATTAGATTGATTGATCATCCTCAAGGTTAACTAGACTGCAAAGAATAGTTCGTCTGGAATCACCGAGGCGTTGAGCAGAACACCAGGAAGGGCTTAAACGCTGTATTAAACGTGCCTCCTTTTAAATTGTTCATAAAATGAGAGATCCTGAAACTTGCGGTAGCAGGATACACAGGCAGATTTTCAAGAAGCCATAACAGCATCTTCAAGTTGTTTACGGAATACTATATGTCCCAGAGGTGGTTATGCCAATTGATAGGATGAGTACTGTTCCAAAGTTTCATGTCAGAATCCCAGACAAAACCAAGTGGTCACATTTAGAGTTGCTATTTGGTGAGGCATATATGACTTTTTATACATATAGCTCTAGGACCAGAAAGAAAACTGAGGCAGGATGGTTCATAAACGAAGATATTCAAATATCAATAAAATTAGAAATGCTGACTTCTGTGTTTGCTATACTAGACATCGTGTCATGGATCAAGGACACTTTTAACTATTAACATCTGTAATGACAGCCAGGTGACACTACTTACCCTTTCGGGACGAAATGTAATATCAAATATTGTCCATGCGTGCCTGAACAAACTAAACATTGTTGGATGACACAACTTTCTCCGGTTTTTCTGATATAGAGGGTCAATGAAAAATCTGACAATTTAGGAAAAAAGGCTCTGAGACCTTGGCTCTATTGCCTGGAACTCTCTATAGGAGTCGTCAACTCTCATAGCTTTCAGAAGACAAATTTCTGGTTAAAAACTCAGTCGATGGAGTCTTGGTGGGGATGTGACGGCTGTAGTCTTAGTAAATACTTCTACTACTAAAAAAGTCAAATCAGAGGTTAACAAATTTTCTTTTAAGTGGGAAAGAGTGTAGTGCTCTGGTTTGACTAATTACACTGCACAATACCCTTCGAGTTCATTTGCGCAGAATAGATATTTCAAGAGATCCTATATGCCAACGGTGCTTAGAAGAGGATGAGACAACCATGGTCTATGTATCTGAATGTCCGGTATCTGCATATACCAAACTTCACATATTTAATGTTACAATAATGAATTAGAATATGCTCACGGACGAAAATCTAGTGAACTTGCTTCGTTACTCTAAAATAGCGTAAAGGATCTGATAGATGGTGCTGTCGAGTGCAATAGACGAAGGTCTGAGCGGTCAAGAGTGGCTTAAACAGCCATGTAGCCCCTATATAAAACAATAAAAGAAAACCCAATGTAGCCGCTTGGATTCTAGAAAATATAAATTATAGCATCCTATTTGGCTATGAATCGATCTTTATGAAAATGTTTCGAGTTCTTATCAATAAATGCCTTAAATTTTCTCATAAAAATCCCTGAATTTAACATACGTAGAGGAAAAGTACTAAAAATTTTGTAGATATCTTTTTATGCTAAAAAGCTACAATTTTTGTGTGATTTACAATTTTTACAACGATTAAAAGATTTTTTGAGAGTCAAATTTGCATATGAGTGAATAACTGTCAAAATTTGTTTGAGCATTTCAATAAGAGTGACAAGCTGAGAGAACACGATATTTACCTCTCCCTAAAGGTAGATGATTGTAGTTTTTATAGTTTCTGAGGCAACTTGCTATGACGCATGGACTGGTAAGAAAAACAGGTCGCAATACTAATAGGCCTATGTAAAAATCGTAATGTGTCAGACACAAGTTCTCTATGTTATAAAATGAGGTTTACCTGCATTGCTTTATTTTTGTTAGTTGACTCTAATTACCTGACCATACTTCTAGTGCGGATTCTATTGCTTTACGGAACGATATCTTATTCTTTTCACTCACCTGAATGTACTTCCTGTTAAGTTGACTTATATTACCAACAGCTTACCGTCTACAGAGAAATCCATTGTTGTTAACGTATTTCTTGTACAAAACAGTCATCACATATCAAAAGACGTCGTCATTCACTCCAAGATATACCAGAACCAGACAAGTTCGTCAAATGCAACTGGATCTCCTATAAAACCATATATCACATACACCTGTCTTCCGCGGCATACCATACCGTCTACAAAACGGACAAAATGCTCTTTGAATGTTGATAATAATATCCAACCACAATGCTGTTGGGTAGGTGGCACTGGGACACGTACAAAATAAAGTTAAGAAGCAGAGGAGTAACCTGATAGCGGTCGTGTTTGCGCACTTTGGCACATTTTACTGTCCTTGTAAGGTTCTCCCCAAGTTTCACATTTCTCTCTAATGAAAAGTGAAACAAAATATATTTTGCATATTGCATGCATTTTAAATAGTCTCAGGTGGAGTTTCTCTAAGTAGGCATGTAAAGTGCAAACGTAAATATTGGATAAAATCACATCACCTTTGCGTGAATGAACGGGCAATGAGCTAAGGGAATGTACGATAGCCGAGGCAACCGCTAACCACCATGCTCACTCGTATGCATATGCATATAGGACAGGTAATGAGCAATCATCTGTAAAGTGTGTAACAAAGTGCATATAATTGTGTAACGTTGTGCTTTTGGTTTCATTATGAACTCATTAAGTAATCAAGCCGATGGCCTTTAAAAGTTGCGGTTAGAAGGAGCACATTTACACTCATCGGGAAGTGCTTTATTATATTGTAACGAATAACTATCTAATAACATTTAGTTAAAAATTGAAAGAAACTAAGTTTAAACGATTTAGTTGTATGGCGCGTGGGTGGAATTATGAAATGTTTAAGAAATTAACCCAAATAATAATGATTGAGGCTTCTCTGCAGCGATGCACACTCACTCCTTCACTTTCAAATGTTTTAACCAAAAATATGCTTACTAAAATGATCAAATGAGACATTAGAATATGCCACTGATTCCCTTTATAATTCTGTAAAGTTATGTCAATCCTCCTGTTTTGATAAAAACTAGCAAATCTATATAAAATACGAATATGTATTAACCTATTCTTTCTCATTTCAGGTATGTTTTGGTTTATTGACCACAAATGATCATTTTTTGTAAGTAAAATATTTTGATCAATTACGATCAATCAAAAAACGGAAGTGAAATATTTAACATTTTTCATTTAAAATATAGTCGAATTTCCCGTCAGAATAATATTTTGCTTCGGAAATGTACTGCTGCAAAAATGTGGCATACAAGGCCCAACTACACTTTCTTTATCGATACTATATTTATAAGTTAGAATCGCTTCAATGCTGCTTTTACTTCACAAAAGTCAAAGTAATTACAAAATCATGTCACCTTTTGGGGCTACTTTTGTTCTCAACGAGTATGTCAAAAGAGCATGCTTTTTTCCTCACTTCTATAGTTTTTTTTTGTATTACTATGCAGCATGCCTCCTGTAGAAATTTCAAGCGTTTTTGAAATTTGTTTCGAGAATTTATTTAAGTTAAATCGATAATGCAAGCGGAACAAAGGCCGAGAAAAAGGCTACGAACGAAAAGGGTAAATTGCCAATGTCTGCACTATGATAATGACAAATTTGAACAGAGGGAAGACTAATCGCAGTATTAGCATCACTCCCGATAGAAAAAAGATTTACTGTTGTCATAAGTATGTACTGGGGTGATGCCAGTACTGAGAGTAGCTTGTACATGATGCAAAATTATATGTTTGTGTGTATGTGTATGAGGCTGGAACTATAATAGTATTGCTCGCCGCTGCTTTGTCATGAGAAGACTGAACATCTTCCCCACCAAGAAAACTTCTGTTTTCATCCAATTATTCGATAGGCAATGGACATAGCTTCACGATGGCCCGGTTGAAGATTCTCGAAGCTGTACGTACTGTAGCAACTCGAACCTCATCATCTTCGCCGCGTGTCACATCGATAATTCTGGCGAGAGGCCACTTCATAGGTGGAAGATTTTCATCTTTCATTAATACAAGTTGGTTAACCTTGGCATTGCTATTGACTGAGGTCCACTTAGATCGCGACTGCAATAGGTGAAGATAGTCGTTGCGCCATCGAGTCCAAAAGGATTGCTGGATGAAGGATATTTTTCGAAAGTTGTCCAAGGAATCGAATTTAAGTTGTGTGATGATTGGTTCAGGTAAGCTTGAAATTGGTCGTCCAATCAAGAAATGTCCGGGTGTGAGGCCTTCCAAATCAGTTGGATCTGATGACATCTCCGTGATGGGTCGAGAATTAACGATCGCCTCCGCTTGATAGATAACCGTAAGCATTTGTTCGTGGGTTAGCGATGCATTGGCGACTGCTCTGGTAAGGTGAAATGTTGCCTTCTTCACCGCCGCCTCCCACAAGCCACCAAAATTTAGGGTGCGCGGTGGGATGAAACACCATCCAATGCCTTCCAGAAGGCAAGCTTGCTGGACTTGGTCAATATGTGATTGAATTGAGAAAAGTTTTCTTAACTCTCGCAACTGGTTATTGGCACCGATAAAATGAGTAGCGTGTATGGCTTGTTGCATTTTCCCCCGCGAGCGAAGAATCGTTTAAGGCATAAAATGAATGCTGCTGTCGATAAATCTGAAACGAGTTCAAAATGTACAGCCTTGGTAGCGAAACATATAAAAACCGATAGGTAGCCTTTGATTGGAGATCTTCCTCGTAGTTGAGCTCGCATGAAAAACGGTCCACACAAATCTACACCGATAACCGCAAAGGGATGTGATACTTTCAGGCTATCCGATGGAAGGTTTCCCATTATTTGCTGAAAGAAGCGAGGTTCGCTCGAAAGCATATCGTGCACTGATGAATAACTCGTTTAGCCTCCGAATTTACGTTGATCAACCAAAACCTTTGCCGAAAAATATTTACCAAAGTATCGCAGCCAGCATGTGAGTTGTTAACAAGCAAGAAGGTTAACAATGCGTTTGTAAAGGGATGCGCTTGCGGAAGAAGCATTTGATGGCGCGCATCAAAGGGTAGATCAGATTTCGTAATACGTCTACCGACTCGAATAACTCCATTTCCATCAAGGAAAGGACGTAGAGGTAAAATTCGACTTCTCGCATTTACGGATGCACCCTTAAGGAGGTCAGTATAGTCACGATTAAAATATACTCGTTGTATGCAACGAACGATAACCGTGACTGCTTCTTCTAACTCTGATATCATAGAGCTTCGTAACGCAAAGCTAGGTTTCGTTGAACTACGTGTTCGCAACCGCAATGATTTGAGATATCGATTAACGTATCCAAATACTCGAAGAGTTGTCCAGTATGAATTAATATATTTTGTGTCCTTAACTAGGTCTTCCACTGCATAAGACAAGACTGTGAAGTTCAGCTTGCGATATTCTGGAACATCGATTTGATCTGGAACCTTTCCATGATATGGCCATTGTGATGACGATGCGGATAAAAAGCTTGGACCATGCAGCCATTAGTTGGACCCTTATAGACTTTCTGATTTAGCGCCTCGCAAGATCAAATCTGCCGGGTTATGCTGCGTTGGAACATAGCGCCATGTAACGGATGTAACAGCTTGAATTTTGGACACGATTGGCTATAAATGTGGACCATTGGTACGAAGGTGCACTTAGCCAGACTAACACGATTTGTGAGTCACTCCAACACACGACATCCGTGAGGTCACGGGGGATAATCTTCTTAGGACGTTCTATGAGCTGGCAAAGTATTAGGGCTGCACAAAGCTCTAGACGCAGTATCGTAGTAGTTTTCAATCGAGCAATACGGGATTTTGAACAAAGCAGGTTCGTCGATACTTTCTTATCAGGAGTTTCACTTCGAATATATACACAAGCTCCATAAGCGCGTAGACTGGCATCAGCGAATCCATTGATTTGAAGGCTGGAATTCGACAAACAAACATGTCGTGGGATACTAAAGTTGTTGACTTTTGCCATACCCGAGCGAAAAGACTGCCATCTTGTTTGCATCTCGATGGGTAAGCTTTCATCTCAATCAATATTAAGCTTCCACAATTCCTGCAGAAAGAGTTTGGCGGTAACAATCACTGGGCTGAGTAATCCTAATGGATCGAAGAATCGAGCAGTTTCCGACAACACTATTCTTTTGGTCACAGAACTTCGTATTTCTGGCGAGTGATATGTAATCAGAAATTCATCGGCAGTTGGGTTCCAGGCTAGGCCAAGAGTTTTGATGAAATCCTTGTCATCTAGTCGATTCATTACTTCCTTGTCATTTTCATCGATTTTTGCTAGCAACGATGGTTCATTTGATGCCCATTTTTTAAGGGAGAAGCCGCCTGATAGTAGAATATCGGTAACTTCGTTTCTGGTCTTTGCAGCTTCATCCAAGTCGTCACTTCCAGTCAATAAGTTATCGACATATGCATCTCGCTTGATAATCAATGCTCCTACTGGAAACTTACTCCTAGCATCTTCTGCCGCTTGACGAATAGATTCTACTGCGTGATATTGAGCAGACCCAGTGCCCTAAGTAACTGTTTTTAATCGATAGAGCTTCACACGATCATGACTTGAATTACGAAAAACTATTAGTTGTAGGTCTCTATCACTGGGATGCACTATTACCTGCCGATACATTTTTTCTATGTCAGCTGATATTACATAAAGATGGAAACGAAATCGAAGTAAGATCGAAAATAGGTCATCTTGAACTGTGGGTCCTACCATTAGAATATCGTTTAAGGATACACCACTGGAGGATTTCGCAGAACCATCAAAGACTACGCGTAGTTTAGTGCTGCTGCCATAATTCTTTACAATACAATGATGGGGGAGAACATAATGAGGTTTTTGTAACACACACTGTGAATGAATGACTTCCTCCATATGTCCGAACGATAAACATTGATTCATAAAATCGTAGTAACTGACGCGTAATTCACGGCATTTCTCAAGTTTTCTTTCAAGGCTATAAAATCGTTTTAATGCGATTTCGTATGTGTCACCAAGCACTGACGCAACTTGCCTTAAGGGTAATCTCACAACGAACCAACCGTTTGCATCACGAATTGTATTGACACGAAAGTGTTCTTCACAAGCAATCTCCTTAGCTGACCTTTTGTCTATTTCGCTATTACAGTGGTCTAGCTCCCAAAACTTAGCGACAATATCATTTAAATTTTGTTCGCATGGTTCACTGTTACTGCCAGCACTAATGTTTACACTGAGTGAGTTGTATGAAGTACTGGATGGCCCCGAAACCACCCAGCCGAAAAGAGTTTTCTGCACGATAGGCCGATTAACACCTAAATTAATCTGTCCAACAGCAAGTAGTTTGAAAAACAAGGCAGCACCAATCAAATTATCAACTTTCCGAGGTATGTCGAATTGAGGGTCCGCTAGTGGAGTGTTCTTAGGAATATTCCAGTCTGATGTATTGATCCTTTGCAACGGCTGCAATCCGACGAAATTTGGTACGATGAAAAACTCTAGCAATGAACTGAAATCGTTTTGTAGTGATCGCACGGTGGCAACGGTTTTCGAAATACATCGGGATGTCGTCATACAAATTCCACTAATAGTCACATCAGTTTTTTCTCGTCGTAAACGAAGTTGCTGGGCGAGTCTCTCTGTCATGAAGTGCAACTGGGAACCACTGTCCAATATCGCTCGGCATTCGATTGAAGCTCCATCAGGTGAT
The DNA here is from genome assembly GCA_963969285.1 of Odontomyia ornata. Lineage (NCBI taxonomy): Eukaryota > Metazoa > Arthropoda > Insecta > Diptera > Stratiomyidae > Odontomyia > Odontomyia ornata. Next base: position 391,858,875 of record OZ017738.1, read on the forward strand.
TTGACTCTGATAATGGCAGTACCCAAAATAACGTTGTTGGGTTGAGCATCTTCTTCCAGGCGGGACAATTGATGTCTAGATTTCGTTTGACCGATCAACGACGAATGTTCGCCGGTTGTTTGAGTTTCAGTTTCAGTCGACTGATGAGATCTTTGAGAGATGCCTGAATTCTTTACGTTACCGTGGAGTAGAGTATGATAGCTGCGGTTACATGTACGACACTTGCTCGATAAACAACTTTTCAATGAATGCCCCTTTCGTAGGCAATTGTAACGCGAATTCAATTGCTTAGCTCTTTGGTAAAATTGGTCAGGTGGTATGCTCTTTAACCCATTGCAGTCGAATAATGTGTTCCCGCTGCGTGAATCACAAAAATTGCACTTCACTCTCGTATCACAGTTACTAGCAATAAAACTAGTCCGCTTGGATTTATTGACGATTGAAAGAGGTTTGTTGTTGGATTTTGTTCCTTCTACGAATTCTAGCGCTGAGCATCGTAGATTCTGGAAATCAGTAAACTTTTCCCAAGTTGGAAATTGAGCGCTAGATTCTATGGATGATCGAGAACAGCTGGTAATTAATTCTTGCCATTTGAGCTGGGACTCAGCATCAGAATCCATCTGTGATATTTCCTTTGTACCGAGGCTCAGCAAACAGCGCATATGCTTGTTTATAGCATCAGTCATCTGATGCAATTCTTTAGTAGACGGATGACGAATGGATTGCACTTGAAGCAAGTCGTTGATATGCGAAGCGAAAATGTATGGCTTGTTGTCGAATCTCCTTTTTAAAAGCTCCTTTGCTTTTGAATAATTTTCTTCGGTAAGCTCAATCCCCTCTATCACTGAAGCAGCTGTACCGGTTAGTGCAGAACAAAGATATTGGAATTTTTCCAAAGACGATAAGTGGGTATTGGAGTTGATCAATTTCTCGAACATCCCAAGAAAACCTAACCACTCACTGTAAAAACCCGAAAACTTGGTCAAATTCAGTTTCTGCAAGTGAAGTCTGGTTGATGAGGTTTTGCATCGACTGATTGCCTCGGGCGAAGCTTCTCGATAATTGATAGCAAATTAGCCTTGAGTTGGCAATAACTGTCTTCATATAAGCCTGTTTCCCAGATGATGGCTCTTCTGCGTCTAAAACCTCGAGTTGGCACTGAACAGTTTCAAAGTTTTTGAACTGTGTCTCAAGTAGACCGAGTTTGCTTTCGGCCTCGAAAACGGATATATTATCCACTTTGCCATCGAGGAAGGTTTTCATCCGAGTTTGCTGGGCCAAGATGACGCCACGTTGTATACGCAATTCCGATATTGCCTTTGCACTTGAGGTGACCTTGGGGTCGAGTTTTGGATTATCGTCACCGGCCATTTTGCACAATTGAATTCACTGATAGTGCGATGAATTTTCATGAAAAGTTTCAAAGATGATCACGCAAATCACAAGGGGAAATGAAAACTGATAATTGTCAAGCGAAAAACGATGAGCGATAAATGCTTTAGATAATTAATTCCGAGAACGAAAACTGCATTGCGACAATTATCCGGCTCGACGGACCATGTAGAAATTCCAAGCGTTTTTGAAATTTGTTTCGAGAATTTATTTAAGTTAAATCGATAATGCAAGCGGAACAAAGGCCGAGAAAAAGGCTACAAACGAAAAGGGTAAATTGCCAATATCCGCACTATGATAACGACAAATTTGAACAGAGGGAAGACTAATCGCAGTATTAGCATCACTCCCGATAGAAAAAAGATTTACTGTTGTCATAAGTATGTACTGGGGTGATGCCTGTACTAAGAGTAGCTTGTACATGATGCAAAATTATATGTTTGTGTGTATGTGTATGAGGCTGGAACTATAATAGTATTGCTCGCCGCTGCTTTGTCATGAGAAGACTGAACACCTCCGTTCCTTAATATGAACAGTATAGCATTATATTGAACTACATTTTTCCTGTTTACCGGTTGAGCAAGCCTTTCTTAGTATTTTTCTTTATCTTTTAACTACCCTGAATTTGTATCCTGATCAATGTTGTACTACATTTCAAGAGTATCTGGATAGCAGTAGGGCTTAAGTGCGAGTAGATGGTGAAGAAAAAAGTCTGACCACTTCTTCTCTACCGATATATCCCCAAGAGAACGTAAGCATCCTCGGACGGTCGCACGTTCAGCCAAAGCGACGATGTTCTCATACAAAAACGAGCGGTTACCAGCTTTTTCGATGCTGTCTACGGTTCGGAACAATACCTTATTAGGGTCAAGTTTTGATGTCGCATCCCCAAGAGATTCAGTAGTATTCCAGGTACAAGAAACACAAACTAAACTATAGCTCAATAGCGTTCACGTACATGTCAGTGCTGGGAAATCGCATCAATATATCCCCGCAGGCAGGAGAAACGGGTGATGCCATCAAAACCATGTGGAATTGGTTGTAAAAAGGAACCCGATGTACAACGAATGCATCCAGTGATCAACTCGGGCCAAAGAAGTAAAATTTAAAACACTCCGACAACAAGTTAACAAATGTGTCGAAGAAAGAAACAACTGACCGTCAGCATATGCCTCTATTGAACAATTAAATGAGCGTTTCAGTTCACAAACAAGTAAAAGTGCATAAGAAGCAATCATATGTAACCCAATCAAAACCATAAAAAGATTATTGCAATATTTCCAGACGCTATTCACAGTGCCTTCAACTACTACTCAAGCTTCCGGAAGCATAAAAAGAGGACTCTGTCTCCCCATGAACCAAAGATGAAGTACAGGCAGCAGTATGCGACCTCAGAAAAGGCTAGACTCCTGGAATAGATGGAATTCCAGCAGAACTGCACCAGAGACGAGGTCCCCATCTAAGTAACCTTCTGCATCGACTAATATGCAGAATATGGTCAGCAGAGTAGTCACCAGAGGACTGACGAAGAAGTAAAATATGTCCTGTTCGCCAAAATTGGGACAAGTTAGGGTGTGAAAGTTATAGAGGCATCGCTCTACTATGTACGTCTTATAAAGAATATAGTACGCTGGTATATGTCATCAGAAATACAACAGCTGAAATCTCTGGTAGATGAGTTTTTAAGTCCATACAATTGATAGCATACTATATGCTGATGACGTCAATATTAAGGCATGGTCAATTTCAGATATCAAAGAAGTATTTCTGAGTCTCGAAGCTGAAACAAACCAAATTGGCCTTCGAGCTAATAAAACGAAATTTAAATTCATGACTCAAACATGGACGAACACTTTAGTTCGACAAAATTTGAACGCAGGAGACTATAACCTTGAACGTATGCATCACTTTGTCTTTCTTGGAGCTAGCTTGAAGAGGAGAGGTACCGAAATGAACGAGATTGGTTGCTGAATAAACGCTGCAAATAAAACGTATGGCTCCATATTTCCCACTCTGAATTCCTGAATTTACACAGGTAAAATAAATTTTGAATTTAAGAATCACTAATCAAACATGAACTGTTATATGAAAATGAAACATGGACGCTGACAAGCGAATCTAAAAAGGCAGTGGACACACGTGAATGCAAAATGCTCTGGAAAATCTAAGACACAGTGAAACAAGGAACAGAGTGCAGACCACGTTACAACGATGAGTTGTATGAAGTATTTGATGGATCATCTGCATTTGTGGTGAAAGCTAAGAAATTTGTGATCGACGGGCCATGAAGAAAGAATGGAAGAAAACCAGCTTTACCAAAGAACATTTAAGGGTAGAACACAAAGTTGACGTCCAGCGAGAAGAACTTGGACTCGATGGGGAAGCGAGGCAGGTGTTGAGAGTAGATCCTTGCTGGAAGTGATCACCTAGCGAATCAAGCAGCAGAAACGTGATGTTAGAGGAACATTAATACTGGGAATCAAGGCCCGACTTGAACTGTCAAAACAAAAATAATGGTAATGTAGTAAGAAGCAAATAAAGTTCGCTTTGATGTAACGCCTACTGTAGCAGGCATGAAGTGGAGGTCACGTTAGATTTCGAATAAATGGGACCGTGGAATAAATCTTTATGTTGCTTCACAGACATCTTTGGTCAATGGATCGTGCTCAAAACCTTTAGTCTATACAACAGGATATCCAGCTGTTTCTACTCTGGCTTGCAGTATATTAAGATTTTCTCTTGATGTATTTTGCACTTTTGCCTCTTTTTGCAAGAAACAACCACCGTGGTTAGTGTAGCAGGATATCCTCATATATAAGCTGCAAATTCCATCCATTCCTTTTGGCCACATGTAGTCCTATATTTTGTTTCTTTGGGAAGGCTAACTTAATGATTTTAAGGACATGTGTCGAGGACCCTACGAACGGATTGTTAATAGTCCTTATGGGAACAAGTTTTTATGGCCGGATTAGTACCAACCATCCCCAGGATTATCCTGATCTGAACCTAAATAACTAACATAATGGCAACAAAACTAGGGTTATGATCCGAGACCAACAAAGACTTGATGAATATAAATCTGCGATGTTCATAGTTCATCCTTTTTTTGTCATGGCGTCAGAAACAACAGAATAGAAGCATCACTAGTTCTGCAGGATAAAATCGAAATTGGAATCAGATGGTAGTTTGTGGACAAGCAATAGGTTGTGGCAACAACCCCCCTGACGTTTTTATTGGAAACATTACCAGTAAAGTGTCCCTCCCATGAAACATCATCATCAAGGGATTTAATTATCAAGTATTACTAAAGATGCACCACGTGAAAATGATCCAACTAAAATTTATCCCATAAACATTCCTATCTCTCAATATTTCATAGAACAGCCTTTTTAAAATGTCTATCCTTTAAATATGAGACATCTTCCATTTTACTTTCAAAGACCTAACCACTCCATTCAAATCTGGCTAACACAACATTTGACTGGGAAATGCTTCATTAAATTTGATTTTCCAAAGCAATTAAAGCAAAATTCTCAAGTGTCTTAAATACCCAATCTTAACAATTCAAAATAGAACTCCAAAAAACCTAGATGATTAAGAACAGACGTTTTACAATGAAACACTCAGCATTTTAACCTACTAAAGCACCTCAAATATCAAAATGCGATAACTATTTTTAGGTCCTTGTAAAAAAAAAATTTTACAAAACCTATTTGCTCCGTAGCCTGTCTGTCTGTCCCTCTGTCTGTCTATCCATGGCCACAACAAGTTTCCTCAGAAACTAAGAAAATAGAATGCTCAAACGTTGTAGAAAGGTCGGAAGTGATGGTCTCTCAAAAGTGCAGGTCTTACCAAAAATTTAAAATTTTTTTAGCAAAATAACCCCAAAAAGTTTTTTTAAAATCAAAGGAAGTTGAATTGGGTATCAAATTAAAGGCCTTGATCAGAACTTTTAGAATCTGAAAAATGCTTCAGGGGGTCCAGGGGGTAGCGAAATGTACCACAATTTTGTACCGTCCCCTCGCAATTGGACACCTTTGAGCCGAAAATCTGAAAATAATCATGGAGGTGGGTCTTTATGAGTACAAGGGCAGCAAATACCCCGGAAATCAAAGTTCACTCAACTTCGTTAATAATAGTATGATTCGTCGATTTTACATTTTCGCCCATAAAATCAAAACGGTACCTTTAAAATTCCTGAAATTTTGCAATTATATAGTATGAATCGACCACAATTATTTATAATGAATCGGCACTCCTCTGGTTACCCATCTTTTTTTTTTTGTTTTGCTTAGGCCTTTCAAATGTGCATTATGGTTGGGACAATAATGAAATTCACTTAAAGCACTTAAAACAAGTTGAGTAGGCACGAGAGTACTTTGTAACCATCCTAGGTTCCAAAACAACTTTTTTGATTGCATGAATCAATGACTTGGATTATGAATGCATTGAACATAGGGCAAATCGTTTGATTATAAATCTGAAAAAAATTTTACTATCTACTTGATTTAAAATATACTTATACCAACCATCACCACATGTTGTTGTTACATTTCCATTTAATTGAAATGGCTTTACCCCACTTGATTATAATCCAATTACAATGTACTTTTGTGCAAGCCAGGGTCCTTTATCAACCTAGATAATTATGAAGGATTTCAAGGATACCGTTACGGTTTTATGGAGGAAAACGTAAAATTTACAAACCATATGATTACTAACAAAGCTGAGTAAATTTTGACTTTTTAGGCATTTATTGCCTTTGCACTCATAGAGCACTACCCCTGTTATTTTCCTGAGATTTTTTTGGCTCAAAAGTTCCCAAATCTCAAGATGGGGAGTGTCCTAATCAAGGCATTTAATTTGAAATCACACTCAACAACCTTTGATAAAAATATTTTGTAAGGGCCACATTGGTGAATTTTGGACCAGCACCTACTAACAAAGATGCATTCCGCGACGCAGTTGAAAATTTCCCTGGAGAGAAGGTAATCCGTAGCCTTGCTTAAACCTAGGTCTGCTCTCGAAATAATAGATATTGACTGTGTTACGGATTTCCCCGAGGTAGAAGATACTTTAAAGCGAGATTGTCCGACTTTGAGCGTAGTAAAAATTGGGCAGAACAATCCAAATAATAGAAGTCAGCGCATGACACGTTAGAATTATATACTGAATAAATGATAGAAAAGGAAAAAACCAGCATTGGTTGTGTTATTTGTATGATGAGGTGAAGAGCGATTCCTCTGCGGAATTTCAGGCGCCTGCAATTGGGGCGTACTGCAAGAAGCAGTTAAGAGACCCTTGTGCTTTAATTGTAACAGAGCATGAAGAGAAGAAGTGCACAGACAAGACACAGTGCTCTCTCTGCCAAGACACTGACCCAAGGCCAGATGATTTGAACTACGTCCGAGGTACAGCAAATGCCGGGTTTTCCAAAAAGCCCTAACCAAAGCCAACACACTTCTGCAATGAGCCACAATCTGCAGATTAATCTACATTGGAGCACACTCGCTCAAAATTTATTCAAGCAGTTTGTGAAACACTGTCAAGTCGACTTCATCACCGAGCAAAATCAACACTAAAGCTCTCCAACATGAAATCCATACGAATGTTGCACTGCCGCAATCTGGGTTTCAAACAACTTCCAAGTGCAGGATCAGGGGCAAGGAGATAGTTTCATTTAGATTTGGTGCTCGGGAACTAGACTTTTTAGTGTATACGAGTACCTAACACCAAACGAATCTTTGCCGTATTTTTAATCTACGCTCAATGCTTTGTAGGACACTTCAAGCACACAGGATCATACGCTCATCGGGGGTAACTTCAATACAAGAGTGATGAAATGACGCACGCCCTAATCAGATCCAAAAGGGAAATGGATCCTGGCTTTGGCAGCTAGATCTTGGCTCATTGTACTAAATACAGGCCACGCCCCTACTTTTTATCAATCGTCTCTTATAGCAAAGTTTGAAAATTGAAGGCTTCTAGAAGACTACACCAACCACCAGCACATAACATTTAAAATCCATGACGGCAATCTTCGATGCCCGTACAGTCAGAAGTGCTCATCGGAGAATGGGGGACTAGCAGCTAAAGAGGTAGTGTACTCAACTATAAGAATCATTACATCTGTCCGCAAGTTATCTGTGCCTTGCTGAAAACCCGCCGGTGTACTGTTGGTTCTCTGAAATCACCGTCAAGCAGAAAGGGTACCACATGCTCCAGCAGGAAGCATAGCGAGCACGGTCCCAAGAAGATACAGAGACAAAATTGACAGCTTAGAAGTTAAATCAAAAATGCACCGCCACCAATCAATAGCAATAAGGCCAACTGCTGGCAACAACTAGTAAATGACGTGAACTGAGACACGTGGGGCTTAAGCTACGAGTTAGTCATGCGAAATCTCGGTGCCCAAAGATTATTCTGCTCACACAATGTGGAAAAGATGGACGAAATTGTGCGGGCTCTCTTCCCTATTTATCCAGTCTATATTAAGGTTGCCCACGATGAAACACCAGTGGAATGCCCACTTTTCACAAAGACGGAAGTGGAAGACGCGGTGCTGTCTTTGAAGGAAAGAAAAGCTTCAGAACCAGACCGAATTCCAGCTGAGGTGCTGCAGATTGATTAATGATTCTACTGCTCAGTGTGTTCAATGCTTGCTTGAATGAAGAGATATTCCCAGAATACTGGCAGGTGGTTGAACTCGTGCTCATCAGCAAACACAAGGGGAGTTTTGAGTCATCTTTAGCATACCGACCGCTATGTCTGATAGACACAGCTAGGAAAACACTCAAAAAACGGTTCAATGGAAGACTCCCTGGTGCTCTATCTCCAAGGAAGCATGGTTTCAGAGCAGGTTGTTCTACTAGTGACGCAACCGCAGAAGTTGTAAGCGTGGTTTAGCGTGCCGAAAAGGTGGATAACGTGGATGAGCTGGAAATTTAGTTCCAAATGCCAGAATACCTTATGCGAAACGTGGGAGACTACTTGAAGTCAGTCTGCTCTGCGACACGAAGGAAGGGAGTCGAAGTATGGCTGTTACATCGCGTGTTGTTCAGGGTTCCTTCCTCGGGCCCGATTTATGGAACATCCCGTAAGAAGGTCTACTGAAACTTCAGATAGTGGACGAATTATGCTTAGTCGGCTACGCAGACGATGTAGTGGCGTTAGTCATAATAATAATTTAGACTCATTCAAAGTCAAAAGGTGCTTTATTCAATACTATTCATTATAAATTTTCAAAAAATATAAAGCAAATTCCAAATAAAAAAATATCAAATTCAATTTAATTAAAATAATTGTATTTTTTTTGATTCGATAGGAAGTTGGAGAAAAAAACACACAAGCGCTATTCAAAAATTAATTATAATTTTAACGTAAAAATGAACTTTTACCCTGCATCTAATATGTTATAGCTTAATTCTAATAAAATTCAACCAAAAACTTTATCTTATGCTAATAAAATGCTAACACAATGTTCTTAAGCTTAACGTTAAACCTTTTCTCTAAATCTAATAGAATAAAAATTACATATACATATCCTAAATATTGAAACCTATCCCTAATTTTTAACATAAACACACATCACAAAATGTAGCAATAATGAGCTGAAATTCAGAACGAAATAACGAAAAAACACAAAATTAGAGAATAATCACGAATAATTTAGGCATTGTCATTCAGTCACTAATACCAAGATTGCTCGATTTCAGATCGACCAGCCTCAACAAATCTAGGAAATGAGTATCTCCATTGGAATTGTTGGTCTCGTGAACTCCAATTCGGAGGCGGTCGTATATGATTGGGACGCCGTTAGAATCAAAAACATATCGATTCACGTCCAAATACACGAATGCTTCTGGAAGAATGAAGCCAGTACCAAGGCAAGTCTCAATATACCCATCTACAGGGTGGAGCGGCTGTGAAATCCAGGGGTTTTCACTCACAGCTACAGATCGTGCGATATGATTCCGAAGAATATTCAGTATGAAGATATCAACTCTCGTCAATTTATCAGTGTGATATTATTTCTCTATTCGATATATAGTGTTTTTATTCCTTCATAGGCTTTCTGTACAAACCAGTGCATGCACGAAGGCATTTCTAGTTATCTTTCTATAATACAAGCACTCTGATTGTATCAGCTCTGACATCCATATATCAAAACTGGTCTAACCAGAGTCTTGTGACAGATAACTTTGACCTTTTGATCAATGTACCTGGAATGAAAGAGTCTTTGAAGGGTGATGACTACTTTCTGTGCTATATTGAGCATGTGGAAATACTTCCAATTACTTTTCAGGTCATGACTGACCCCCGGCAGCGTTGTCCGAAAAAAAAATTGTTTCACACTTCTGCGCATTCGCCAGTTGTCAGTGTAGAGCTGCACAACATTAAACATTTTTTGCAGATTGCTCTGAGTCATTGTCGTTTTTCGGTCTGCCGTATAGATAATCAAATCATCAGTAAACACTGCCAATTCTCTCGTTGATGATACGTTAAAATCAAATCCAGTCAATAGCTTGCGAATGAATATTGAGAAAAGCAGAGGTGCAGTAACTGTTCCCTGCTGTGTCAAGACCTCGGAGTCACGCATTGTCGTCAGATTTCTATCAGTTACAACAAATGATTTCCCATATAACATATTGTACATCATGGTGAAGGTTTCTGGGGAGCCTGTCCTGAAGAAGTTTAAAAATTAGTTCATCTAGCCACACCGTCTCAAAGGCTTTCTCCATATCAATGAGACATGGTCCAACACATTCTCCATTTTTTTTTTTTTTTTTGTTTCCAACAGATGTCTGAGTTTACTTTCGGTATCGCATGTATAGTCGAATGCCTGGCACGAAAATCAAATTGGCTATTCAGCATCACATCATATTTCTCAATGTGGGCGTTTGATGCTTTGTTCAGTATCACTTCAAACACCTTGCTGATATTAGGCAGCAAGCTGATGCGGCGATAGCTTTTAGGGCTTAAAGATTGTTTTCCTTTCTTTAAGATTGGAAATACCTTGGCCGTTTTCCACTCATTCGGGAAATATGAAGTGTTCAATATGTTGTTGAATAATATACAATAATTCCTAATAGCAACCTCGAGCAAATGTCGGAGAACTTTATTTGGAATACCGTCAATACCACATGATTTCTTGTTGTTTATCCTGCCAAATATAAAAGTCAAGTCTTCATAGCTGACAAAATAATCAATAAGATTCAAGCTCGGTATGAGGTCAGATGTTAATGTTTCATTGAAATAAAGAATTGATTCGCCATTCAGGCTTGATTTGAAGTCTCAAAACTTTTGCTTCAACGATCTCTGAAAGTATTTGGTTCCCTCTCTCAGAGCTTGGTAGATGAACCAGTTCAAAATGTGTTCCAATCAGGGCAAGTTTATACAATGCATCACATATAATCCATTTCCATTTCTATCCGGAGTCGTACTATCAATTTCGATACCAGCCCCATCGAGAAGATTTACCTCATCACTAGCGACTCCAAGATTCGACACCCGCACTCGAAATTTCTTACGGAACCAACTATTCGCTTTCGTGATAACGCCATTTGAGTGCTGTGGGTTTATACTTCGTAGTTTTTATGCCCATTGATTGCTGATCTCACTCCTGAGGTATGAAAAAATTAAGTTCCAGATATTCTTCAAGTGTAATTTCAACAAAGCCACCGAGGAATGCTTGTAGTCCAAAAATCATCGATAAATATTGTTGACGCGTGTGAGAAAGAGGCTTTTCAATCTTTTCAACCCGGCAATGATTGGTGTTTCATATCCTTCTATATTGCTTCAATGTTTAATCTTATGAACTACTTTCTCAATCGTTTCCAACGTCAGCTTCTCTAACTTTGACAAATAGAGATATATTTCATCCCACAGGGTCCTATAGGATCCTTTAACCAATATCCCGGTGCCACTTCTCCCATAACCGTTTACCCTATCGTTTCTTACGAATTAAAAATCCTTGATTGTCATGGATTGCGGTAAATTGAGGTGGATTTCAGTGAGACGATGTCAGGCTTTTGCTTGACAATGAAATCAAGCAGATAGTCACGTCGATGTAGAGTAACAATGGAGTTGACGTTGATCGAAGTGAGACGAAGCTTATCCACGGACATGTGACTGGATAACAAACTATTTTGAAGGCCGTTGGCCTAAACGTTGAAAAACGAAAAAAAATTTAATCTTGTTTAATTACTCTTTGTGAAAGGGATTCAAGCTGTTGGTAAATTTTGAGAAACAACTCATTATTGCCAATTACATTATTTATTTTATTCACGTTGTTGTCTCCTAGTCGTCTAGCAGCAAGTGCAAATGATACCCCGGGCTTAACGAAGTTGGAAGGTAAGACATTGCGATGTACTTGGGTTGGGGAAAATTTTACGTTTGCATCTTGATATCGAGGGCATCCTCGACATGATGCTGGATGACCAAATATACCGCAGTCAACACAATACAATTTTTCTTTTGCCACCATCTGAGCCAATTTGCATTCACCGGAGGCATGAATATCTTTATATTAAACGCACCGATAATACATGGAACCATTGACATCCGAATTACCGAACCTTTGGCACCTGTAACACTGGTTGACCTCAATTTTTTGGAGATGCTCCGTCCTCACAACTCTAAAGCCCAAGTACTATCGTGCTATCGTTTGAAATTTGTACCAAATAAAATAGTAATATTTTGCCTTCAGCGGTTGGTCTCCTTGATGCAACATATTTTACGCTAATGAATTTGACCTGTAACATTTGAAGGAGGTTAACTGTATTCTCGCTACAGTCGAAGTCCTTCAACAGGGATGTATGATTTTTCTCCGCCTTTGGTGTGTATCTCAATAGGGGAGCTTTTACGCTATAAGAGCATCTTTCGCTAGCATAAAATCAGCCAGTGTTTTTGTTTTAATTGGGAGTTCATCAGTAGTCACTCCCTTAAATTTGCGATCTTATATTCGGCTGCCAATAGCCGAACCATATCCCCTCCGTGCTGCCCAAAGACATTAATCGGAGGAACTCTCAAAGTTATCTTATAATTTTCAATCGGAGAACCAGCATACACACTGGTTGGCTTCTTCTCCTTCCCCTTATTTTTAGATTTTAAGTATTCGATAAAATTTGCACTAGAATCATAAATATTACCTATGTTTTCTTGGCACTCTATCTCGCTATCCATATCGTCATTCATCGCAGCAAGTACTGCATAATAATTTGCGCAGCCGTTTGCTCCTCTCGTGATTAGTATGATATCAGCATCAGGAATTTTTGTCCTTTTCCTATCTTGTAACGTTGGTTTATTTGGTTGATGAGCCTTTTGCGTGGCTACTCTTTTTTCGTTCGTCTTATTTGTGGTCACTTCTTATTTCCCGGACGTATTTTGTGGCTTGATCACTTTAGTTTTGCTGACATTGGATAATTTACGCATCATTCACTCCTAAAATTTGAATTTGGAGTTTCATTTCTTCATTTTTTTTAGTAACTCTTGCGTTTATTCTAATTACTCTTTCCAATTTTTCACTTGAAAGCGTAATACGCTTCCCATGCTCAAAGCTTTTTTGGTCGTTTTTTCGTTTCATGGTTTTTTCATTAGTTGCATTTGGAATGCCTGGCCCCGGGTCCCCCAGCGGTTGAAGGCGTCGGGCTCCTCCATGCCACTAGTGAAAAGAAACGTTTCTTCTTTATTGAACTTTTTGAGGCTTCCTCGCAAATAAAACCCAGGTACTCCATAAATTGTTCGAATAAATCGACGATGTGATGTTTTTTTAAAAAAAAAAGAGTTTCGAACTGACGTTTTACAAAATTATTTTAATTTTTTAAAATTTTTGACAGGAGCTTTTTAAAAACACGTCTATACGCAACGAATGCTAGAAATAGTATCATAATTTAGACTAGATACGCTGGTGTGGCGAGTAAGGGACTGGATGAGTGCTCGCGGCTTCAGTTTAGCACTGGGGAATACCGAAGTGGTCATACTAATAAGAAAAAAGTCCCCAGAGCAAAGGCTATCGGTATCACAGAAACACTGCACTGCTCTAGTCATAACAGCAATGAAACACCTCAAAGATGAGTTTCTCCTCACAAATCGAAGCAACAGCTGAAAAGGCAGCAATACCTTTAGTGACACTCCCTTGACTGACGGCCAACAAAGGGACCTGTTTAATCAAAAATCAACTCCTAATGAGCGCTGTACAATTTTTTCTACTCTACGGGTCAAAACTATGGGGCAACACTCTAAACAAGGAGTTGCACCGAAAGCGGTTGGCACAGGGACAAAGGCAAAGAACGCTGCGAATCGTCGGCGCCTATCAAACAGTCTGCAGCCGGCGGTATTGGTGATTTCAGGTGCGATACCCACTGCGCTCCTTATTAGGGAACGAAGGAGCGTTTATCTGTTCAGAAGCGAGGGCGACAGAAAGGTGGTTGGTAGAGAAGAGAGACAGTGCTGTCCTAGGAAAGCCACTTAGGCAAAATGGGCTGCTCGCCTGATCCCTGACTTGAGGACATGACTCAATCAAGTGGACGGTGAGACTGATTTCTACCTATCTCAGCTTTTGCCTGCACGTTTCCAGTCTTAACTGCAGAAGATCGATAACTCACCAGCTCTTGACTGCATGTGTTTTAGAGGGGTGGTGAATGATACCTGCCACAAGTTTTTCGTCGCAAAATATGGGGAAGCTACACGATAACCCCTGCAGCCGAATCGGGGAGCTCTCTCAGGAGACTGTAGTCGGAAGGCTACTTATACTTGTATCAGTTGACAATTGGAACTGTGTGGCATATTACGCAAGGGCAGTGCTGACGGTTAAAAAAGCGTACTGGATCGTTGGGAGGCATCAAGAGTGGAAGGGTCCCTTTTCTAGCAGTCCTTCACTCTCCCCTCTTTCCAGCTAGAGAAGGAATTCCTGCAACTCGAAGGCACCTCTTGGCGTAAAAAAATGAGGCCTAGCCCAAAGTAATGTGTCAAACGTTTCCAGGCTGAATTCTCAGGCAACAGAAGAGGTTTTATTTAGTGGGATGTATAGATGCATTGTGAGCTTGGGAGTCCCGCACTCAATGCGTAAATAGCATCAGCTCCCAACCACAAGAAACGGGTCACTTCAACAAAGGGGGACCTCTACTAAAAATGTTCGATAATGCCTTAGCTTTTGAGCAACCAACATTCTAAGCTTCTCACAAAGTTAGGGTAATATACAATAGCTTCTATAATTTCTGAGCAAACTTGCTGTGACACATGGGCGCAAAACTAGTAGGTCTTTTTAAAATTCGTTTTACAAAGCCCTAAAAATGCTTCATGCTTTATTGTGAAACCTTTGAATAAAGCTTGCATTCTGGACGTTGCTACGAGTGTCTTATTAATCAAACTGCAAGGTTTAGACATGAATCACCTGTTATTATACAAGTATTTCAAAACATTTCCGACAAAGTAGCGCCAATATTAATGTGGTTAATTTAATGTTTGATGAGCTTGCTAATGAAAACTGCATACTTCAGCGCTTCAATAACTATAAAGCAACAGCACTCAACCATAAATCACCCAATGAATCAAGCATTGTTTTCTCTACTACACAAAGCGTACTCATGCACATAATTTATTGACAGGTCAACATAATCATAAATAGAGAAAAACATGCTCGTAAACTCCCAACTAGCTCCTAACGCCATGCCGGGTCCTACTACATGAGTATGTGGGCGAAGTTGATGTCAAGCACTCATTCAAGTGTCATAAACATCACTTCTCTACATTTATTCATTCACGTTTTATATCTTCGATTCCGCATGTTAACAGCTGTACTAAATTAACAATTACACTACAATAAAAGCGCAGAAAAATTAACAATTTAATTTTTAACGCCCACTTACACTCGTGCAAATTTGGCTTTTTATTATTAATACTCGAGCAGTGTTCAAATGTCCTATATTTAGACATTTGGTAATGATGCTTGCAAAAGCAAAGAATTACTTAATGTTCATTACGAAAAGATCATACCAATAAGTATGTAGAAGCGAGCATACTCGTATAAGTATAAATGTTTGCACTTGATACACATACCGTTTGTGAGAGTAGGAAGTGAATGTTGGAAATGAGAAGAGGTTTCTATGTTAGTACGTCAAGTTAACATCGTGCCATCATATGATAATGACTTCTTAGATCATACATACGTTCTAATGGATTTATTAGGTAGAATAAATTATGTTTTAGAGACTCAGCTAAGAAAATAAGTTAATTGGATTTTAAATGATTCAATGACATGTTAAATGTTGATTTAATTGAGAAGGATTAGTTTGTAAATCAAGACGAATTATTCAATTTCGGACAAACTGATCATGTTAAGAAAGTGCCCTAAAATTTTGAATAGGAAATTAGACCTATTTAAATTAAAATGAAGTCAATGACAATAAAATTGTGAGTGGGTCTTATTCTTGATTTCAACTACATGTCAATTTTAGTTAATACTAAAAAAATGCCATTATATGATGTTAAAGTGTTTTTAATTGATATTTGATAAAGGAATCACAATTAATTCAATTTGCATGCATAATCTTGAATTGTTTATTTTGTGGCATAGAAAGAACAATCCTTAAGACGACAGCAATGCAAACGGTCAAACCCTCTCACACTTAACCTCAGTGTAAATCTATGAACGATAATCCTTGTAGCATAAGGATGTCTAATTGAAAGCAAAAAAACCACTTTTGTGAGACCTTTGAGGAACAAAATGAAAATCTAATTCAAAACCCCATAAATATTATTTTACACTTTTTAGTGCTTTTTGAAGTACTTTTCTTTCCTAAAAGTTTTTTTATTTCATGATTTTTAGTGGCAACATTAACCTCCAACAGAATTTCCACCTGGACTCATTCTGAAGAAACAACGGCTTTTTTTTGTAACTTCTGCACTTCATTTTCCAAAGCATATGCTTCATAATTGTTGCCAGATGAACAGCAAAGTTTAATCTTGAGACTAGAATCAGGATTGATTTAAAAGAATAGCACAAACCGCGAACAGCTGCTACAACCTTGTAGAAAACGTTTATTTAAGAATCGTTTTAAGTTTTAATTTATTTAGTCAATAATTTTGTTCATTTGATATTCGCAGGCCAATTCTCTTTTTTTTTTCTTTAAAAGCCGTCGGGCCTTGCTTTGTTTGAAAAGCCGTCGGGCCTTGCAGACGCGTTTCGACTGCTTCCAGTCATCTGAAGATTGTGGAGTATCGTTCTGTCCCGCTCTATCCCATAGTATATACAAATACATTATTCGTAATGTAACACATAGTGTTAAGAAAGAAGTCAGTCAATAAACTGAACTCATTAAGATCGGTCGTCTTTTAATTAACGTGCGAACACTACATGGTGGCAGCGGTGTCGGAAAGTAGAGAAAAGAAAAATTAGCTCGTTCGCTGAATATTTAAATCAATAAAATGGTAAACGATTCGGAACAACAGCCTGCGGCGGCGGGTTTATCGAGTAATAACTTTACTGTTCAAGCGCCGGAACATTTTACATTCAACTCTTCGGATTGGCCACGTTGGAAACGGCGGTTTGATCGTTTAAGAATTGCTTCCGGGCTAAACAAAAGAAATGAAGAGGAGCAAGTTAACACCTTAGTCTACCTAATGGATGATCAGGCAGATGATATATTTCTGTCATTCAATCTTTCTCCTCCCGACCAAAAGAAATACAATTCCGTCATAAGTAAATTCGAGAATTTTTCTTTGTTGAAACACAACGTGATTTACGAACGGGCAAAGTTCAATTCTCGATGCCAATTAGAAGGAGAAAGCATTGAGGACTTTATAACATCATTATATTTGCTTTCTGAGAACTGTTCATACTCAAGCTTGCGTGAAGAAATGATACGGGACCGGTTGGTGGTAGGTGTACGAGACAGAAGGTTGTCAGAAAGGTTGCAGCTAGAAGCAGACCTAACGCTTGAAAAAGCGGTACAAACGGTAAAGCAACACGAGGCAGTGAGACGGCAGCAAGTAGATTTAGCAACAACACCTTTTAGTGCAAATGCAACAGCCGTTAATAGTTTGCGTTCTCATAAACCAAAGACGTCATCATCATAACCTTCACACAACTTCAGACGAAGCGTACGAGAGACTGCAAAGACTAGAGAATGTCAATGCCCATGGTGTGGTGCAAAAGAGCAGCACAACAAACATAACTGTCCCGCTAGAGGCAAACAATGCCGTTTTTGTAAGAAGTGGAACCACTTTAGTAAGGCTTGTCCAAAGGAAATAAAAATCAACAACAACAAGATATTTCATGTCGAAGAAGAAGACGAGACACTCTTCATAGGCACGATGACAGATGAAAACAATAACGAGGAACGGTGGACCGCTAAAGTAACGGTCAACGAAAAGCAAATTAATTTTATGCTAGATACGGGAACTCCGGTAGATGTCTTACCACTTATAGAATTTAAAATAAATTTCCCTGACGCGAAAATTAATAAATCGAATAAAAAATTATGTGGCCCTTCTGGTGAACGTCTCGACGTTACGGGAATAATGAACTGCGTGCTTAAATATACAAACATATTCTGTAAATCTGAACTTTACATTGTGAACAATTTAAAATCACCACTTTTGAATTTAAAATCTTGCCAAAATTTGAGAATTATACAACGAATTAACACCATTGATAATCCGAGTGTCGAAACAATTCAAAAATCGTTGGAGGATTACGAAATCAAATTGCAACCAAACGCGAAACCTTATGCAATCGCAACAGCTCCACCAGTCCCGATTCCATTAAAGAAAAAGCTCAAGGCAAAACTTGATGAAATGCTTCAGTTGAGTGTAATCAGACGTGTAGATGAGCGCACCAATCGCTCCGATGGTAATCGTTAACAAACCCGACGATGATATTCGTCCTTGCGTTGACCTTGCGAAACTCAACTTAGCCATTCAACGAGGTATACACCCGATGCCCGCTGCTGATCATTCACTGGCGCAATTGGAAGGTGCAAAGAACTTCACAAAGTTAGACGCGAAGTATGGATTTTGGCAGATAAAGCTATCTCCAAAATCACAGCTTTTTTCAACTTTTCTAACTCCATTTGGAAGATTCTGCTTCCAAAGGCTGCTTTTTGCTACTTGCACGGCCCCAGAGCTGTTCCAAAAACGAATGCAGTTGATTTTCGAAGGCCTTAATGGAGTCATCTGCCAAATGGATGACATATTGGTGAAAGGGAAGGACATACAAGAGCATGATCTAAATTTGCGTGCTGTACTTAAAAAGCTAGAAGATAATGGAGTAACCTTAAATAAATCGAAGTGTCAGATAGGTATTAAATCCATTACATTTTTGGGACACAAAATTGACGAGGAGGGTATATACCCTTGCTCATCGAAAATCAAGGCAATTGATGAATTTCCCAATCCGCAAATTGTAAGGGAACTGCGCCAGTTTCTGGGATTAGTAAATTACCTGGTTCAGGAGGAGGCTTTCTTAAAACTGAAACGAGCACTAACAACGGCTCCGGTATTGAAGATATACGATCCTACACATCGAACCCTTGTGTCATCTGATGCATCTTCTTTCGGATTGGGAGCGGTGCTCCTTCAGACAGATGTGGACGGTATCCGGAAGCCCGTAGCATACGCTTCGCGAACGATGTCTGACAGCGAAAAGAAGTATGCGCAGATAGAAAAGGAAGCTTTAGGCATCAAATGGGCATGTGAAAAATTCCGGGACTACATCGCTGGCATCCATTTTACAATTGAGACGAATCATAAGCCGTTGATTCCAATTTTCACTACGAAAAACCTCGATGACTTGACGTTAAGGATCCAAAGATTCCGTCTGAAAATGATGGGTCTTACTTTTAGCATAATCTATATTCCTGGAAAAGATCTTATAGCAGCTGACACGCTATCTCGCCATCCTATCCAAGGAACAGGACCAGCATCAACCGACAAACTAAACACTATTCGGAAAGCCCAGCAAGATGATCCCATCATCAGAAAAGTAAAGGAGTATTGCCAAGACGGATGGCCACATCGTTCAAAACTATCACAAGAAGCAAGGTTATTCTATAACGATCGCCAATATCTTTCAATTAATGGCCAATTTTCGATGCACGGTAAGAGACTTGTCATCCCAACGGCCTTACAACACGGGGTGTTAGAAACGATGCATACCGGGTATTTGGGAATTGTAAAGTGCAAAAGCAGGATGCGCCAGTCTGCCTGGTGGCCTGGCTCGTCAAAACAGATGGAAGAATATATTCGGCGGTGTACTACCTGTATACAGTTTTAGTTCCAAGACATGATATGCTCATCAGTTCTGAAATGCCAGAGCGCCCTTGGCACACCATAGTAATGGACCTCTGCGTATGTCATGGTAAGACGTTTCTTGTTATAAGTGACTACTTTTCCAGGTTCCCGGAGATAGTACATTTGGAATCACAGACTGCCAGATGCATCATCACACACTTAAAATCGATTTTTGCGAGATTTAGCATTCCGGAAATTATTAGAACTGATAACCGGCTCCAGTTTGCAATGGTCCACACATCAGAGTTTCGACAATTTGCACACTCCTGGGGATTTAAGCAGATTACATCCAGCCCTCGTTTCCCTCAAAGCAATGGATTCATTGAGTCGACGGTTAAAATTGTTAAAACGCTTTTAAAGAAAAATAAAGAAAATCCTGAATTAGCGCTATTGGAGTACCGAGCCACTCCACTTAATAACAGTTACAGTCCAGCAGAACTTTTAATGGGTCGGAAAATTCGATCAACCATCCCGATGACGAGTGAACGATATAAGCCAAATTCTCTCAATACGGACAAAATAACAATGGCTGAGGATCAACGAAGACAACAACAAACAAATAACTACGATAGACGCCATGGTGTATGCAGCGGAAGAAACTTTAAAATCGGTGACGTTGTCTGGATTAGAGACATAGATCAGTGGGGTCGCATTGCAGCCAAAGCCGATACCCCCCATTCTTTCTATATAAAAACCAATCCTGGGGTTTGCCGAAGAAATGTGTTTCATCTTAACAACGCCCACAGGAAGAACGTGCCATATATTCCCGAAGAAGTAACTGCAGGAGAGCTCGGAGCTTCAAGTTCAAAACCTTTGAAGGGGGAGATGAAGGTGAATATACGAAGTAAATCAAAAATGATCCCAACAACATGTCAACCTACAACATCTATAGTCCACTACTAGCCCAGTCATATTAGGGCTTTCACCTCGGAATGAAAGATAATAAGCTGCAAATTGGTATGAACCTTTGTTTTGTCATTCTAAATGTTGTCTCAAAAGTCACAATCGTTATCGTGTTCGCGTCTCAAGATATTCAAGGTCAAAGGTCACAAAAATCGGTTTTACGCGAATATCTGGCTTCCTATCGGTTAAATGAGATTTGCATTTATTATAAAAGTTGTAGGCTATAAAATTCCCTACAACTTTTGTTTAAACTTTTTTTTCATACGACCAACCGTTTTGAAGGTAGAGCGCGAAGAGTGCACATCGTACAGTCATATACGGCCTAATGCAAGGTCAAGCGTGAGTTATGGTTATCAGTACGTTATAAAGTCAATTATTTACTTGGAAATTATAATTATTAAACAATGCCTATTATTTATGTACTAACTATTAATTATTTATATTTAATTAAAGTAAGTAACTTGATTATTTATATATAATTATTCATATTTAACTATTTAAGAATATCGGGATCATATGTATTTTCTTCATCGGGATTACTTGGATACAGTGAAGCGTTGAGGCAAGCTTGTCCGTTGCACTGGCCGCAAGCTAAAGAACATTGTAGCCCTGATTTTCTGCATCCACAGCGGGAACCACAACCATTTTTGCAATTGCAAAATATTACGTTTAGTAGTTCGGCTGGTGCTGGAGGTAATAACGTTCGTATGGGCTCCAGGATTTCATTTTCAAGCATCCAGCCCCATTCTTTAGGCTCTAAGTCCTTCCCTAACCACGTTTGAATCTGGTAGTAGACACGTTTTATGTGTTGATGAGCTGCTACACTTGTTGGTGGAAGTGTTGACGTAATATTTTGCAATTGCAAAAATGGTTGTGGTTCCCGCTGTGGATGCAGAAAATCAGGGCTACAATGTTCTTTAGCTTGCGGCCAGTGCAACGGACAAGCTTGCCTCAACGCTTCACTGTATCCAAGTAATCCCGATGAAGAAAATACATATGATCCCGATATTCTTAAATAGTTAAATATGAATAATTATATATGAATAATCAAGTTACTTACTTTAATTAAATATAAATAATTAATAGTTAGTACATAAATAATAGGCATTGTTTAATAATTATAATTTCCAAGTAAATAATTGACTTTATAACGTACTGATAACCATAACTCACGCTTGACCTTGCATTAGGCCGTATATGACTGTACGATGTGCACTCTTCGCGCTCTACCTTCAAAACGGTTGGTCGTATGAAAAAAAAGTTTAAACAAAAGTTGTAGGGAATTTTATAGCCTACAACTTTTATAATAAATGCAAATCTCATTTAACCGATAGGAAGCCAGATATTCGCGAAAAACCGATTTTTGTGACCTTTGACCTTGAATATCTTGAGACGCGAACACGATAACGATTGTGACTTTTGAGACAACATTTAGAATGACAAAACAAAGGTTCATACCAATTTGCAGCTTATTATCTTTTATTCCGAGGTTGACCCCTTTTTTTACCTAATATGACTGGGCTATACACGACAAGGTCAGGAAGAATATCAAGACAACCCGACCGTTTGACTTACTAATCAAAAATTACTTATGAATTAATATGTAGCTATGTAATTGTTTCAAACCAAAATATAATATTATTTTCATCTTTTTATGTACATGCCATGAATACATTATAACTCTATATTGATCTTTATATTATGAGGAAAGAAAATAAATGAATTAAAGTTATGTTAACATTAATAATTTACGGGGGAGATGTGGAGTATCGTTCTGTCCCGCTCTATCCCATAGTGTATACATACACATGATTTGTAATGTAACACATAGTGTTAAGAAAGAAGTCAGTCAATAAACTGAACTCATTGAGATCGGTCGTCTTTTAATTAACGTGCGAACACTACAAAGATGACTCGAAATAGTCGAAACAAAAGAAAAGCCACGCGAAGACGTGAAACCCCACCTAGACTTCGGCCGCTGCACCTTTGGCTAGAACTTCCTACTCTAATTCAGCCCCTAGTGGAAGGCAACAAAATCCGACCCTTAAATTCTAGCTTCTAAATCAATCATCTTCGAAATGTTTCACATAAAAAGTAAATTCCGATGTGCTTTAGAGTTATCTCTAATTTTTCACAAAAGAATGCACCGAAAAGGAAACTAACCTCAATCCGCCAATTAAATTCACTTATCTTTGAAAGTTTTCACCAGGAAATGAAATTCCGTTGCATTTTAAATTTATTATTTTTAATTTTTACCATACAATTAAACTCGAATCCGCGTTACACTTTAATTGAATACGATCTAGTAAAATTAAATTCACATGCGAATATTTACTAAAGCCGGCTTACCTAGCTGAACCATATCTGTTGGGGCCCTAATGCAGCAGACGCCAGGAGAAAATCAGGAAAAACACCAACTATTCGACTTGCTACTGAACTTTTTACACTACTACCTCCGCACGTCTCGAAAAAAAACACTGGAATGATCCGAAGAGCCCAACTTGAAAATTCCAAGCTGACATTTCCCCCGCCTTCTTCAGGGATTTCACCGGTCATCCACCTTTCAAAGTCCACGCCCACGTATAGTTTCTCGTTCCTATCATTTGCTTCTTTTGCACAAAAGTAGTAGTGATCGAGCAGTCACACAAGCCAAAGGCCCGAAAACCGCATAACACGGTCCCGAAATTTCAATTGCAGATTTGAAAAATTTAGTTGCTCAAATTTAACTTGTTTTAAATTATAAGATTTGGAAAGAAAAGAACGAAAATTTTTTTTAACTTTTTTGTTATAAATATTGTTACATGTACAAACAATTTTTCGAGCTACTGTCGCAATTGTTTTCACAACCATTAAGAACATCAACAAACGAATGTACTCGAAAACCAGCCAAGCATGATCAACATCTGAAAGTGAGTCACTGCCGATTCATTAAGCTGCTCGAATATTCCAGGCAATTCGCCAATGTACGAGAAATGGATTGAATGACTAGAGACCTTAAATAAAGGCGAGCTGAATGACTGGGGGGATTCATTCAACCACATAGAAAAGCGATCGAGTAATAGTAAAGCGATTTTCGTTGATTGTTAAGTGACGACAGTTGTTAGAGAAATTTATAGACAAAGTGAAAATTAAAATTGTGAAATAGTTAAATGAGTGATTGCGCATTTTTAATTAAATAAATAAACTCTTTTAATTTAATTTAAAAGACATGGCGTTTTCACTTTCCTTTATTGGCCGCGAACCATAACACCCGACAATATAAATTTATATTGTTTGATTTTTTATTACATTAACCGCAAATTTTTTCTTTGCATTGATATTCGTTCTAATGTTTATCTTTTATTATGATTTGAATTTTCAATCTTTTATTAATTTTATTAACTTAATTACACAAATCTGCCAATTAAAATTTCGGACATGGGAGCACTGATTTAGTGCATCACATCCATGTATTGCATTGGCGAATGCAATCTAACTCAGCTGAGCTAGCATTGGTTTGGGATTTATAGGTGCAGCGGAGAAAATCATGCTGAGATTTGGATGGATCGAGGAGTAGGCTGGAGATTTTTCCGTTGCTCTGTGGCTTGTTTTGGCGGCGATTCAAAATAGCATACTTAAGTGTCATTAGTATCGTGATCGACTTGGTACTAGTGTGGCCTAGAAACCGGTCAAATTGCGTCTCTTGCCCGTACGTGGATGCGGAGTGTGATCAATAGCAATTATGATTGCGCACCCGTGATGACAGTGGTACAATTCAGATGGAAGCGGTATTTTTAAAATAGGACGGTGTTGTGAATAGTGTAGTGTTGGTTGGATGAAGGTCAGAGCAGCGGGATATTTGAAAGTATTGCAAGCTCTCGTGGTCGCGTTAAAGTAATTATTGCTTTAAACTTCTGCCAGGAAAATAGGACGCATCCGGAATGACCGAGTATGAGAATTGAACAGCGAGGACTAGACACAATATAATCGCAATGAAGTAAATGTAAAGGGAAAAATAATTGCAATAAGCAACTTAATGAAGAAAACTTCGGTGATATATTTTCGATCTTCAAGCCATAAACATGCAAGGAGAAATAGATTAATAAATTATGAAAAAAAATGTAAATACATTACGCGAAACAACCAAATCGAAATGTTATAAAAACAATTTTTCTAGACACGAGTGCTAATTAAACTAAACAAAAAAAAACCGAACCTAGAGAATAACAAGTTGGGTAGACAGACCTATGCTCATGTCAGAAGGGTTTTGTACTCAACTTACAAAATGCAGTAACCAGTAACGAATAAAATCAAGAAACATGTCGTGTTCGAGGATCATACTATTATTAGCAGAGTTGAAAGAATTTTGATTTCTGAGGTATTTGTTATAGTTATGCCCACAAATATCTCGCTTGATAATTTTTTCAGATTTTTTAGATCACGGGTGTCCATTCGCGAGGGAGGAAACACATTTTTCATGTATTTTCCCCCCGCCACCTATGCCCCAAAAGATGCAAAAACTGTCAGTTTAAGAACTGTTTCAGTTGATACTCATATCGACTACCTTTCATGAAATTTTTTTTCAGGGGCCACTCCTCTCTACTGTAATCATCGATTCATGGCCTGTTTTTTAGAATCTTAGAATGGTTGCAAAGCCCTTTTGCTAGGAGCTCTCTCCTGCCTTTCCGACTTGTTTCAATTGTATATACTCATCTTCATGATACCTATCATTCCTGAAATTTTCATGCAAATCCTAGCAAAGCTGTAGTTTCTAAGTCGGTAAAAAGCGCATATGGCTCCATAGCCATATGTTTCCATAATAATACAGGGCATATTGTTCCATAGTAATGCAGGAAAATTCGAATCGCTATAACTTCGTTAAATGTTATTCGATCTTTATGAAACTTTCAGAAAAGATAAATCTTATAAATAGTCATCTGTGTGCTAAATTTTATTGAATTTAAGGGTACCGTTTAGATTTTATTAAAGAAAACATAAAATCAATAAATCATACTATTACTAACAAAGTTGAGTGAATTTCGACTTCTCATGTATTTGTTGTTGTTGTACTCATTAAGGCCTACATTCATGATTTTTTTTCAGATTTTTCGGATGGAAGGTGTCCAATCGCGAGGGGGGGTACGCGAAAAGTTCGTACATTTGCCCTTCCCCTGCCCCCCTCGGTACTCATAAGGCAATTTTAAGACTTGTTTTGAAAAGGTCTTGTTGAGACCTTTCCAATGACACCCTAGTCGACTACCAATGGTGAAAATTTTTTTTGGGGGGGTCACTTCCCTATATGGGGAGACCCCCCTTAAACCCCTTTGAAAATTTTTCCCACCATTGAACTTTCAAGAGGTCACCACTTCTGACCTTTCCACAAAGTTTCATGGCTGTAGCCTCTATAGTTTCGGAGAAAAAGTGCTGTGACATACAGACGGACGGACGGACAGACGGACACAGGTCGTGATTGCAATAGGGCTTTGTATTTTAGTACAAAACCCTAAAAAAATACCGGAATATGTATAACTGGTAGTAGAAACGCATCGTTTTTTTTTCTATCCAATTTTTCATTTTGAGTTTTTTTTTTAACTAGTGCTTCCTTTTGAAGCTAATATTTGAACAATCAATTACACTGGTCGGCACCAAAATAGGAGCAAAAATGTGTACGAGGTGTGTTCAAAAAGTATCGCGAATTTTGAATTTTCGCGGGCTACGTATACTCGAATTTCGATTTTTTTGTGGCGTTATGTTGGTACTCATGTCTGTCACTTATGCCGACAAGCTCGGCCATTTTGAATGTTCACTTAATTGGTGATAGCTGCTTTACTTGCATTGGTTTTCAATCGTCTTCGATTTTTACTTATTCAAAAAAATTGATCAAAGAACGTGTATCCAATTTTGTGTGAAAAACGAAATTAAGTGCGCGGATGCATTCCGAATGTTGACTGTGGCATACGGAGAAGCTACCTTGGACCGAAGCAACGTTTATTGGTGGTACAAAATGTTTTTAGAAGGCCGAGAAGATGTGAACGACGAAGAGCGTGCCGGACGCCCGAGCACTTCAACAACAGACGAAAAAATTAATGAAGTGGAGAAAATGGTATTGGCCAATCGTCGAATCACCGTTAGAGAAGTTGCTGAGGACCTAAACATATCGATTGGCTCGTGCCATTCGATTTTTATCAACGATTTGGGCATGAGACGGGTCGCCGCGAAATTCGTACCAAAATTGCTCAATTGCGACCAAAAACAGCAACGCATGAACATTGCTAATGAGATGTTAAACTCTGTCCGCGACGAACCTAATTTGCTCCAGAGGGTCATAACTGGTGACGATTCGTGGGTTTATGGTTATGACGTGGAAACCAAAGCTCAATCATCTCAATGGAAGCTGCCGCATGAACCAAGACCGAAAAAAGCGCGCCAAGTTCGGTCGAATGTGAAAGTTTTGCTGACAGTTTTCTTCGATTGCAGGGGCGTGGTGCATCATGAGTTCTTGCCACAGGGAAGAACGGTCAATAAGGAATATTACCTGCAAGTTATGCGCAATTTGCGCGAAGCAATCCGCCAGAAACGCCCGGATTTGTGGGAGAACAAAAATTGGCTTTTGCACCACGATAACGCCCCTGCTCACACATCGTTGCTTGTGCGCGACTTTTTGGCCAAAAACAACACACTAATGATGCCGCAGCCACCGTATTCCCGAGATCTGGCCCCCTGTGACTTTTTCTTGTTTCCTAAACTGAAGAGGCCCATGAAAGGACGACGTTACGCTACGCTTGACGAGATAAAGACGGCATCGAAGGAGGAGCTGAACAAGATTAAAAAAATGATTTTTTGAAGGTCTTCGAAGATTGGAAAAACCGTTGGCACAAGTCTATAATAGTTATGGGGATTACTTTGAAGGGGACAAAATAGATATTCATGAATAAATAAATAATTTTTGAAAAAAAACAAAATTCGCGATATTTTTTGAACACACCTCGTACATGTGAACTCGATACATATGGACACGGAGAATCCAAATATGTAGCCATAATTTATCCAGCACATCAAATTTTGATGCAATGAGCATTTTTGGATTTTACTAAAATTCAAAATATTCCGATGCAGGCAACGGCATTCGTGAAAGTTGTTACATGAATTTCATTGTTTTCTGTATTTATCTCTGTATTAAAAAGAGATAGTGAGCTGTTGTTTACTACTAACTAACGAACATGCGCAAGCGCAGTGACATGCGCAGGCGCAGTAAGTAAATAACTCTTTTGTTAATTTTTTAAGTTCACCCACACGCGTCGCTCATTTATTCAAAACAATGATTGCGATTGCGCATGTTCGTTAGTTAGTAGCAAACAACAGCTCACTATTTCTTTCTAATATTGTGAGAAGGTTTTGACGGCAGTCTGTGTGATGCCTTTGTCCGTTCAAAGTTTAACTTAAATTCATACACTATTTTCGATGAACACAACAAAAATCGTATTTAACTGTTTAGTTCTACCATCGAAACGAAGAAAATATGAAGAAAACAAATTTTTCTTCCCGATTTCATTCTTGCACTAACAAGTCTTCATATATACCTCCATTCTTTGAAAACGAAAGCCAGACGTGAAAAAAAATACAAAAATACAAACTAAGCATTGATAGTTAAAAAATTTTGTAAAGAAAAAAAAAAGGAAGTTATACTATAGAAGAAAAGACTTGGCATTTATTCTATTTTAGTTATTTTTCAGTTTTTATTTTTGTTTTTTTTTCAACATTAATAGTATATATAACATATTTAAATGAGAATAGTTACATAGTAAGGATGAAAGCAGGAGTCAAAAAAAACCAAATTGATTGCTTAAGTTAGTTAATTTTTAATTGTAATAAAATAAAATAAAAAGACGGAAATAATAATGTTTAGATAAAGTTAAAATTAAACCCGGTCTTTCCTTCCATCCAACCTCACCGGGTATAGGACCCACAACTATGGCAGGCCTCTCCACTAAGATAAGTTAGCCATTGGTAGCGCTCCTCCTTTTCTTTTTGCATTATAGGAGCTCTTGCCGGGTAGAGTGGCCTTCCGCTCGTGTGCCCTTTTATGGTTTAGTGTTATGTGATTCCATCACATATTACATAATATAAATTGGCCACGTTTGTATTTCTCATGTGATGGAAAAATTCATGCAAAATATGTTTGTATGAGTTTTTTACTCAAATGAGAAATACATGACCACTTCTACATTTGGATCTTGATCCGATTGGGAGAGTGCGAGGCGCCACCGCTTCCACCAGGATGCCCCACTCTTATTTGTGGGCCATAAGTACCGTCGGTAATGACGAAGTCTGCGCTCAAGTCCATCTGTTTCCTTCCGGCCCAGTTTGTTACTGGCTATTAACGAGTTCAACCCTTAGTAGGTTACCTCGGTTTCGAAACCAGTCGATCGGCTTTAGATCGCTCGAATTCGTGAATACGAATTTTTTTTGTAGTGGATCTTGTGCTGGAGAAAAGAACCTGCCCCACGACAACGCAACGCTAGCCTGCCAGTGCATTCACGCGTCCCTAGATAAGGCCAAATCTCTGCGGATCCTACCATCCTCTTCCGCCGAGGCAGCAGACTATCACTGCAGTCCTGTACGGACATATTATGTATACCCAATTTCACTAAAAAGTGTTATTCTAAATTCAGATCGAATCTGTTGGTGTATGATGATGGGCCGGGTGACGAACGTGTATGTTGCAAGTACATATTTCCTCCGGCGTGAGTGGTAGCATATAGAACTGCAGCTGCTCCTGTGTTTGCAATGTGATGCATATGTTGGTGGTGTTGCGATTGCATAAAATTCAATGACCAATGCCAGTCTGCAACTTGAGCTTGAGCAACTACCGTTGCGGCATTGGTGGAATCGGCTACCATACTTTCTTTTAACCCGCTATTTTCATATTTATGTCCAATGTTGATGGTGAAATTGTGCCCTGAGAAGTCGAATACCAAATTTGTGATTGCTTCTTGCTACTGTTGCTATTGCTACAAGGTGTGTTGCTATTGAAGATGAATTTGCTGTTGCTGCGACATTTGTTGTTGCTGGTGCGGCGATATTTGCTGCTGCAACTGCTGTTGACTTTGCGCTTGTTGCTGTAAGCTTCAACCCAGTTGGTCTTCTTGAAGAGGACTTGATGATTGTGGTTTGCAAAACTCTTGCTATTTCTTTTGCTTACCTTGATTTAAAAAGTGGCGTTTTCGATGTTGCGACTGCTGAGATGTTTGTTGTTCAGGTTGAGTTAAATTTGATCCAAACTGCAATCGATTTATAATTCCCTAAGCCCAGTGACGGTGCCGTTTGTTTGGATGGAATAGATTTCTGCATTCCCCGATGACTCACTTCAGATGTGATGTTCCGCCAATGTTCGGGTACGTTGAACCGTATGGCTACGTGGTGCGAACTCTTTATCTTTTGTTGGCTGTTTTTTGCTTGAAGGATCTAAAGTCTGATTTTGTATATCGTCCCTATTGTCCTTGTCCTCAGGTTTATTTGAGGGCTGTGAATCGCTCTTGATAATTGAATTTGCGCTATTTGTTTCGCGATGGAGTGGTAGTGTTTGGTAATGGGAAGTGCCAAGCGTCCAAGTATTTCGCGAGAAGTTTCTCTTCGCATTTAGAATCTGCAGCGTTCGATTGGGTGTTATCCTTACTGGTACGTGTTGATGATGGTTCAGACAATTTACTACCGGTATTTCGGTTTTGTTTTTGTTTCGAATGAAGCGACGGTGTGTCTTGCGATGAGGATATCGGGGAATCGGGTTTTTGTCGTTTATTATGCTGCTCAACCTAGCTGAGTCTCGTGCTAATAATTACATATAAATCGTTACTTTTTCTTCTGAACGATGAGTTCCTTAATGTTTTGAGGATGCTTTCCGTGAAGTTTGCGTAATTTGCCGCAAAAACCCAGACCAATCGCCCAAATTGAAGGCGAAAGTGCCGCCAACAATTTATTGGTGACAAGATGCAGAATTGAAAAGGGTTCACTGTATGAGCTTGTGTAATGATCTTATTCGGTCCATTCTTTCTAAATTTCCCGAAAGAAATCTAAACTGACCTCTCAATGGTATGAGATGTGAAGTCTTGAGGTGCAACAACGAGCTGTGCCTTTAAAGGCCTACAGGTTCAAAT
This sequence comes from Odontomyia ornata, assembly GCA_963969285.1. Taxonomy (NCBI): domain Eukaryota; kingdom Metazoa; phylum Arthropoda; class Insecta; order Diptera; family Stratiomyidae; genus Odontomyia; species Odontomyia ornata. The sequence goes on from OZ017738.1 coordinate 391,889,594, forward strand.
GCTCGGAGTATACTCCGAGGTGGCTGTTTGCGGGCTAGCTAGTTAGAAGAGGAATTTTGGTCGTGGCTTTACGCGAGTAGATTGCGGTAGAATATACAGCCACCGATTAAGTTACCGGTTAAAAACGCGTCAATCATCTTCTTCAACTCGATACCTACTTTAGTTTACCGTTCTCTTTCAAACCGTCCAGCATTCGAAAATTACAAACTCCCAAAGAAAAATACGTGTTATTGAATACGTACCGATACGGTGCCAGAAATATTCTACTCTAATTCAAACACAACACATCCTTTGCTAATTAGAAACTACGAGTCTGATGAAGGCACCATGTTCCGACTCGAATAACTCTAGGCGGCATACTTTCCCCCCGCTTCTATTTATCGCTAAAAATCAAGACTACTGAAAATAAGGGCTAGTTTAGTGATTCATGTATCTTATTACTCTAATTCGTTCCATCAACAAAAATTAATTTACTTTAAATCATTCTTTTGCTTAGGTTTGATTCAAAAATTTATTTTCCCTTGTTTTCCATAGTTTTGGTTATGCTTTTACATTATACGATGAAGACTCAACTTTTTTATCCCTCTTATCTTCTCCGTTACATTTATGGATAGTATTTACTTTGTTGCTATCATTCTTCTTTACACTTTTCATTGTTATCTCAGATCTTCTTCTTCTCCTGCGTAAGACTACAGCACTTCTCGAACCTTCCGTTCCTGCGACAAGCGCCTCAAACTTTCTCGGTCCATAACCGCGTCCTATAATTTTGAAATCCAAACATCGATGAACTTTCTTCGTCGACCGAGTCAGACTAGCGTTTCCTCAGTTTCCCCACTGGTCTCCGCCCTTCAGCTCTCATAACGAATACCTTTCTGGGTACCCGTTGTTCGTCCATATGATTCATGTCCAGCCCATTGCAGCTTCTACGTTTTTATAATCATTGAGTCCTCCGGCTCATCAAAAATTTCATACTGTTCATGACTGTTTCGAATTCGCTATTGATTTCTGTCTAGCTTTGCTCCAATTATTTGCCTCAGGAACCCTCTTTTGAAGGCGTTTAATATGTTTGCGGACTCTCATTAGGGTCCGTGTTCCACAGACAAAGCATAGCACAGCTCTTATCACATATTTGTATACGAGCTTTGTTTTCCACGAGCATGTATGCAGTTGATCTTCAAGATCTTCAGAGCTGAATAAAGCATTTTATTTGCGAGCTGTATTTTTCGGCGTACCTCGTCTCTTTCATTAGCGGTTTTCATTATTTTGACACCTTAATATAAAAATTTGCGCGCAATTTTCATACTGTACTCGCCAAGTGCGATATTTTGAGTATGCGAGGTATTTTTCCTCGACTGGGCTTTGTGTTATTCTCATTGCTTTTTAGCCCTGATAGTTTCCCTTCGCTGTGGAGTTTCAGGAAAAGTTATTTGGTGGTTTTTAGGGGCTGTGACAAAAAGCTGTTGTCATCCCCATAAAATGACACTTAGCTTGAGACTTATATAATAGCATACCCCTTGTATCGACAAGTAGCTTTCTAATGACTTTGTGGATGGCTTCCTGAACACCGTTACCACCAAATTTAATGAGTTCCTCATTGATGCCCGTCACTTTAGTATTCTTTTGGGCCTTGATGGTGGAACAAACTTTATGTAGAGTTGATGAGGCCAATGGAAGCTCTCCAGGAATATCTATAGGCTCCAATATTCTGAAACTGTGTGAAGGATTTAGGAGGTTCTCTCCTTAAACGTGGTTTCATCAGCGATTACGTTTCCCATATCACGGCAGAGCGTACTCTTGGGCTGATAACATTGTTTCAAGCTGTTCACTTAAAAATGATGGCAGGTTAAAATGGAGTAGCAATGGTTTCTATTTTAAAACGAGTATATGTTTGCTTCTGCTGTCTCTAAAGTGTAATTGATTTTATTCATTATTGGTGCCTGCATATTGCAAGTTGTGTAAAAAACCCTTCTGATAGGAGTGAAGTTGTGTCTACGCAACTTATTAAAATTATTTCAGGAAAGTGGACTTTCACTACAGTACGTATACTTTTAACCTTTAGAGCTCAGTGGTTATTAATACTATAGAGAGTAAAACAAATAACTTATCTTCTTCTTCTTAGCACTACAGCCCTTCTCGGGCCTTCGCTTCCTGCAAACAGCGCCTCCAACTGTCTCGATCCATTGACTGCGTCTTTCGATTCTGAAATCCAAGCAGCGAAGAGCTGTCTTCATCGACCAAGCCTGACCAGCGTTTCCCAGGTTTCCCCATTGGCCACCGGCCTTCAGTCATCCAAACGAATACCTTTTTGGATATCCGGTATTTGTCCATACGATTCATGTGTCCAGCCCATTACAGGCTCCGCAGTTTTACAATCATTGAAACCTCCAGACTAATTTAGCCGGGATGCCAAAGCAAAGCATTCTTTGGTACAGTACGTTACGATTGATACTATTGTATGCTTGCTTAAAGTCAAAGAAAATTTGGTGCACGTCTATGTTAAACTCCCAGCATTTTTCAAGTACTCGACTGTGAACAATCGGTCTGTTGTCGATGTACTTGCTCTAAAACCACATTGATACTCCCAGATAACACTGTTGAAGTATGAACCAATTTTATTTTCTAAGATCTTTAACAATATTGTGTACCCCACACAATTCTCGCACTGTCACCTTTTTTGTGGATAGGGAATATAATTGATTGGCTCCACTCATTCGGCATATGTTCTTGTTGCCAAATGTGCTGGATGACTTTGTGAATAGCTTTCTGAACACTGTTGCCACCATATTTGACGAGCTCCACTGGAATCACATCGATGCCCGGCGCTTTATTATTCTTTTGGGCTTTGATGATAAAACAAACTACATCCAGAGTTGGTGGGGCCAATGGAACCACTCCCCAAACATCCCATGGCCCCACTCCGCAAACATCTATACACTCCGATATTTTGGAGCTGTGAAGAGGATTAAAGAGATTCTAGAAATATAATGCCCATCTTCCCTTAATCTTGGTTTCATCAGCGATGGTATTACCGATGTCATCACCACAGAGCGTGGTTTTGGGGTGATAACAACTTTTCAGGCTTTTCACAACTTTGTATGCTTGTCTTGTGTTGTTGCTCGCTAAGCTTTCATCTATACTTCTCAATTCGTCGTCATAGTATTTTCTTAATTCTCATTATCCTATTCACTGCTCTTCTGAGATTTTCTTAGTGTTCTCTCTTCGTCCTGGTTTTCCTACCTATGTAATCTTTGTACGCCTGATTATTTTTTGTCTAACGCATTCTGGGACTTCTCATCGAACCAATCATTCCTCTTGCGCCGGGCTCGTAGTCCGATCGTCTGTTCTGTAGTGAATATGAGTTTCAATAAAGTCCGTGAAGGACTGCAGCGATGGTCTGCTGCCCCGGCAGAAGAAGATGGAGGTATCTGCCGAGAATGCCCTCGTCTGGAGACGCGTGAATGCGCTGGCAGACTAGCATTGCGGTGTCGTGGGGCGGGTTCATTTCCCCAGCACGAGGACCCACTACAAAAAAAATTTCGCATTCACGAATTGGACTGCTGGAGGTCAAGAGGCGACCGAAGTCGCAAAAAGTGTAGATAACTACACCGAGGGAATTAGAGCTTGTCATGAGAACAAGGGGAACCTGAAAAGAAAGGCGAACTTGGGGTGACCTCGTCATTACCCGACGAAGTTCATGGCCCACAAGTGAAAGCGGGGCAAACGGGTGGTGGTGGAGCCCTTTCGCACCCACCCAACCGGAATAAATCCATATATATCTTGTTGAAGTGGCCAGGTACTCCTCTTCTGAGTGGAAAACTCGTACAACTTGAATTGCATGAACTTTCCTATCAGAAGGGGAGTACCCCGGTGACCAATTTATGCCATAGAATTATACAATTTGATTGCATAACTCTATGCCATAAAGAGGCACTCTGCTTGGGCCACTCAACCCACGACATCACCTGAAACAAGAAGGATTAAGTTGTACCCGGCGGCTGGCTCATGGTTTTATGAGGGGAGCCTACCACCGTACCGGGTCCTATACTCGGTCCAAAAGAAGCGGAACCGAAAGACCGAAAGTTATGATATTAACGCATTTTATTTTACCAAAAAAATAGACATTAGGCTCTGCTCAAAACAAGAGAAAGTATACGCGAGAGATCATTGCATTTATCTTTAATTTAAAAATATCAAATAATTCAATACAAAGAACGAAAGGCAAAAAAAATTTAAAATATGTCTGCAAAAAAATTTAAAATATATCAGCGAAAAACAAACCCAAAAGCCAAATTTGAAATGTAAATCCAAAACAAATTCACGCAATAAAAGGGTACTTACCCCACATGGTCCTTCGAGCGCTCGATCAAGAACGCGGGTGTCCTCTGAAATCATTTGGTTGACGAAAATTTGGGTGTTTTAGAATTTTGATTTTCGTGATTCACAAACTTTCTTCCACGAGTTCTAACTATACACTTCTAACGTTTAACGGAAAGGAATTACTTAATGGGAAAACTAAGCGAACAACGATAATAAAATTTATATAGGTCGTTTTCAGTACGGTTTATAAATAAAATATTTTCCTCGCCTAAGATTCATCTAATAGCGCTTAATTACAATGTGTGTCACGATCTGATTGGACAGGTGTTCGTTGGTATAAGGCCCCCAACTTGTCGGAACGGAATTTTCTTATGTATAGCGGTACATGATGCATGTAAAATCTATCTCCAATCGTCTCAGTAAACGTTGAATACTGACTATTCAGCTTTTTTGGCGTGGAAGAAGAACAAGTCGTAGAATGCTATCGTTTTTCCTCAATCATGCCCAAGATGTGTCTCGTCAAAAGAACCGCAGCTCGTGAAAAAATGTAGAATGGGAACTGCCGCATTAAATATTGAAAAATCCCTTACGAAACAAATGACGCGAGGTAAAGTGTTTTTGATCAGCAAATATCGCGCATTTCACAAACTACTGAAGGATGCTCCACAGAGTACTGGTAAAGGATCGGATAGAAAACTAAAGATACAGTTTTAACCAATTTTCCCGGAACGTCCGGCCATTTTTAAACTAGTGACACTATATGAATTCATTTGTAACAATATCCCCCGGTTTAATATAACGGAAACTTAACATTTCGATTAAAATTACCCAACGATTAAACCAGTGTTTCGTAGTTTTTGTATTTTTTTATTCAAACATGCGATTCTATCCTTCAATGGAGGATGCTTGCAAGAGACCGCCGATATTTTCCCTGATTCGACATTTAACAATGTCCCGAATTGTAAAACCGTTACTCTCATACAATGTTATCATATTTTGGAATAGATTCAGAGAATTTCAGTTGCTAAGCCCCCGCCGCTTAAATGTCTAATAACAGTTAGATGGATCCAAGCCAAGAACGAGATTCGGGGGGGAAATCAAATACGCCTTCAGTAATTATCGGTTCAAATAATATGGCAGATCACATCTGCTGTTTACTTAATTCACACACTTTGCACACCTAAGCGAAAACACTTCCACCATATATTTTCCCGGAGCACGAGTTTTTTCCACTTTTTAGGACAGCGCGACACAGGAAAAGTGCGTGCGACGCACCCTCGTTGCTTAGAAATTCACGTCTCAATTTTTCTTGCAAGTTAAGTCGTCATAAAAATTTAATTCGCGCTTTCTTGTATTAGACTTGGCTACTTCAAAGGATGTCAAAATTCAATACAAGTCTAACCATAAGACACGCACTATTTCTTTCACTCCTCGCGTCCACGCGCGTTCGCGGTTGCAACTCGACTCCACTAGCACGTCCACTTGACACTCATCCCAATCTATGCACAATAGATAGCGCGTGAAACTCTCATTTTACCGCTTAGCCCATTTCCCGAACGATTCATCTGTTGCATTTGTTGTACCTGAAGCATTTGTTGTTGCTCTACCGTTTGCAATTGTTTCTCCGGGAATATGCTGGCTAAAGCTATGCGAGTTACACTCTGATGTAACATTATTTTTATGTACAGTAAGTGTTGTGTATTTTAGTTGTATCGTTTATACGAAATGTAAATTCTATGACGAGTCTATAGAAAACAACGATCATTTATCTGGCTTTGGCATGGATATCTTGCATTTGATATTGGTTACATGTGTATTGTTTTTTCTATTTTCTCTGAGAGAAATCGGAAAGAGGTAATTGTGTTATAAATTTAGTTATCTTCTACCTTAGTCGTCATCAATGGTTTTTATATCGTAATCTCATTTCAGCTTAACGTTCCCATCATTGTATTTACAAATGCCATGGCACAATTCCCATCAAATATCTACATTGGCTTGATTTTCATTCGTCAAATTTGATTTGCCACCGCATCTGTTTTTTTGTCACAAGCAACATGCATTGGAGATATATATTACAACTATGCGTTCCTCTGATTTATTTGACTAAGTTTTTCGTTTTCACATTTTATTAAAATTACCTTTTATAATTTAACGATATTTCTTCAGCTTTTAATTAAATCTTTCGTTTTGAAAGAAATATTAGAAATACATTTATAACACGATTTTTTGATATATTTCACGTTTTAAATTTTCTCATGTAATTTATAATAAAATATGTAGATAGAATAATTCAAATTTTTATTGTTAATAATAATAATAACAATCACAAATAATCACATCAATATTTCGCTACGGGCTTCATTGTCGCTTTCACTTCCATCCAGAGCTCGTTGCTGGTCTTTAACGATGTGTCTGATAAGATGGAAGCCAGCTGGTTATCAAGGGTCTCCGTGAAGTTTTTGGCCACAGACGCCGTTTGGAGCCTTTCGATGTCAAAATTTTGTATGTTGTGACTAGTCTTCGCCGAATATGCCTTTGACATACGACAGCAGTAGGTTAATTTGATTAAATAATGATCTGAGTGACAATTGGCTCCTCGGTATGTACGGACGTCTAGTATGCTCGAAACCCAACGTTGTTGGATCAGAACATGGTGGATCTAGTTTTGCGTGTTCCCATCCGATGATACCCAGGTCATTTTATTAATGCATCGATGTGAGAAGCAAGTCGAACGTATGACTAGATTTCTGCTACAAATATCTTAGAAAATAAAATCAGATCATATTCCAAAAATATTATTGCGCAGTATCAAAGTGGTTTTAGAGCAGGTAGGTCACCAAATTTTCTTTGACTTTAAGCAAGCAAACGACAGTTTCGGTCATAAATTACTGTACCAAATAATGCTTTGCTTTGGTATCTCATTCAAATTAGTCCGTTTTACCAAAATGACAAAGATGTCTACAACCTCTCAAGTTCCCATCAATAATCTACTTACTCACAGCGTTGATACAAATATCAAACTAAAATAGAGAGGTACGATGACCAAATTTCTACTCAACTTGGCCCTGGAATATGTCATACGAAAGCTACCTATCGATGCAAGAAGTACATTAGTAAACATGTCGAGCTAAATAGTAGCCTCTTGACGCATTCAAAGAAAAATACATCAAATACACAAAATATCACACTTGGCGAATACAGTATCGAAAATGTGGGCGAATTTATGTAATTAGGCGCCAAACTAACAACAACCGGTAATGAATGAGACGAAATACACCGAAGAAGACAGCTCCCAAATAAAAATTATAATTCAGTTTTGACGATTTTGAAGATCAGCTGCATACACAGGAAACAAAGCTCTAAGCATACAAATCGATGATAAGACCCTTTGCTATGCAATGGAATGAGAAACTTGGTCCCTAACCCATATATCCGCAAATATATTTTACGCCTTCAAAAGGCCGGTCATTAGGCGAATAATTGGTGTGAACCTAGACGGGCACCAATGGCGGATTCGATACAACCATGAGCTGTATGAAATGTTTGGCGAGCTGAAGGTCTCAATGATTGTAAGGCTACAGAAGTTGCAATGGGCTGACCATGTGAATCGTATGGACGAACAACGTATACCCAAAAAGCTATTATTTAGGTGAGTTGAAAGGTAATCGGAGGAGGAGAGACAGTTGGAGGCGTTATTTGCAGGAAGCGAGAGCCTGAGAGGGGCTGTAGTGCTATGAAGAAGAATAACAATGTTTATGTGTCTTCATTTGTGCTTATAAGGAGCTCTTAATATGCTTCGTAAGTAGCTGACGATAACTCAGTTAATTTTTAAGGGTTTTATAAAAAACATCTTATACATATCAGTACGTGTCCGTCCATCAGTGCGTTACAGTAAGTTTTCTCAGGAACAAGAGAAGCTAGACTCATTAAATTTTGCGAACAGCTCTGAAGTTTCTGGCTAATGAAAGTTTTTAGCGGAAATCCTAATCATTATAAAAATTGTAATATTCATGACGGGGTAGGCAGAGAAAGCGGAGAACACGGAATCGTATTGCAACAAAAACAATGACCGGGTTTTTCCACCATTCGTAAGTAATATTGCAACAAAATGGCGGCAGGTTAACATGGAGCAGCAATGGTTTCTCTTTTAAAGCTAGTATGTATTTGCTGTAGATGTCCCAAAAATGTTAATTGATGTTATTCATTATTGATGTCTGCATATTGTAGGTTGAGTACAAAACTATTTTGATATGAGTGTAGTTCTGTATACCCAACTTATTAAAGTTATTCCAGGAAAGGGCACTTCCACTACAATACGCAATCTTTAAACGTTTATAACTCAGTAGCTTTTAATGCTACAGAGAGTAAAAAAATAACTTGTAGGAAATTTAAAATCTCAACATTTTTATTCCACCAATTTTTTTTTTATATACATATCTGCATTAGTTTTTGAGGAGTTCAAAAGTAAAGACAATTTGTTTGAAAATATTTTTGAAAAATCTATCTTTATTTCAATCAAATTTTTTTAAAACGACCAAAACTCCTGGGCCACATTAGTACCATAATTAAAAGGAATCCTAGAAGGATAACGTTCAATTTTGATTTTCATGTTTATGGTGGAGAGATAATTAATAACTTTTACACTGAATATTTTTGATACTAATTTTGTTTGTATCATATCTCCGTCAATTTTCATTCAATCAACTATTTGTACTTCTCATTTTATAGCTCCTTTCAAGTACTTTAAAAAAGGTTACATGAGTTTTAACCGGATTTTTCTTTGTCTTCGCGCTATTTGATGTTGTACATATAAATTTCAGTAGGTTGCAAGGAAAAATACCTCACCTACCCTAAATATTACACTTAATGAATACAATATCAAAAACATGGGAAAATTTGTGTACTGAGGTGCTAAAATAACGAGAAAAGCTAATGAAAGAGACGAAATACCCCGACGATTTTGGAGACCAACTGCATACACAGGAAACCAAAGCTCCAAAAATACAAATCTCTGATAACTTATGCTGTGGGTGTGAAATATGGACCCTAACCCAAGCATCCGCAAATATATTGAACACCTTCGAAAGCTGAGCCCTAAGGTGAATAATTGGAGCGAAGCTACACGGAGACCAATGGCGAATTGGATACAACCATGAGCTGTGTGAAATTTTGGAGAGCCGTAGGTCTCAACAATTGTAACCATGTGAATCGTATGGACGAACAACAGACCCTCAAAAGAGGTCTGAAGGCCGGAGACCAGTGGGGAAACCAAGGAAATACAGGTTTGACTCAGTTGACGAGGACAGTTTATTGTGGCTCGGATTTCAAAATTGGAGGACGCGGTCAATGGACCGAGCCAGTTGGAGGTGCTTGTTGCAGGAAGCAAAGGCCAGAGAGGGACTGTAGAAGAAGATTGCAAATTCATACTCAACATACGAGTAAATGATTCATATTTCCACATGTATAGCACAAAAAGCATTCACAAAAAATTTATTTGTTTTGCCTTTTGATAAGCTACAATTTTGCTTATAACGAATTTATCTATAAAAGATTTAGTTTTTGAGTTATTCGTAAAAAACCGCTAAAGAACGTGGTTTTTGTATTCAATAAAAATGCTTACGTTTCAATCGCAAATAAATCAAAAAAACTGTATGCAATATTTTTTAACTTGAAATTAATCATTTTATCTGTTATATTAGCTAAAAAAGTTTCCACCCCTGATACAACAACAAGAAGCGCAGGTCGGTACTGGTTCACTTTTGCTTCTTGTGCTATTCGCTAGCACCTTTCAAAATTTCAAGCCAATTCATTATCATCCAAAAATTTGGAGGCAAAACAGTCATTTACTGGACGATAATGAATTTCGTGAATATTCTCGAACCCTGAATTTTCAAGATGTCATTATTTCTGTATGCAACCAAATTTGATGTTTGTGGCTACTATAGTTTCGACGAAAAACTGCTGTGATGGACTGGTGAACGAATATGGAAAGATAGGTTGCGATTTCAAAATGGTTTTGTCAGTTAGTACAAATCCTTAAGAAACCTACTCAACCAGCAGTGGAAGATAATTCTCCGTGGGATTGCCTACAAATCCTTATTGTCCCCTGCCTGATACAATGAATATTTTTGATGAACAAAATGAATTGGCTGTATCTCTTTAAAATCGTCAATTAAAGCCTACTTTTATCTCCGATTCATTTTGGTATGTTCCAAGGAAGAGTTCATGACTAGGCAAAAAGTTCAATTGATAAGCCTTAACAGATCCTTTAGAGACTCGCTTGTTCTTCTTTTCATAATGAGTTGTAGAGCTCTGTCATGGCTTGGAAAATCCATTAATCACAATTACATCGTGTAAATCCTACCAGCGCCAAACCATGTTAGAGCCCTCCCTTAGCAACTGTCCCAATAAGTATAACAAACAAATGATTTTCGTAATTCTTGAAGACATCGAATCTTCCTTTACCTTACGCACTTTGCAAAATAACAAATAAAGCAACAACATCATGGTTCCACTTGTCAGGATACAAAGCGTAATGCACTCATGAGGATTTACCGTCAGTCAATTTCACTACATGCTTCGTGCCTTCCGCCTCCTCTATATACAAGTACGAATAGAAACAAAAAATAGAGGTGAGACTGCTGCAAAAGGAAAGCCATTGACATCGATCCAAAGTCAAGGTGAACTAAATAAATTATACATGGCGAAAGGATGAGAGTTAGGTAACATTTGTATTTGCAATAAAGGTGGCGAAGTCACGCAAAATGCGAAAGTTTCTCTACATTTTTCATTCGGCACAAGAAGTCTTGCGAGCAATTCGTGAATGAGTTGAAGCTTTCGCTTTTATTGAGGTCGTGTTGACTGTTATTTTTCACTTAATTTATTGTCTAGCTTAAAGGCCGCCACGTGTTATGTAAGCGAGCACGGTTTACGTAACAACAAGGAGTGTATTTTGAGAACTTGGAAAATTAGGTGAATGTTTATTGTTACCGGGCATGTAAAGTATGTACAAGCATGCATATATCAAATGTTAAAGCCTTTGATCATAGGAACTTTTTGGTAAAATAATAAAACTGGGAAAATTCCGGGCAAAGATCAAATGTTTCCCATTCTGCTATTAAAATCGTACAACCTTGTGTATTCTTCCTCCTTTCCGTACAGCGCGAACCCTGTTTTCCTTTAGCACTTTCATCCATTCATTCAACAGGTTTTAATAGGCAAATAAATTAAATTCGAGGTTTTTCGCTGCGAGTTCGTTTAGAGGCACACAACGCTCCTGCTGGGCAAATTGAAAGCTGGCCAAATGAGATGCCAGTGTTTGTTTTGTTTGCTAGTCTGAATTAAATTTATGCGATAGGTGGTATGAAGAGTAATGGAAGTGTTAGGCGTTTAGTAACAATTAAGGATCTATTTAAGGTTGTCTAGTGTGATTTGTGGCTATCGGCATCACAGTGGGACGAAAAATTCATATTTTGTGGGCGTATTGAAGTTCGGGTTTTAAGAATTTTGAGAAACTTTCAGCTTATTTACTACGAAAATAAATTTCAGAGACAGGGAGCTTCGTAGTAAATGAAATTCATAAAGTAAATGTAATTTCTGTAAAAGAGTATTTAATACAAATTTCTTATGATCGACTGGTACCTTCATCAGCTGACCATAAACATATTGTCGCGTGTTTTTGGTTCGCGGCCAATAATTTTAATGTTCCGGGAAAGTGAAAACGCAATGTCTTTTAATTTAAGTTAAAAGAGTTTATTAAATTAAATGCACAATAATCAGTTAACACTTTCACTGATTTTAATTTTCACTATTACAAAAAAAAATCTAACACTTGTCCATAAATTTCTTATCGCAATTGTCTTCTAAATTACTTCGCTATTACGAAACACACTTCCCACACACAATCGCAGTTCTTATCGCGGTCGAATGAATGATTCCCCCCATTCATTCAGCTCGCCTTTATATAGGGTCTCTACCTATTCACCCATTTCTCGTACATTGGCGAATGTTCTACCTGGTAGGTTCGAGCAAGTTCATGAATGGAGTGACGTCACTTGCAGATGTTGATCATGCTTGTTGGGTTCTCGTGGGTTCGAGTAAATTCAATCGTTGACGTTCTTAATGATGATGAAAACAATTGCGACAGTAGCTCGCAGAATTATTTGTACATGTAATTATTTGCACATGTAACACTGCCCCCACCTCAGTTCTTTTCGCCCCGAAAAGATGTGTCGCTATTTGTAGTCAATTCTCCCTGGGTGTAATATGGGGCAAGACGGTCCAGATGCACGATTTTCATTTTAGCTCTCGGCTTACGATGTTCCTGTATTCGGTATACGACGTCGTTGATTCGCTTTGTAACTCGGTATGGTCCCTCCCAATTATGTTGCAACTTTGGAGACCTACCCTTTCGCCGTTGCGGGTTATAAAGCCACACCAAGTCATCTTGCTGGAAGCCAGAAGAATTAGCCTTTAGATCATACCTGGTCTTCATCCGGTCAGTAGCCGATTCGAGGTGTTTTCGCACTGTCCGATGTATCTGGTTCAACCGTTGTCTTAGATCACTTGCGTACTCCGAGATCGTTTGGGGTTTCTCAGGGGGTGTTCCGAACTTTATATCGGCTGGCAAACGAATAGTCTTTCCAAAAATGACTTTGGCTGGGGCTTGGCCCGTCGACGCATGTTCAGCGGCTCTATACGCCATTAAAAATAGTGGGATATGTCGGTCCCAGTCCCTTTGGTTCTCGTCAACCATCTTGGCAAGGTGTTTATTGAGCGTGCCGTTGAAACGTTCGACCATTCCATCGGATTGGGGATGCAGCGGTGTTGTCCTCGTTTTCCGTATTCCCAGCTGCTCGCACATTTCGCTAAAAGCTAGTGACTCAAAGTTTCGGCCTTGATCCGAATGTAGTTCGCCAGGTACGCCGTACCTACTGACCCAATTTAACACTAGCTGTTCGGCTACAGTAGTTGCTTCCTGGTTGGGAATGGGGTAGACCTCAGGCCACTTGCTGAAATAATCAGCTACAACCAGCATATATCGATTTCCCCAATCGGATTCAGGAAAGGGTCCAGCGATGTCAACAGCAACCCTTTCGAATGGCACGCCTACGTTATAGGTTTGCATTTGTCCTCTCAGTCGTCGCTTTGGGCCTTTGACGGAAGCGCAAATCGTGCATCTGCGACACCAGTCCTCTACGTCTTCTCGAGCGTGGAGCCAGTAGAACCTTTCCCGCAATTTCGCTAAGGTCTTGTTAACACCAAGGTGGCCTCCCGAGGATCCTTCATGCATTTCCTTAATCACATCGTGGATTCGGCTTTTGGGTAGTATAGTTTGCATCCTATAGGAGCTGTCATCTGCCGTTTCCCATTTCCGCTTGAGTACACCACCCTCCACCTGAAGGGAGTTCCATTGTGCCCAATAGCTTTTCAGGGTTGCGCCATGCGTTGAAACGTCCTTCCACTCAGGTCGCCCAGTCGTCTCCTTCCATACGAGCAATGGTCCGATGTCTTCATCGGCTAGCTGGGCATTTCGAATCTCCTCCGATGACCAACCTTCATCGAATTCGGCCGTTATCAGTCGCAGATCAACGGGCGGTTCCTTTTCCTCAATCCGTCGGCAATGCTTGCAGTTAGCTGGACATGGGCGACGAGATAGGGCGTCAGCATTTCCATGAACTCCGCCCTTCCGATGAACAATTTCGTAGTCGTATGACTGCAATCTTTCGATCGATCTCGCAACTTGTCCCTCGGGGTTTTTGAAGTTAAGTAGCCATCTCAATGATGCATGGTCCGTTCGAAGAACAAATTTCTGGCCATATAGGTACTTGTGGAACTGCTTGGTGGCCTCTATTATAGCCAATAGCTCCTTCCTGGTCACACAGTAGTTCCTCTCACTTTTTGAAAGAACTCGACTGTAATACGAGAGGACTCTTTCTTCGCCATTGATCTGCTGGGAGAGTACAGCTCCAATACCGCTGTTGCTTGCATCGGTGTCAACCACAAACATTTTTCCGGGTTTCGGATACGCCAGTACGGGTGACTCACATAGCTTTTCCTTCAGGGTCTCAAAGGCTGTCTGGCATTGTTCATTCCAGACATACGGACGATTTTTCTCGGTTAGCTGATGAAGACACTTCGCTATTTTGGCAAAGTCTTTGACGAATCTTCGATAGTAGGTTGCCAGGCTCAGGAAACTTCGTAGTTGGCGCTTGTTGTTTGGCGTTGGCCAGCTTTTCACGGCTTCAATTTTCTCAGAGTCTGTTTTGACCCCTTCAGCTGATACGACATGTCCCAGGTATTTTACTTCAGCTGCGAAAAGGGTACACTTGTCGGGACTAAGTTTCAAATTTGCCAGTCGCAGTCGGGAGAAAACCTCTTCTAAGTTCCGCACATGCTCTTCGAACGTTCTCCCGATGACGATGATGTCATCTAGGTACACCAATCAGGTTTTCCAGGTTAGACCACGTAGCACGTATTCCATCAAGCGTTCGAAAGTGGCTGGAGCATTGCAAAGCCCAAACGGCATCACCACAGATTGCCACAATCCGGTCCCAACTGAAAATGCGGTCTTCTCTCGGTCCTTCTTGTCAATTTCTACCTGCCAGTAGCCACTCTTGAGATCGAGTGTAGAAAACCATTTTGCGTCGGCTAAAGTGTCCATGATGTCATCGATGCGTGGGAGCGGGTAACTATCTTTCTTAGTGACGTCGTTAAGTTGCCTAAAGTCGACACAAAAGCGAGTGCTACCATCCTTTTTCTTTACTAGAACTACAGGCGCGGCCCATGGACTTACAGAAGGTTCGATAATGCCTTGTTTTTCCATGTCCGAGATCAGCGCGCTCACTTCTCCTTGTTTGGCTATAGGGAGACGTCTTGGTGCTTGTCAAATCGGCTTGGCTCCCTGTGTGTCTATGACGTGAGTTACCATACTCATTCGGTCTTGGTCATTCGGGCTTGTTGAGAAGATGTCACTGTACTTGGTGACCAGATCAGAGGCTCGTTTGAATAGCTGCACCGGCAATTTGACTTGCTTCAATATTGCAGACGTGGATTCCCTGGCTTTTTCTGTGTCTTGCCTCCTTTTCCAATGATGGTTGTGAGTAGCTTCCAAAGAGGTGATGGTGGAAACAGGCTGGCAGCTGCCGATGACTTCTCCCGCTTTGATGCTCGTGGTTGAGTCTGCGGTGTTAAGGACTCTAACCGGCACATATCCGTTCCTTAAAGATCTTACAAGGCTTCGTCCTACAATCAAACTGCGCAATGTGGATGTCTTCGTTGGCTCTATCAGATAAGATCGGTGGTCTCCAGAATCACCATCAAGCTTGGCCCATACAATGCTTTCGGAAGAATTCGGTACATCAGTGTCAGTACATACCACTACATTCATCTTGGGGATTTGGACGCTGGGATCCTGCATCAGTACTTCGACATTCTGCCATTTCAAGACACGTTTTCCCAAGTCCAACGTGATTCCATGTGGACGCAGAAAATCCATTCCGAGAATGCAGTCATCCATAATGTTCGCGACCAGAAAATTATGTCGGAACACAAGGTCTCCCAACTGTATCTGGAGGTTGACCTCTCCATGAACAGGTGCAGTTTCTCCCGTAGCTGTCCGTAGTGAGAAAATTCTGCCCTTGTGAAGTTGTTGCTGTCTAACTAGGTCTGGTCGGATAATCGATCGGGTTGCACCAGTGTCGATTGTTATGGTGCAGTGTTCTCCGTCAACTTGACCCGGAAGGCATAAGTCCGCTTCTCCACGATGTAGTCTTGACACGGTGATGGTGGTGCTGAGGACGTCGATCCTCCTAGCCAACCTCTGCCCCACGAAGTTGGCCGTTGCAGTTTGATGGGCCTCCATTCTAGGCTCCTGACTCGATCTGGATCTCCACCATCCTGGACAATACCTCCGTTTTCTTCGATTCTTGCAGTCTCTTTGCAGGTGCCCCTTCTCACCACAATACCAGCATCTAGGCGCACCATTTACCTGCCGCTTCCGCTCATTTTCCACGCGCTCACACCTGCACTCGTTTGCCATTACCTCATGGAGCCAGGCTGTGCTACGAGTCGCATTTTTCGCTGCCTCATAGTTCAGACTATAAACCAATGCGTCCTTAACCGTTTGCTTTTGAGCTAATCGCACAGCTTGTTGCAATTCCTGGTCCTTTAAGGCGCTGATGAATGCTTCTGTCGCTGCATCATCTCGATGTTCTGGGTCGTAAGCTGGATAAGCCAAAAGTGCCAGTCGCTCAATGTCTTGGGCTAGCTGCTGTAAGGTTTCGCCAGACTTCTGCATCCGATTCCGTAGCTGTGCCCGATAAATCTGCTTCAGATGGTCGCCTCCATAACGTATGTCGAGCGCGTTCAATATAGCAGCTGGGTTTGAGTATAAATCAACGGGGATCGTCTGCAAAAGCTCGGCAGCTGGGCCTCTTAGAGCAAGAATCAATGCAGTTGCTCGTTCCTGGTCATTCCAGCGATTCGCCCTTGCGGCCGCTTCAAACTGGGTCTTGTAAATACTCCAAACCGTTTGCCCATCGAATATTGGTGCTTGCACATTTCTGGATGTGCTTTGCGCTGCGGTTATAAGCGAGGCTGGTGAGGAGGTTACTACTGCCTTTGCTGCTACCAATTCCTTTTTCATGTTTCCCATCTCATGGTTGATTCTCTCCTCTACCTGACTGATATCATGGTTTATTCTCTCCTCGACCTGGCTGATCTCATGGTTAATTTTCTCCTCGACCTGGTGAACCTTTTCCTCGACCTGGTCAACCTTTTCCTCGACGCCTTTAATTTGTTTGTTCAGATGACCGAGCTCCGCTTTTATTTCGGTTGACTGTTTCTCCAGCTTCGGTGTGATGTCTGCCTTGATTTCGATCGCTTGTTGGTCCAGCTTCACTGATTGTTCATTTAGCTTCGCAGTTAAACTAGATGACTGTTCATCTAGCTTCGCAGTCAGACTGGATGACATCAGCATTAACATTTGCATTAGCGCATTTTCTGGCTCCTTTGATTTTGGTGTTTCTACTTCTCCACCTTCTGCGCCTTTTTCCGCATCTGAGAGCTCACCCGAACCCAGATTCCCGCCTTCCGACTCGATCGCGTCACGCAAGCGTGCAATTAGTATGGCCTTTGTACCTTGCGTGGCCAGATTTCGCTGTTCCAACTCCTCTTTGAGCTCCGATATGCTCAATTGATTAATTTTTAGATGTAAGTTTCCTGGCATTTTTATTGTTTTGGCTATTTTTCCACCAGTTTTCACGTTAATTTACACTATTGTGCACTTTAAAAATGTTTAATCGTTTTCACTTCCAAAATTTTCTTTCTCACTTCTTGACACCATTGTCGCGTGTTTTTGGTTCGCGGCCAATAATTTTAAGGTTCCGGGAAAGTGAAAACGCAATGTCTTTTAATTTAAGTTAAAAGAGTTTATTAAATGAAATGCACAATAATCAGTTAACACTTTCACTAATTTTAATTTTCACTATTACAAAAAAAATCTAACACTTGTCCATACATTTCTTATCGCAATTGTTTTCTAAATTACTTCGCTATTACGAAACACACTTCCCACACACAATCGCAGTTCTTATCGCGGTCGAATGAATGATTCCCCCCATTCATTCAGCTCGCCTTTATATAGGGTCTCTACCTATTCACCCATTTCTCGTACATTGGCGAATGTTCTACCTGGTAGGTTCGAGCAAGTTCATGAATGGAGTGACGTCACTTGCAGATGTTGATCATGCTTGTTGAGTTCTCGTGGGTTCGAGTAAATTCATTCGTTGACGTTCTTAATGATGATGAAAACAATTGCGACAGTAGCTCGCAGAATTATTTGTACATGTAATTATTTGTACATGTAACAATATTTTTTTTCAAGGCACGGGCTTCACCAAACCATGTAAAATGGCCTAGGCTATAGTGTGTTCTGGACATCTTCCTGCGAGAAGACTTTTGAAATTATATAGGGGCGCAGTTGCCCTTATACAAAGTGTAGTAGCTTCATAACCATTGACTTCTGATTAATTTACTTGTTGGTTACATATTATAGATATCGATAGAGAGTGTGAAGGGTGCTAGTAGTGATGGTTAGCATAGGTAATTTTAAAGGGGCGTGACTAGAATGCCCAAGACCGAGTCAGACCAGCGTTTCCTCGGTTTCCTCACTGGTCTCCGGCCTACAATTCTCACAATGAATGCTTTTTTGGGTATGTTCGTGGATACGAGATATTTCTGTCCTGGAACCAAGATTTGTGATTTTTGAAGAAGATGTGGCTACTTCCCGTTGCAGTGGATATGCTTAGTTGAGATTCCAGTAATCCCCTCCCCCCAGCCGTGTCTCACCTTTTCCAAGATGCATTTAAGTACTTCATCTAGGTCAGCATCTGTGTCTAGGAAGATGCCATTTAGTCCGTCCACTTCTTCCATGACCATGAGACCATCATGACCTAGAAAAAGCGGAAGCTTATACATAAGTTGTTGAAGATTATCTTCAAGATCTCATACACTATCTTCCGCTTTTATTTGTTCTTGTCAATGTGGTAATTTCTCGCCAACTCCGAGTCGGTAACGATTTTTATTGATGTTGTAGTTCGAGAGATTACTGTCAATCAGCGCCGTCTGTATCACCTAGACTTCAGCATTAATTATGAGTACGAAGTTTCTCAGGCTAAAGTAACCAGTAGTCTTCAGTGTCACGTTCGTACACGCTGCGCTAGTGCCAGACAGGTTCTTGGCTGAATCAGTGATGTAAGTCAGGCAATTTTTTTCGTTATTAATTCCAAGTGTTTGGATAACCTCTCCTTTTTTTGTGGTTGGGGAGTAAATACCAGTTACGCACTGAAATTGGGCTGCTTTGCTCGCAAGTGACTCGATTAACCACTGAACACCTCCCCTATCAACCTGAAAACCTGACCTGGCACCGTTTGACACATTACTTCGGGTCATTTACAATCAAGGACAAATTTTACAGAATCCTGGAACGCGCTGTCGATGCATTGCCGTCAAATGACATTAAAATTGTTCTGCGTCACTTCAATGCAAAAATCGGCCCGAGAAATGCAATATAGAGGAACAACCGGAGGACACTGCCTTCATGCAGAGACCAGCGACAATGGACTTCGCTACTAGTAGAGGCTTCATAGTAGGTTCTATGCGCTTTCCGCATCGAGACAACCATACAAGAACGTGGGCATCCCCAGGCGGTCGCACATTCAACCAGATCGATAATGTTCGCATACGAAAACAAGCCGCCACCAGCATTCTTGATATGCGCTCGTAGCGCGGCGCTGTTTGCGATTCAGACCACTACCTTATAAGGGTCAAGTTCCGATGCCGTATCACCAAGAGCTGTAAACAAAGAGCATCAGTTAATCTAACGTACCAGATAGACAAGCTAAATTATAGCTTAGTAACGTCACCTACATGTCAGCGCTGGAAAATCGCATCAACATAAGAGACGTAGTGACAAAAACAACCGCTAAGTTCTTGAGGCATCAGCCAAAGAAAAATAGAATCGACTGGTGTGAGGAAGAAAATGAGGAAGTGATTGAAAAAAGGAACCAGGCGCACAAAGAATAACACTATAAAAGCCTTCGACGTCAAGCTAAAAAAATGTGTCGAAGAAAGAAACGACTGACAATCAACACCAAGATCCGACAGATCAACAAAAACATGACGCTACATGAAGTCAGATCGGTGTATATCTCTATTAAACAACTAAGAGATGGTTTCAATCCACAAACAAGACTTTGCAAAAGTGTAGAAGCAGCAATCATAGGTGACCCAGTCGGTAATAAAAACTGATGGCTGTAATATCTCCAGAAGCTATTCACAGCAATCGCAATAACGACTGAAGCTGTGAACATTCCAGAAGTAGGGCAAGAGGTCTCGGTCTCACCATCAATCTGAGACAAATTACAGGCAATAGCACAGGATCTCAGAAAAAATAGGCTCCTGAAATAGATGGGATACCAGCAGAACTGCTCTAGAATGGGATTCCCCATCTGAACAACCTTCTGCATCGGCTAATGTGAAGAATATGGTCAGAGAAGCAGTTCCCGGAGGGCTGGCAAACAACTATGTGTCCTATACACTAAAAGGGAGTCATATTAAGGTGTGAAAATTATAGAGGCATTGCTCTGCTGTGCATGTCTTATAAAGTGCTCTCCAAAATCATAGGAAGAAAATTAAACCCGTACTATGAAAATATTATCCAAGAGTATTCCCGGATACTCATCAACAAGATACCAAGTATTCTCAGTAAAGCAGGTGCTCAAAAAGTGCTGGGAATATAGCATTAATGTGCACCAACTCATTGTAGACTTCAAGCATGCATACGACAGTGTCGATAGATATGCGATGTAAAAAATAATGATTGACTTTGGCGTCCCAACAAAACTAGTCCGCATAGTCAAGGTCACAGTACTAAACACAGAGCCCCAAGTCAAGGTAAACGCTGAACTAACGAGCAGCTTCATAAAGGAATCACCTCAAGACCCAGAGCTTTTCACATACATCCAACCTCCTCTAATCTCGCACTTCCTCGACCATTTCCAGGTTTATCCATTCGATTCTGTGGTATTCTTCCTGAATGTGTCTCTTTAGCGTGTATTTAGCGGTTTCCGCGCCTTCTTTCCTTCTGATCTTTTCCGCCTCTTGGATGTGCTTCAGACTTCTAGTTATTACCATGTGTTTTGTTTGTACAATGTATATTTTATTGCACTCCAGGCAGGTGATCCTCTAATTCTTCAATTTGTTTTTATCTTTAGTAGATCCTAGAATTGTTTCCATGCAGTATTTCTTGCTTGCAACCGCAGTATTGTATCCCTGCTCCCTCCAAAGGCACTCAAATTGTCTATCAGCTGACGAGTGTATGATCTAGATTCGTTGTTGTTGTTGTTCTTTCTTCTGTAAGAAGAGTGATGCAAGCCTATTTTTCCTTTGTTGCTTTTCCATTTTCCGGATGCTTTGCTCAATTAAAGTCCTGTTGTATTAATTTTCCTTAGGCGTTTCCACTATATATTCTTTTTCCTGCTATGAACGCTCTTTATCCATGATCAAGCGATGCATCATTGAATTGTACGCAGCCACATTAGGCCCAAAAAATAATTGGATGAACTTGGTATCATTCTCTGAGTGCTAGTATTCTTCCTGTAAATAGAAAATTTGATTGATTCTGGACACCTTATGATTAAATGATCTAAGAATGGTAGTTCACCCTTGTTATCTTTTTCCATCGAGAACGTTGTCCTGGAATGTATACCATTAAGCACATTCAGCAAGTCCTCCGCCTTATCAGCTTTGATGATCGTGAAAATATCGCCAACGTATTTCGTCTCTGTTTTCGGCAACATACACTTATTTTCTATTCTCGTCTCCAAGGAATCCATGAAAATGTCACTCAGAAGTAGAGATAGAGAATTTCCCATTGCTGAACTTGTCTTTAAATATAAAATGGTTCGCATTCATGCATGAATACGCCAGTTTGCTGTAGTATTTGACTCTTTTCCTATATTCCGTTGAGCTATCAACGTGCACTCATTCAAGAGCCATTGGCTAATTCCTTGTAAGGGTATTTTTGGCTGCAATAATATCCCCCATTTCATTTACCACCTTATGAAGGCACTTGATTCTGGGTAAGCAAGGGTTAGGTACTCTTAGCTTTTTCATATCATCAATTACTGGTCTTGATTCCATGAGGGCTTTTTCAACTCATTTTATTTAATACGGAAGAGAATCTGGTACAGCTTCTGATCCATCACCACTATTTAATTCCCTTTGTCAGCCCTAAGGTTATATACTGGTTTTTCTTTTAGCTCATTCAAGAGCTTTCATTCTGAACCCCTCCCAGCTCTATTTATCTCCAGCTTCCATGAAATATTTACCAGTCTTAATATCAAGTACAATCACTGGAAAATAGTTGCTATAAACTGAATATTTCAGTCCCTTGTTCAAAAATTCCATCTGGTCCTGTGTAAAATGTTCAAAAGAATTGTTGATGCCATAAGTATCAATAAAATCATTTTTTTTCCGTCTGTACCCGTTTTACGTTACTATAATTTCTCAATGTTTGTAACTTCTTATCTAAAGTTTTCCTCCTTCTAGCCTAGCTGCGGATCGTAATCATACCACTGTGGGCGCGACTATCGTATCATGCATTAGCAGAAGTAGGTGTGTATCCATACTCGTATTAAGAATTAAAATATACACACAAGACTTCGCTGTCGACCGTACCGCCTCGATCGAATAAGTTACACGCATGCGCAAGTAGGTGAATCGAGCGAAAGCTTGAGCTTTATGGTTGCACCAGTCACAAAGAGATCGCAGTAAAAAAATAATTACTGAATTTTGATCATTTACTAGTTTATATAGACTTCATTATTTTGGTTGGTAGGCAATTAAGTCAGCATATTAATGCTGTATAAAGCAGGAGAAGCAGGAATATCGAGAAGTATTTCTCCATTCGCTGGCACAAGGCGTGCACCCGAGCATATTCTATCCCAAGGTACTTAGCCCGGGCGGCTTCCGTAACAGCGTCAAGGAGTATGTGCTACACTCCTTGCAGTTCTATTTACTTGTTTAGTTATTTATCTAAGTTGATATGTGTATTGTATAATAAGCTATGAATTCATTGGATTTTCCCCGTAAAAACGATCGATCTATATGTACCGACAGTAATTGTTTCAACCAGCAATCTACCTACTACAAAAAAATACCTAAGGACAAAATATTATTGAGTATACTTAAATTATATAATATTTCTAATATAAGTAACAGTGCTACTTTTAATATCTCCGGGATCCTTTAATGGATTACAATTCTGCTCGGAAAAAATTTAGTCGTATACAAGATGGGTTCCAAAATAAACGAGTCTGAGTTAAAATAGAAACGGCAGGAGCTTTGTTCTGATAAATTCGAATTCATTTATTCAAAATAGTCTCCTCTGGCCTGGATACACTGTTTTGCGTAATCCAAAAACCCTTCAGGATGTCGGTACAAGCCTTTTGGATGCCTTCTACGGACGCTGAGCGTTTTCCTTTCATAGCCAAATGCAATTTCTTGAATAAGTACAAGTCACAGGCAGCCTGATCAGGCGAATACAGTGAGTGATTGGTGGTTAAAATGCGATTTCTAGTCAAAAAATCAGTCATAATAGTAGATCGATGAGATGGTGCATTATCATGCAATAAGCGCCAGCTTCGTCCTTCGCGGTGTTCAGGCCAAATTCGACGAATGCGATGCAACAAACGCTTCAAAACTTCAAAAAAGAAAATTGCATTGACGGTTTGACCCGTTGGCATGAACTTTTTGTGGACAATTCCCTTGGGATCGTAATAACAAATAAGCATTGACTTGATTTTTGACTTCTCCAAACCCGATTTTTTGGGTGGCGGCTCATCTGGGGCCTTCCATTCGGCACTTTGACGCTTAGTTTCAGGTTAATATTGGAAACACCACGTTTCATCACCAGTTACATTGGCGTAAAGGAATGTCTCGTCTTTTCTCGCCTCTTTAATGATTTCTTTCGAATGTTGACTTCTGAGCAATTTTCGGTCATCAGTTAACTTGTGCGAAAGAAAACGTGTACAGACCTTTTGTAGGCCAAAATGATCAGTTAAAATGCGACAAATCGATGTTTTGGAGGTATTCAACTCCAATCCCATGAACTTTAAGGATGATTTCGGCTCATTTGTGATAAATTCACGCGCGATTTCGATTGAGATTTCGGTGATCACTGATTTTGGGCGACCCGTATGTTCATTGTCATTTATGTCCTCACGCCCATCTCTGAAACGTGTAAACCACTCATGAGCTCTGGCACGAAATAGACAATCAACGCCATAAACTTTTTTAATAAATTCAAATGTTTCGTTAAACGTTTTAACGATTTTAAAACAAAATTTGATATCAGCTCGCTGTTTGAAACTCTTTTTTGTACCGATGACACAAACATACTGTCGTCACTTTAGACGCAATAACTTCGCTTCCGCTCAACCGAATGTCACCAAACTTTCACTGGAAGTCAGAGAGGAATGTAACTTTCTAACATATTATCTAATTTACAGATGGCGCCACCAAAAAAATTTATAATGATATTGGAATACACCTTGTATGTTGTCTGTCATATGTAACCTTACTAATTGAAATCAAGATATGCATCAATCAACTATGTCGAGAGCTCAGACCCAAACTCGAACTTTTTCTCTTCTTAACTGTAAATGTGATTTATCGAAATCCAATTTTCATGTCTTTCTAATCGGATCTAATAGAAACTAAACAGTTTATGGCGAGCAAGATTTGTCTGCCTACTGCAGTTCAAAAGTTATGCCTAAACATACGAGTACATAAAAACACTGCTTACTTAATAAAAATTGTGGCGGTCAAGACATATACGACAAGTAGAGATCACTGACCACAGCAGTGGTGTTGCAGAATCGCTGTCAGAGGATCGCTTCAAGTCACTCTTTATCCAGATCTGGTCGAGTCCGGACGTACTGAACGTACTCCGTAATTATTCATATAAATGGCATCAGCCATCTTGAAGTCGTATATAGTTTTGCAACCTTTTGTTATTAATTAAATAAAGTCATATACAGTGTACTATTGTGTGCTACCCACAATTGGTGACCCCGAGTTCAGTGACACGTGGAGTCTCGTCGGCATTTAAAGCAATCACGAAAAAGAAAGCTACGCTGGCCTGGTCCGAGCAGGCCAAAGATTCTTTCATGCGCTGCAAACAGGCTATAGCTTCTGCAACAACTTCAGCTTTTCTCTCAGCCGCTCGCTTTACGCATGGATGCATCCAACACCTATGTCCCACTAGAATTCTTCCCGAGAAAGCTCTCAGATACGGAGCAGAAATATTCAACCTACGATCGAGAGCTTTTGGCCATACCCACTGCAATCAGACATTTCCAGCCCATTCTCGAAGGCAGGCAGTTCACCAGCTATACAGGTCATCGGCCGCTCAGTCATGCACTCAAGCAAAGATCAGAAAAAGCATCGCCTCGGCAGATTCGGCGATTAGATTTTATATCGCCGCTTAATACCCAGCTGGAATACACACCTGAGAAAGAAAACGCTGTAGCCGACGCAGTCTCACGCGTGGAAACTGTTTCCATTTCTGCCGACTGCAATCTCAGCACCATTAGCGCTGAGCAAGAGAAAGATGAACACCTACCGCACCTATTAGCTATCCCTCGTTTCAAGCTTCAACGCCTCGAGCTCAACGGATATTCATTGGTTTGCACTGAACACGACAGCACTATCAAGCCCTACTTGCCAGTCTCACTACGCAAACAAGCATTCAACTCAGCTCACGATTTGTCGCATCCGAGTGAATGTGCTACTGCTAAGCGCATGGCCCTCAAATATTGAATACCCGATAATGTCGCATCACGTGCCCGACAGCGTTGTTGCATTTTCATGCCCAACCTCGCACAACGCCGCATGCCCAATCAGCGACAATTACGATGAAACAACCCGTCGCCACCCCAACCCGCATCCGATCAACAGGCACCACCACGCATCAACCCGCCATTACTCCAACCGCGTGCCACCGCATCAACAAACGTCTTCACGTGCCGCCATATTGTATCGTGAGTTTGTTCGTGATATCTGTTTCCACGACGATATCACTAAGGGGGGAGTACTGTAGCGGTAGCAACATATACGATAAGTAGATGTCAATGATCACATTGCTGTCAGAGGATCGCTTCAAGTCACTCTTCATCCAGATCTGGTCGAGTCCAGACGTACCGAACGTACTCCGTAATTATTCATATAAATGGCGTCCGCCATTTTGAAGGCGTATTTAGGTTTGTAACCTTTTGTTATTAGTTAAGTAAAGTCATATACAGTAACAACGCTTATATTCTATTGCGTGCTACCCACAAATTCGTAAAACAGTTGAAACTGGTTGAAATTTCGTTCAAATTCTGAAATATAATCACCATAAAAGCAAGAAGACTTTTTCGTTTGCAGTCCCAATCTGAGTTTATTTCTTCTCATTTCTGGGGCACTTTTAATTAAATACCTAATTTTTAATGCGCAACCAATAAATATTTATAAATTAAATATCACACCAATACAACACGTTGCTTGACTTCTAATAAAATCCCTTGAGAAAGGATTCATGACTATAAAACTTCATGACCAAACTCCTGCTAGACATCACTTCCACACGTTCTGGCAAGAAGAAAACTTGTAAGTGCATTATCCGCATTGCAATTCTGGTCTGCATTTTTCAGTGTTCAATTTTCTCAGTTTATCCCGTTAGGATTTAATGCCATCGTCCTACAACTCTGTTGGTTCAGCTTTTCTAGAAAACATGCACGAAGGATTTCTTTTGCAGACAACGTAGTCTACTTATGGGATAAGAAAGAGAAGTCTTTGAACCTGAGACATGCTCGTAACATATAGTCGCGAATATATACAAGTATCTTAAATTGCTAGTGTCTGGTATGCTTGTAGCAAACTTTAGTAATTTATCAATTCAAAACAAATTGATATTTAACTTAGAAGGTGAACGTAAAATATTACTAACAATGAATTATCGTGTAAAATAGAAACAACAAATTATACAGTAAAACAGTAAATGGCTACAACAATTTTAGAAAATAAACAATAAACATACACAGTTGAAAGTTATTATAAATAGCTTTTTAAGTTTCGAACGCTAATACAAAACTACTAAACCATAGAATAAATGTTGTTCGCTTAAAGTTCGTAGAATTTTATCAACAATCTTCGACTTACATCGTTATTTCAACTGGGAAACTTTAATAGACAAATTAAATTCAATTTTTATTGTTTATGCGAAAGTTTCACTAGTAGTTACAATTGTAGAAATAATTGATTCAACCATGAAATACAATGAATAGGTGAAAAATACAATGAGATGCTGTTTTGATTTATTTATTAATGACGAAGCATAGTTCTTAGCGACTCCCGGATATTATGAACGTTTTGTTGATGCATTCACTTTAAAAGCATATTAAATTATTGAACTTAAAACATCGCGTAGTCAACTTATTTGATACAGTTATTACTTATTTTATAAATTCGAACTAGCAATGAAGCACGATTATATGACTAAGAAAAGAACTCCCAGAGTGATTGCTATTAGTATCGAAGATTCACTCAATGAACCGAAAATGAGCAGTGATGTGAAATGCCTGGGCATACTGATAGACTCGAAGATGAGTTTTTTCGAGCAAATAAAGGCAACAGCTGATAATACTGCAGCACGCAAAACTGTGCTTACCCGATCGATGGCTAACATAGGAGGACTCAACTCATCAAGCCGACGATTGCTAATGAGTGCAGTGCAATCTATACTACTCTACGAATTAGAACTGTGGGGAGACGCTTTCAGTAAGAATCTGTACCGAAAGCGGATGACATAGGTACAGAGATAAGAGGCGCTTCGGATTCCAACCGCACATCAAACAGTCTCTGTATCGGCGATGATTGTGATCGCAGGGGTGCCCTCTTTGCCAAATACAGCTCTTATACGGTCACGGATATTTTCAATCTTGCCTGCACAAGCTTGGTAAGTCACGGGTTTTTTTGTACGTGTTTGGCGCCTACCATACCTTCTTTGTCTGCAAAAGACGAGATAGACTGCAGCGTGACTTATGTATTGAACATAAAGAGCTGTCTCCAGAAACTACAGGCGGAGAGATCGTCAAATCACTTTACAAATGGAACCTAATGGGGCACATTATGTTCGGGCTGTCCTGGTAGATTAACAGGACAAACTTTAGTACCAGGAGGCATCAAGTGTGGGGGTTTCTTTACTAGCAATCCCTTCCCGTTCCTCCCTGATCAATCGAAAGGAGACTCCTGGAATCTGAAGGTGCTTCCCGGTCCTCCTTTATCACTGGAAAGGAGACTCCTGGAATCTGAAGGTGCTTCACAGCGTAGGAAAAGGAGGCCTAGCCTGAAGAATGTGTCAAACGGTTGCAGCCTAGACTCTCAGATTGATAGGGTAAGTATTAAGTTGATTGTCTTGAAGCAGTCTGCAGTTGGGAGTCCCACGCGCTAAGTGCAGGTAGCCTTTACCTCCCCTATACATCCGTGAGTTCGATCATCGATGAAAATGATCTCCGTAACCACAATATGTAGAAACATAAACAGGTTAAAAGTGATGACCTCTTGAAAGTTCCAATATAAAAAATTATAAGAAATTAAGTGCAGGGCTCAGGTGCCCATGGCCCAAGGGTCAGTAACTGAGCCAAGTTGACTAGCTTCACTTCGCGCGTGCTGGTCGACTCAGCTGGAGCGGATTCTATAGGATTTTCCAATAAGAGATCTTATTTTGAATAGTTCTTGTGATTTAACACCTTGCGACGTGAAAGAGAAGGTCTATACCAACAGCCCAGCGTCGATTCAAGACCTCAAAGATGAAATTCGTGAGGCTATCGAGGACATAGGGCAGCCACTTTCCGATTTGGTTATGGAAAATTTTATGAAAAGGATATGGCCTTGTAAGCGTGGTCGTGGTGGTCATTTGCCTGATGCTACTTTTTACCATTAACAACATATTTTCCTCTTTATAATGAAATGAACATCCGGTTATTCATATTAAAAAATAACATTTTCCTTTTGATATCAAAATAACACCTCTTATTGGATTTGGTTATGGAAAATTTCATGAAAAGGATATGGTCCTGTAAGCGTGGTCGTCGTGGTTATTTGCCCGATGTTATTTTCCACTATTAACGGCATACCTTCTTCTTTATAATGAAATAAACATCCGATCATTTATATCAAAAAATTGTATTTTTCTTTTAATATCAAAATAACACCTCTTATTATACCCTATACTTGTATGTCACACCACCAAGCTGCACTGCAAACATTTATCACGCGTAAACTACTCTACATCTACATATTTATCTTTAGAAATTTCCTATTTTGTGTCAATAAACCCCTCTTCTTCTTCTTCTTCTTCTTCTTAGTAGCGCTACAGCCCCTTTCGGACCTTCGCTTCCTGCAACAAGCGCATCTTACTGTCTCGGTCCATTGACAGCGTCCTCTAATTTCGAAATCCGAGCAGCGATGAACTGTCTCGTCAACCGAGTCAAACCAGCCTTTCCTTTGTTTCCCCACTGATCTCCACCCTTCAGTTCTCCCAAAGAATATCGTTTTGGGTACCCGTTGTTTGTCCATATAATTCTTACAATCGTTGAGACCCCAGGCTCATCAAAAATTGCATACAGGTTATATCATTTTCGCCGTTGGGTTCCGTCTAGGTTCGCGCTGATAACTCATCCCAGGACCCATCTTTCGAAGGCGTTCAATATGTGTGCAGATGCTTGAGTTGCAGTTCATACTTCACACTCATAGCGTGGAAAATTCGCCCACATTTTCGATACTGTATTCGCAATGTGTGATATTTTTTGTATTTATGGTATTTTTCCTAGTCTGCCATATAAAAATTTTGGCCCACCAACGCAAGATATAAAAAAAAATCCCCGTTAGCAGCACCAGCTTCTCGTATGTAGCGTAAGGTTTCAAAAAAGAATTTGGCTTGCCTACTACTGGACTTCTTACTGGAATTCGTGTAACACTACATGGGTATTTATTAACAGAAAAGATCTGCCGCCGTTCGTATTTGGAGAACCTTCGTAGAGGCGCAAATATTTTGCTCATTAAATTGAGTTGCACACGTATGGATCACGTATTGAAAATCGGCGGGTAATAAATTGTTATAAACATATTTATACTCGTGTCGCCCTTCTCACATTTGCTGTTTATACATTTCACAGTGGTTACCACAGAAAGGTGATAACTTGTCGGCTTAAATAACTCAAATAGTTTATTTCAAAAGATTTCCATAAAAGTTTAATCAGCACTTGTATTGCCATTAATATATACATTTTCGATTCTTTTCTGAACCACCACGGGCCGTCATTTTGAATTTTTATTGAAAACGGCTGCTAAAAATATTAAGCTGTAAATTTTCGAATTTTTTATTTGTCATCCGATTTGCATAATCAAATTAAATTAACTTGCCTTAATAACTTATAATTTCAAGTTTTATCAGAATCTGTTGAGGAACTTGGCTGCTAAAGGGCTACAGATATAAAAAAAATGTTTATGACACCCCCTGTATGGGGAGACCCCCTTAAACACTTTAAAATATGTTCTTACCCTGCAAATTTCAAGAGGCACCACTTTTGACCTACGTAGAAAATTTCTTCATTTTAGCTCATGTGGTTTGCGAGAAAACTTGTGACACACGAACAAACGGACGGACGGACAGACAGAAAAGTCGCGATTTTATAATTTTTTAAGGGTATTGTTAAAAATATTTTACAATATTTAAAAAATATTCTGATTCATGAATACGTTCAAGATAAGTCATTTAAAACGCTTCCATGAAAAAAATTCATTATTTCAGTTGCCACTAAAATAGCGCATTGCGCTTGTTCCTGACCTTTGGGGGCCGCCATTTTGAATGCATGCATTTGATTTTGGACAATTTTAAATCTTTGTGGGCTAGGACCTCATCAATCAATGTGCCAAATCTCGTTCAAATCCGAGCTTCACTCTAGACAGGGCAAAATAATTCAATTTTTAGTGAAAATGGCCGCTAAACATATCAGGTTTTAAATAATCGACTTTTTTATTTTTCATTCAATTTAAATGCATAATACAAGAACATAGTACAGAGATCCATAATCTCAAGTTTCATTAAAATTCGCTGGAAAATGTGACCGCTAGAGGGCCACAGAAACCTGAAAAAAACGCATAGTTAAAACGCCACCAAAATAAGTAATGGCTATCTTGAAACCAACTTTCATATATGTCGGATCAAAATTGCAACTTTTAGAAGCTTTTGAAGTTTTGAGTTTCAACTGGCCGCCATTTTGTTTTTTGTGACTTGACCTCCAATTTGTTCATGTAATTCTTTCGATACTTATAATTTCTATCTGTTGAAAGCTTTGACCAATATTACAACAACAAAATTTTGCACGTTTTCCGACCTTTGAGCGGCCTCCATTTTGTTTCTGCCGTACCGACTTTGGAGAGATTCATCACATACATTAGTGATTCATCACATACATTAGTGAACCTTTGTACCAAATTTCATCCAAATCGGACCTATACTTTTGTCAGAACAGAAATCACGATTTTTCGTCTAAAATGGCCGCCATTTTGATTTGCCCGGCCGATATAGCTGGTTCACAAACTTAGCCGAGATATTAACCCAATACACCTTTTCTGTAAATTTGGTGAAAATCGGAGCAAAATTGCAACCTCTAGCCTGGTCACAAATTTCGTTATATCCCATATATATATATATATATATATATATATATATATATATATATATATATATATATATATATATATATATATATATATATATATATATATATATATATATATATATATATATTATATGATGCTCTCCGCAATAGGTAACTTTTTCTCGAGAAATTTACCTAACAAGTCGGTGTAGCAGAAGAGTGCTGCTACCAGAAGGATTTTGTGAACCAATTAATAACTCAAGCAATATCTTTTGAATACCAAAACTTGACTCATATACGGATGCTATAAATGTAGTTCGAAAAACGAAATCCTGCTTATTATGTGCTTAAATTCGCCGCCTTTTCTTTCAAGTGTTTTGACTTCATTATTTGAATATTCCTGATAATAAAGGGTGGTCCAACCATAATGCACGATGTTAATTGTGAGTTACATCTTAACGTCAAGTTTTTCGCCTAACTTAATTTGACATTTCTTTGTTTCAGTATTTGACAAATTCAACTATTGAAATGTACACAATTGGGCAGCGTGTTAAGGTTGTTGAAGCCTTTTACGAAACTCGGCGTTCAAATCAAAATGCATTTCGTGCACTTCGTGATTTTTTTGGTCAGCATAATCGACCAAATGTGTCCACAATCGGGAGAATTGTGCACAAATTTCAGCAAACCGGATCTGTAGGAAGTTTGTAATCACCTGTGCATTCTCGCCCAGTTTGTTCAACGCAAAACATTGCTGTTGTTCGCGATAGTGTGGCAGAAGAGACGCCAACCTCGACTCGTCGTCGTGCCCAACAATTGAATACCTCACGAGCATCACAGATGTAAATTTTGAATAAAGATCTGAATTTACACGCTTACAAGGTTCAATTGACTCAAGAGCTGAAGCCTACTGACCATTTCAAGCGTCGGCAATATGCCGAATGGTTGGTTGAACAGACAGAAGGGTATGGTGACTTTACAAAGAAAATCATCTTTAGCGACGAGGCACACTTTCACCTCAATGGATTCGTTAACAAGTAGAATTGCTGCATTTGAGCAAATGGGAATCTACGAGTGATGCATCCACAAAGAGTGACTGTTTGTTGCGGTTTATGGGCTGGTGGCGTCATCAGATCGTACTTCTTCGAAAATGAGGACGGCAAAGTAGTTACCGTGAATGGCGTTAAATATTGCAAGATGATAACGAACTTCTTGTCGCCAGAAATTGAGTTTATGGACCCGGACGATATGTGTTTCCAACAGGATAGTGCCACTTGCCACGCAGCCAACAAAACAATGGCTCTTTTGCGCGAGAAATTCAGTGGCCGTGTTATCTCACGTTGTGGCGATGTAAATTGGCTGCCACGATCATTTGATTTGATACCGTTGGACTTCTTTCTTTGGGGATATTTAAACGACAAAGGATTCTACGTCTAGCACTCGCTGCGTGTAGACGTGTTTTTAATCGCTCCTATCATTAATTTTAAAAATTAATTTTTCACAAAAGTCTGTTTCAAAAATTAAATTAAATTTTCTACAAGTCAGTCAAAAACAAATTTTGTATCATTGGAAAAAGCATTTATCGTCGCAGGCATCGACCCACGGACGACTAACTCGGGACTGCTGTATAGAGGAGCCCGATGGCTTCCCTCCGTTGAGGGGCCCCGTATGTAACAATGTAATAACTGAAGACACACCAGTAATCCGGACTCCGCAGATAGCGGGCGTAAGGCTCAAGTAGTTGAAGATAACCAAGAAATGAGCCGACTTCAAGTTGAAATACAGGAATTGAAAGTGCGACTAAAAACGTTCGAAGATATGTACAAGAGAGCTAAGAAAACTCAAGATGCAGAACCGGTAAGGCCAATTAATGCGGGAACTAAGGCGAAGAAAGCTGCCAAACAAGTCATCCCAGAAAATATACTAAGTGCTGAAGGCGCTGACGACAGCCAGAACTAATATGCAGCGCCGGA
This sequence comes from Odontomyia ornata, assembly GCA_963969285.1. Lineage (NCBI taxonomy): Eukaryota > Metazoa > Arthropoda > Insecta > Diptera > Stratiomyidae > Odontomyia > Odontomyia ornata. The sequence goes on from OZ017738.1 coordinate 391,923,150, forward strand.
CGGACTCCAACAAGAAATGGACGTTGACAAAAGTACTGAAGGTAATATTAGTCAAAATAACAATGATAATTTTATCCTTTATCTAAAAAATAAAAACAAGGAGAAGAAACCAGCTCGTATTTCTGCTGGTCCTCCTCAAAAAATTGCCAAAAATACAGAGAAAATTCCGCCAATTAATGTGTTCGTTCAAAGCGGAAATGACATGGTTCAGCTATTGGCAGCCGAAAATAAATTAACGAATTTTGAGATTAAAAGAATCAACGCCGAGAAATTAACTATCAGAACGAAATTTTCTAAATTCTGGAGAGGTTCCACACTTCACATATACCCCGAAAAGAGAGAAGAGCCAGACCCTTTTGTTGAAGGGCTTGGACAGCGGAGAAAATACCGTAGATCTTCTTCAGGTGCTCAAGGAAGCAGCACCAGAACTTGAATTTATCTCCGTTAAAACGTACGCGACAAGAAGATCGACGGCAGAAAAAAAACAATTACCACTTACTTAATTTACTGCTGATTTTAAAAAGAGCAGTCCAAGTGCTCTTCAACAAATAAGATACTTGAGTTTCCGAGTGGTGAGGTGAAAACGCCTCCAGAAAAGTGAAGTCAATCAGTGCTATAGGTGTCAACGATTTGGGCATCCAGCTGCCAACTGCGCCATGCATGCCGATGGGTCAAATGCAAGGATGTGCATGCTCCCGATGAGTGCAAATTGGCTCAAACGGAGCCAAAAGAGGAATTATACTGTGGGAACTGCGGTGTTTTTGGTCACCCGGCATCATATCGAGGATGCTCTCGATATCAAGATGCGAGATTAAAATTTGTCCCAAAGCAAACACAACTACACCGCAGTGTCTTAGCTCCAAACTTCGTCAAGCCCGGAGTATCATTTGCACTCGCCGGTAGAGGACCAACAGAAAATGAGGTAAATAATGTAAATAATGTAAGTGGCAATAATGCGCTGCTTCTCAAAATTTACCAACAACTAAATTCTTTATCGGAAAGAATCGATAATAAGTTGTCATCCAGTCACATTCCCATGGATAAGATTCGTCTCATCTCGCTCAACGTCAACTCCATTGTCACTATACATCGGCGCAATTATCTCCTTGAATTCATTGTTAAGCAAAAGCCTGGCATCATGCTTCTCACCGAGACCCACTTCAATTCATGGCACTCCATGCAATTCAAGGATTTTGAATTCGTAAGAAACGATAAGGTAATAGGTGATGGGGGAGCTGGCATCGGGATATTGTTTCGAAGGCCCTATTGTTTTCAAAATATTGAAAAAGTCGAATTCAAAAGCCTTGAATCTCTTGAAGTGTCCGTTATCAAAATCTTACTGCCAGGTGGGGATAACCTCTTCGTTATCTCTGCTTATGCAACTGGTGGAACTGTTCTCAAGCTCAAGGAGCTCAATTCCTCGTTTGAAATACTCGAATTGAACAGGCTGCATAGGTTAATATTAACATAATTCTCTGAAAACTTTTTGTTTTATTTACAATCAACATCGTGTGCTTTGATAGGATCACCCTTTATATCAATATTACAAACCCTTTTTAAATTTTTTTTTTCAAAGTTACTACCTATTGGTAGTGTCTACACCCATTGCAAACGTATATCTCACCAGTATCATGTGTTACTGTTAATTTTGTTGTCATTGTTAAACATTCAATCGGCTATTTACGGCTCGATCCTCGTGAAATTTTTAGGATGCGTACAAATACTACTAATAAGTTTAAAAAACAATTTTTGTTAAATTTAAGAATTCCCTTTTGATTTTATAGACTGAAACGTAAAATTTAGAAAATGTACTATTATTAGCAAAGTTGATCAAATTTTGACTTCTAAGGTACTTGTAGGTTTTCAGTTTCAGATTATTCAGATCAAAGGTGACCAGTCGCGAAGCGGGACACCAAGTTTTGGTACATTTCCTCTCCCCCTACACCCTCGAAGCAAAAAGAATCAGTTTAAGAGCTGTTTTGAAGTTTTTAAATAAGAATCTTCATTTAATATCCATACCGGCTACGTATGGTGAAATTTTTATTTTTTCGGGGGCCACTCTCCTATATGGGGAGAAATACGTAGTTAATAATTTTTTTTTTTGTGGTGGAACTTTGAAGAGGGCACTATTTTATACCTGGTTTGTGTTTCTCTATGTGCGAGAAAAATTGCTGTGACACACGGACAGACGGACAGATGGAAATGTTGCGAACGCGCAAACGTTCCACCTCATGTCGTCACCAGCCAATGGCATCAATACTGAAAAGTATGAGCAGCTATCCGCTTTACATTAATTCCACGATACAGCATATAGCAGGTATGCGGTGTAGGTAAACGTCAGCGGCATGTATGGCACAACCAAGTCTGAGTCAGCCAGCAGAAAAAGAAGAATAAGAAGGAATAGACAGTAGGAAAAGTTTCTCACGAGCGGGCGTGAATGATCCAGGTAAGCTTCAGAGAGGAGAATAGCACAGAAAGAAGAAGAAGTAAAGGGAAAATACAGCAGCAAGCGAGCGAGCCAGAGGAAAGCACCAGAGAGGAGAATGCTGCAATTAGCTCAAAAGTTTCCTTGCTCTTCCGGAAGTCTGCTTCCATTAGGAGAATATCGTTCGCTCTCTCAGCTTATGTACAAATGAGACGAGATAGGGAGGAAGAGCTTCCGTAGCTCACTTGTTTGACAAGAAATATCAAGGAAAATTAGAGCAAAAGCTCGCTCTGCAGCCGAATATATACACTTGGTGGAGTACTGACTGATCAGTTTGTGATTCGAATCTGCTAGGGAGCTTGCTACTACCTTATCATTAACCGTCTTAACAACGTGCAAAGAATTACGCGACGTTCGTGAATAAAATTTAACCACCGGGATTAAGCTGAGGTGCTGCTTGGTGATAACTGAATGATGAGAGTGATGATGGCATTCGACGCTGCGTGGCCGTCCTAATCAACAAGCTCGTCTTCTTGGTTTCCTCTACAAGCTAACGCTCAAATGGGAAGCGCGACAAGTCCCGCTGCCATCAAAGAATTCCAAGTTAATTTGAAAGTCAAAGGTGGCTTCATATCGTTATTATTTGTCAAAGAATACAAGAAAATTTCAAAAATGTAAGCACTCAAAACCTTAAACAGTGTGAAAATAACCAACCAAATTACAGATAAATAGCATTACACCTTTAACGTAAACTCGTCTTTTGTTGATTTAGTTTGAAGTGGAAAATAGTAGCAAGTAAGTGTCATGCAGTGAGGCCTCTCTTCCCGGGGGCCTTGATGTGTACGAGGTGTGTTCAAAAAATAAGGTGACATGTTTTTTAGGACAAATATTTATTTATTCGTTAATATTTATGTTGTCCCCTTCAAAGTGACCAATACACTTGTGCCAATGCTTTTTCCAATCCGCGAACACTTCTCATAAGCTTTTTTCGGTATAGCCTTGAGCGCTTACAGCGATGCAATCTTTATTTCCTCAACTGTTGCAAATCTCCGTCTTTTATAGGTCAAGAAAAAGTCACATAGGCTGAGGCATGATTGTGGTGTTATTTTTAGCCAAAAACTTCTTGATCTTTGATCCAATTTTTTTGATAGCAAAAATCGCCGAGCACGCAAAACACTTCAAACCGTTATGCCTCTCACAAGCAAACTAAACATATTAAATCGATAATCGAATGGAGGTTGCCCACGAAATTTGACCATACTTTTTGCACACCTCGTATATAGGATACACATCACATCAGGCTCTCAGTTCATGCCAGTATACATAGGATATACTAGTAGTGTAACAGATAGACATGTCGCGATTTCTGGAGGGTTTTGTAAAATTATTTTACAAAACACTAAAAACAACATCCGTTCCTTCTCCAAAAAGGGTAGTTGCATCAAAAGGGAATAGAGAGAGCACACAAGGTATCACTCTAAAACCAAGTATTGTTTTGAAAGCAGTTTTGATGAGTTGCTTTGTTTTTCTCATCACGAGCCACCACAGCTGGTTACCTCAGGGCAGCTCTACTGCTTATTGACTGTTTATTTGAAGTCTGTCTTTCTGTTTATCCCTGAGCTCGTCTCTCATTCTGCTCGTCCGTTCGTCCGTCTGGAGGTGAATTACATGGCAGTCTCTACGATGTCGATCTAGGCCTGAAGAGGCTCAAGAATTCCAAGTATTCCAGTATTTCCACATCGTAGATACTGTCATCTCATTTTTAGGCCCTGATTCCTCAATCCAAGTCTCTACCTTCTTCAAAAGTATGCTATTACAAACTGCTAACCAATCAAAAAAAAACAAAACCGGGTGTCGTTCAGACCTAATAGATGATTTTGATTCCGCCACTACTAGTCATCATTTCAACTCACAGCTAAAATCAACGCGATTCATAGCAATGTATTTGAAAATCCCAGGCAGCATGGTTTTTATCGAAACTAGAACTGTCCAGCTTTAAGCAGTATAAAAATTTCGAAATCATTTCTTGTGGCAACATTCAGGGATTTAATGCTCTATAAAATCAGTGGCATGTTCAGATGGCGTAGCTACTATGAACGAAGAAGATCCTGTAGGTCCCACTTCGCATAAGACAAATAAAAACAACATCAGAAGAGGGCTTATCGGTGATTATATCTCTACGTTACTGAGCCTTTTTAAGTATGCTACGTTTATATCAAATATTGAGGGTGACAGTGCCTGCCAACAGCAAAATGAAAAATTTGAGAACTCGAAGGCAAGTTACGTTGTTTTTTCCTTCGAACTCCATACTCACCACGAGCTACAGTCATGCCAGAATCCACATTGAGCGGTCACAAGAGTATCCACGCCTACAGCACTAAATATGACGAATCCTTGGAGACTCGAGCTTCATAATTAACCATCCTCCTCCTTTAAGGGCTTTGTAAAACAAATTTTACAAACACTTACTAGTTTTGGGTCATGTCTATCCGTCTGTCCATCTACCATTCTGCCCGTGCATCAAAGCAAGTTTTCTCAAAAAACTATAAAGCTACAGTAATCATTCTTTGTGGAAAAGTTGGGCGTAGTGGTCTCTCGAATGTTTATGTCTTATCGAAACTTTCGAAAATGTTCAAGGGGGGTCTCCCATTATGCTGAAGTTACCCTTGAAATGAATTTTTCTTATCAAAGTTAATCGAGTGGTGTATCAAATTGAAGATCTTGATTTGGGACAAAAAGTCAGTTCCTGCATCAGATGGTCCAGGAGGCGGCAAAAAGTATAAAAAATGCAAATATCCCTAATATTCCATAACTATGTAGATTGTGATAAAATCCTAGTGCACATAAAATTTCATAGAAATCGGATCATAAACAAGTGAGACATAGTCGTGTTAATGATACGAAATTAAAACAACACATCTTTATGGCTGATATATTGTATATTCTAAATCAATATGGACATTACAGTTTATTGATGTCGTTATGTTCGTTTTCTGGGTTTTGTAAAATAATTTTACAAAACCCTACTAGTTTCGCGTCCTGTCTGTCCGTCTGTCCGTCCTTCCGTCCGTCCGTCCGTCCGTGTGTCACAGCAGTTTTTCTCGGAAACTACTTAAGCTAGAAACATCAAATTTTGTATGTAGGTGTAAAGTGGTGCTCTCTTCAAAGTTCAACTACAAACCCCCCGAAAAAAATTTCAGTGAAGGTAGCCGACATGGGTATCAAATGAAAGGTCTTGATGAGAACTTTTCGAAACAGGTCTTAGTTTGGCAAAGTTTGCTTCGAGGGGCGCACAGGGAGGGGGAATACACGAAAAATTTGTGTCCCTCCCCCCCTCGCGATTGGACACCTATGATCCGAAAAATCTGAAAAAAATCAAGAATGTAGGCCTTGATGAGTTCAACAACAACAAATACGTGAGAAGTCGCAATTCACTCAACTTTGTTAGTAATAGTATGATTTATCGATTTTACGTTTTCTTGAATAAAATCTTAACGGTACCTTTAAATTCAATGACACAGATGACTATTCATAAGATTGATCTACCTTGCAGGTTTCATAAAGATTGAATCATATTTAGCGAAGTTATAGCGGTTTGAATTTTCGTTTATTACTATGGAACAATATGCGCTGCATGTATTACTATGGCAACATATGGCTATGGAACAACATGCGCTTTTAACCGACTCAGACACTACAGTTTTGCTAGGATTTGCATGAAAATTTCAGGAATGATAGGTGTCATGAATATCTTCGAGAATCGGTTCAGCTAGTGGTATCAGTAATCGTAAAACAAAATAGTGGCTGTTTTAAATGCGAAGATTGAATAATTTTGAGTTATTTTTTCCCAACTTCAACGTTTAAGGTGCATGCTTTGAACACTTGATTCAGTTTAATGAATTACTGAAGATGAGTACCTACAATTAATACTCATAAGTGAAACAAGTCAAGGAAGCGGGCGGGAGAGAGCTCCTAGCAAAAGGGCCTTGTAACAACTCTAGGATTCGAAAAAATTGGCCATTAATCGATGATAAAAGTACAGGAGAGTGGCCCCTGGAAAAAAAATTCATCAGACGTAACCGATATGAGTATGAAACGAAAGTTTTCATGGCAGCTTTTCAAAACAGTTCTTAACCTGTCAGTTTTTGCTCCAGTGGGGGCACAGGGGGGAAATACATGAAAATGTGTTTCCTCCCTCGCGAATAGACACCTGAAATAATTATCAAGGGAGATATTTATGAAAATAACAAAAACCTCAGAAGTCTAAATTCGTTCAACTCTGTTAATAAAAGTTTGATCTTCGAATTTCATATTTTCTCCAATAAAAAAGTCATTGTGACTGCATTTTGGAAATTGAATACAAAACCCTTCTGACATGAGCGTAGGTCTGTTTACCCAACTTGTTAATATGTTCAATTGGCTAAGTATTCCGAAAAACTTTTTAAACTAGGACAAAATGGCGACATTTTTGTATTGATGAAAGAGATCAGTCGAATATATTTGAACAATTTCTTTTAAGTGCAATCCATGCAAGTGATTGATTTGTGTCATCAGAAAAGTTATTTTTAATACTACGATAACTACATAGCCCTTCTTATTAGGAGCATTCTCGTGCCTACTCAACATGTTTTCTACTTGGTTTAAACAGGGTATGCAAAGGACACCGAGATTCACCATAACTAATTCACACGGTCCACCAGATATAGCCAGCAGTCACCCATACTGCTGTTGATTAGTCTACGAAGGCATTTCCTGGGCGACTTACGGGTATATGTATGCTGCTAACCTGGTGCATGAATGGTCCCGATTCGGCTCCCATTGAGCTTTTCGTCTGAGCTCATGGCACTCACTTCGCTATTCAGTGACTTCAGTTAACTCTCAGTGCACCAGACTTGCCTTGCTCAGGGCACTGACGGGGCATAAAGTACCTGCATAGAGACGTGATTATACTTAAAGTTATGTACACAAGTTCTTCTGCTATCAGTCTTCCATTCCCCAGTAAATCTGCTGTCAAAAGTATGCCAACCTGAAGTACTTCCGTGAATCTCTCGACGTTTATTTTCCCAATATTCCATCCGAAAGTAGATGATCGGGAATATGGGTGGTGGGAAGCATCATCATTCTCTGATACTTTGGTTTTGTACCATTTGTACATACGGCTCAGAAGTGAATATCACAATGATCTGTTTATAGAACCAATCTTGAAAAAATGTTATATTGCCGATGGTCACCATCGGAACATTGAGTTTGCCGTAAATGGATGATAGCTGTCAGTCCAGAATTAAATATGCACTTAAAAACATAGCATTTGAACAGCGGACCCACACAAAACCATTCTTTTGTCCACGGCCCTGCACTTTAAAATGCCTTCTGTGCACAGATGTGGCGGTACCTAATTCATCAGGGTGTCGTCCTTGTGTGCACTTTTTTTGGGAGAGCAGTAACAGTTTTGATTCTAAGTACCTTGCAAAATGATCAGGAAGATGTTGAGCATTTATACTGCGATGTAAATTCTACTGCAGGGTACTGCTTATTAGAGCAGCGCTTGTACATTTGCTTAGTACTTTTTATTTCCCTGCTCTTAGGACGTGTTTGAGATCATCTGTCCTCAGTGCCTTTGCAGAGAATACAGTTTGCCTCCTTAATATAATATTTTCTTCTAATATTAATAGAAAAATGAGCTCATATAAGGTTCACAGCCATGTATTATATGGCCTTAAATTAGACCCTGAATACAGCAAATAGGAACTGCTCTTTGTTGTTCCCTACAGATCACTGTTGTTTTTTTGGAGCCAGCCTCCTGTCGATTACACAGGAATAAAGGAACTCACTTTTAATGATTTCCTATATTTCAGTCGAGTCTGCGACGTAGTCAATGTCCCTGATTTTGATGCTACCTATGAATTCAGTGAGGCCACAGTTACTTCTTCACCCAACGCCTTTTTGACGACATCACAAAATGATTCTATATTTGTGGTTTTCACACCAAATTCCGCCAAGTTCGACTACTTTCATAGCTATTTGTATCTCGTCTGGCTTCGCAGCTCCCTTAATTCTGCGCTGCACCTCAGCGCAGGGTCTATTGTCAGTCGATTTCAACAACAATGCTTGCTTTAGAGATCGATGCCAAGGCTTTTTTTACTCTCCACATCGCATTAGTTGCTTTTTTAGATTCAGCACTACGGATTTTGTTTTCTGACCTCTTTTTGAAAAAGAATTTTGGCGCCTTTTTGCCTCTGCCGTTAGCACTGTCTTAAATTTTTGATATAACGTGGTGTATCCATTCAATGCCTTAGCATCCCCCCTTTTTTAGGATATCTTTCCGATCTGCAGGCCGGTCTTTTGATCGCGCTTGCCACTGCCGATATTGGTTGTAATTTACCGTGAGGATTCGCTGTCTTCACTACAATACTCTCTGTAGTGTTATTGTTAAAATTTCCATGAGTCGCGCTCTTACTTCTACTTTTCTTTCAAACAAAAAATTGGTATGTGTAGCCATCTCTTCTCATTGATCCAATCATCCAAGCAGTTAGCATCCTAATGGCATCGGCTAATAAATAATCCACTGAAGTGGCATGGAGCGAATGTTTTCTTGAAAGCTGTGCTATGTATATGAAGGTTCTCTCATGCTCATCAACAGGGTTTCCATTGTCCGAACAAATACTAGAATCTAGTAAATTCAATGCTATTTAAATTCAGTTTAGACGCACTGAGGCTTCAATGAGCCTTTTTAATATGACTATTTAAGATACCTCCTTCCTTCAAATTTGGGGCTACTGTCATTTAATACAAAGGATTTACTTTTTTGTTTCTCCGCAAATGATTTCCAGATGATCCCATAAGGAAGGTCTGGCCCTTTTTTGCAGTTATTTGAAAGCGTCTTATAAGTTTTCGTCGTAAAGACAAGAGCTTTGCAAATTTTCTGTTCATTCGAAAGCTATTTAATTTAGCTAAGCTATATTATGCTCGCACCTTTTAGTCACCTCAGAGTTTTCTAACTCTAAGAAGGATGGTCACAAAGTTTGGTGATTGAATCTGATGAAGAACAGCAGTATTAATTTTTTGCTGAATTTTGTTAAAACCCAGCCAAAAATTGCAACAACACGCTATAATCTTTTCATCCCGATGAAATCAATTCTACAACGGTCACTTGCTACTGTAAATTTCTAAGAAAATAGATAATAGAACCTCTTGTTTGAGGCTTTTATAAAGTAAACACTGCCGCTTGTCAAATCTTGCCTTCCATTGCAGCAATTTTCAATTGAAATTATCAACACTGACTGTTGTCACCATATGATTTTGATCCTAGCAGATTAGTATAACCAAATACTTTTTAAGCTCTTTTAATATTAAGTATTAGTTGTTAGCATTTTGATTATTAAGTTTTAGAAAAACTGTTGGTATGAGTTAAGGCTAAAGAAATTTTTTGATCCTTTTATTCGCTATTTAACACGCTGCCCTTCTATTAATTTGACGATTCAAATTTTATTCTTATCGAATACGCTTGTAAAGGAAATCCTTAAATTATGTGCAGCAAAGGAAATTAGATCTTTAAGTTAATGAACCCATGGTGAAAACAGCAACCTAAAATATAAAAGACCTCAAGCGATCATCACTAAATAATGTTAAAAGTAAACAAAGTTTGTAAGTCAAAACAGTTGAAAATATCTATTGTAATCATTATTGGAGACCCCTCAAAATGTCAGGCCAAGAAAATAAATTATGAAGGTCAGAGTTCAATGGTGATTAGGCAGCTCTCTCTGATGTACTGTAGTGAAAATGGGTAGATAACAATGTCCGTAAAGGACTACAGCGATGGTCTGCTGCCTCGACGAGAGGATGGTGGTATTCGCCGAGATCGGCCTTGTCTGAAGACGCGTGAATGCGCTGGCAGGCTAACATTGCGGTGTCATGGGGTGGGTTCTTTTCCCCAGCACAAAGATCCACTACAAAAGAATTTCGCATTCACGAACTAAGAGGTACAAAGACTATCGACTGGAGTCGAGACTGAGGTAACCTACTAAGGGTTGAAATTACTAAAGCAAATGGCAAAGGGGGCTGGCGAAAACAGGTGGGACTTGGGAGGGCTTGCACACGTATATCCGCCACGATGCACCATGACAGCTCATTTCTGTCTCGCAATTGTGTTTACTCCTTCATCCAGAACATCGAATTTCTTCGTGGCTGCTTTGTTTGTAGACATGCTGACAATGTCTCAATTTCACAGAACAACTGCAGGAATCTACCAAAATTACCGCTGAAATGTCCCCACAACATCTTGAAAATCGATACGAATCCAGTCGTATTCCCTACCAACTTGTTGGTTACATCACATTTCGACATGCACACTAAAAATAAATCATGGCATTTCATTTGAGACAAATTCATTTGGTTTGGACATCTTGCAAAAATGAGGCCGACGTGCATGTCCAACACGCTTCATTGTAAATGTAGTCCCGACTATTCTCACAATTTTTTCTGACTTGCGCGAATTTCAAGCGACGATACCTGTCTTTCTTCCTGGTTAAATGTGTGAGGAAATAACCAATGTGGGATTTACCGAGTAAATATTATCAGAAAGAAATTCTCGTGTACGCAACCTTCACCACACGTACGCTATGGTGCGAAAGCAACTCCTCAACTGCCGATCCACCCAAGCAAAACTCCACTTGTTACCAACACTCACCTTACGGGAACAGTCGCAACGGCAGTTGACGAGCCAGCTCATACCTTCTTTTAGATTTCATCGCGGCAATGCAATTCGTGGATGAGCTTCGTTATAAAGGTATCCAAATTTTAATTGCAAATTTAAATAATTATTTTATAAATTTACAATTGAAATTTGAATAAGCATTATGGTGGATTTTGAGCAGTTTGCTTAGGCGATTTCTCGATTACTACAATATTTCCCTTTAACTTAGAGCCAAATAACTACGTATGCATATTTATTGGTTCAAAATTTATTCTTTGATACAGTAGTTGTAAGCACACTGAGCCGTGATGAAAACCAACGCTGCCACTCCTTTTATTTCGGCAAAACTCTATAAGAATTCGCACTTGAGGAGCGTAAATATGTGAGATTCTAAGCTTATTTTCCTTTGTCTTCTGCCTCGAATGATCGGTTCTTCTTGCTATTCAGAATCTTATCAGCTACCATTTGCAAAAGATTTTACATCTCATGTATCGTTATTATGAGCACCATAAAAGCCTGCAATTTCAATCTTTTTTTTAAGAACCAAAGGTGTTGGAAGTAAGTTGTGGATAAAGGGTGTTTTTCAGAGGTGTGAACTTTAATTTGAAATTAAACAAAGAAAAATATTTTCTGAAAGATTTTTTTGTCATTACGCGTGCATGGCGTAATCTTGAGATCCAATTTTCACACTATTTGCCGTAAATCAGGTGATATTTCGGCATAAACGCGTCGAATATTGGCTTCCGAGTGCTCAATTGTTTCGACATTGAATACACCCAAAGAAAGTAATCTGACGGTGTAAAATCCCACAAATGCGGTGGCCAGGTAACAGGGCCGTTTCGTGAGATTAAATGTGTCTTTCGGTAAATTAATTGCGCCGTCCTGCTGAAACCACAAGTCGGCAACATTGATGCCTTCCAATTGAGGCAACAAAAGGTTGGCAATCATGTCTCTGTACCGCTCAGCGTTGACTGTATCATTGTGATCATCAGTATTTTTGAATACATGAACCGTTTATCCCACTGGCCCATAAAGCATAGCAAACGGGGGCTTTTTATAGATATAATGGTGTTTCGACAACTGCTTGTGGACTAGCATCGCTCCAAATGTAGCAATCCTGTTAATTGACATAGCCATTTAACCAAAAGCGTGCTTCATCAATGGAAAAAATTTCAAATGTCATTGCGGATCAATGGCAAATAAATTTGAACAGTTTGCAAACGTGAGTCCATTCAGCGTAAATTTCCAAGCGGAACTAACCTCAAAACAACCGAGAACCTTGACATCGGCTGTCACCGGAAATAGTGTTGCCATTTTTAAGTTCTCCGCCTCTTAAAAAAACACGCATTATAATTAATTTTTAATGCCTTTTCATGCAAAAATAGTATATGTGTGAGTAAGCGGTATTTTAATACAGCAGTGGGTCAAGGAAAATAACACTTTATACACAATTGAGATGAAAAACTTCACAAACGTCATGTTTCACATCCAAAAAATATATATTGAATTCAGAAAAAATTGGAATTATTTCTCTGCTACAAAAACATTACCAACGTTGCAAACAAACAACAACACACGCGATTCATCTGCTGGTTCATTATCTCACCAGATTTCAAATAAATGATTAACGAAATCTATGCATATTATACTAATCTACCTAAATTAACAAGCTAATCATCAGAAGAATACAAACAAGGAACAAAGTTAATGAAATTAATTCGCATTTGTTACAAATGTTGCGTCACTCACACATCAACCATATCAAAATCAAAGAAAACTTAATTTACCATTGACCTTCATGTGGATGAAAATTAATTTCTGTAAACATGAATCAACAATAATTTGAGTATCTTTTTATCTGCTTTCAGATGTGATGCCCGCATGGCTTCCTATTGAATTGCATCAAGACGGCGAAGAAGCGAATACTGGCGGAGAAGCAAGAACGATTTCTGCTAATAGAATAATCATCACCATGTTTCTGCCCGTCAAATCCAATTCGTAAGTAACTGAATTGTAATCTCGTGAAAGCGTAAATTAAGATCGATTAGAATAACTAATCTAAATGTAGAACAACAATTTGCTTCATTCAAAAATTCTTAGAAACTCTTCAACTTAAAAATATGCAATAAAATTCTCAAACTTCACATCTTTAAAAAATTTCCTCATGAGAATTCGTTCAACAAGTTTTTGTCTAAAGTTTAGATCCCCTCAAATTTCGATATTCTCTATCATTTAACAAATCGTTTAACTGTGTTCATCTGCAGTTAAAAAAAAAATCGTTCCACCGAACAACCTACTAGAATTCGCTTAATAGATTTTTAACTCTATTTGCATGCCATAGGACATCTGAAAATAATGGACCTGCCCCCAACGGTGCCGTTGTGGCTGGTAGCGAAGATGTAACAACAACAACAAGCAATTCCACACAAACACCGAGCGATTTAAGTCCACCAGGTCCACATGAGGAAGTTCTGCCACAAGCACATCATCAAAATCCAGGACATTGTATCGCCTCGTTTGCAGCTATTAATCGGATGAGAAGTAATTCACAGGTATGAAATTTCATATAGACATTCGGTATATCGTACTAGCTGGCCCAAATTGTGGTTTTGAATGCTTTCCCTGAATGGTTTTAAAGTATTTGGTTAGGGTTAAACATTTCGGGATGAAATTTTTGGTATAAATTCTAAGAAGAGGTTAGCATTTTTACATGTTAATATGTTATTGGTTTTAACAATCGATTGAATTGTCAGGAAAAAAAATGGTAAAAAAATTTTGTCTTTTAAGATCTTTCAAGAATGTGTGCTTCTAAAGCAAATCCATGTTTCTTTCAAATGTTCCCATTACAGTTTTCACGAAAATTTCTCTCCGAAAATTTGTACGAATAATTTTTCTATTTATTTATTTTTATTTTCTAATCCAATTTCGTTCGAAGCACAAGCCAACCTCGCAATGACGTGAAGACGTGCAGTCTTAAGGGGTGGTAACGTGTAGTACTATCATGATCAACAGCTCGGCCACATGACAGCCTACTGGTTTGGTAGATGACAGCCTACTGGTTTGGTGGACTAGCTAGTTCCGGGAATAAGCGACCATAGATAGGACCACGCGTAGATATAGATCAGCCTTTGGAAATGCCCGAGTTTTTAAACGCGCTTCAGTTTTCGTCATTTCAATCTCCTTACTTTAATCTAATAATTTCTTCATTCTTCTTATTCGTAGTTCTACAGCCCCTCTCAGGCTTTCGCCTCCTGCAACAAGCGCCTCCAACTATCTCAGTCTATTGTCCGCTTCTTTCAATTTCGAAATCCGGACAACGATGAACTATCTTCGTCGACCGAGTCCGACCAGCGTTTTCTTGGTTTCCCCACTGGTCTCTGCCCTTCAGTTTTCCCAACGTATACCTTTTTGGGTATCACTTGTTCGCCCATACGATTCATGTGACCAGCCCATTGTAGCTTTCGCAGTCTTACAATGGAAATCGCCATTGATCGCCATCAACCTTCCCTCCGATTATTCGCTTCAGGACCCGTCGCTCAAAGGCGTTCAATATATTTGCTGATGCTTGGATTAGGGTCCATGTTTCACACCTATAGCATAACACAGGTCTTTTCACAGATTTGTATACTTGGAGCTTTGCTTTCCTGTGTATGCAGCTGGTCTTCAAGATCGTCAATACTGAATAAAATATTTTATTTGCGAGCTGTATTCTTCGACATATTTCGTGTCTTTCATTACTAGTACTCATTAAATCGGCGCCTAAATACACAAATTCGCCAACATTTTCAATACTGTATTCGCCAAGTGTAATATTTTGTGTATTTAAGGTATTTTTCCTCGACTGCGTCATGAGCTTTGTTTTAGTTTCATTGATTTGTAGCTCTACTAGTTTTGATTCGCTGTCGAGTTTCAGGAAAAGTTCTTTGGCAGTTGTTAATGTCCGTGACAAAATGTTGATGTCATCCGCTTAGGCTACTACTTGGCTCGATTTGAATAGTAATGTACCTCGTGTATCGACATATAGCCAAATTGAATAGCAATGTGGCAAGCGCATCTCCCTGCTTTAGTCCGATATTTGTGTCAAAGGCATCGGTGAGTTGGTTATTGATGCGGACTTGGGAGGTCGTCGACGTCATTGTCATTTTGGTAAGACGGACTAATTTGGCTGGGATGCCAAAGCAAAGTATTATTTAGTACATTATGTTACGATCAATACTGTCGTTTGCTTGCTTAAAGTCCACGAAAATTTAGTGTACGTCTATGTTTTAGACCGAAAATCTGGTAGCGATACTCGAATGAAGTGCCCCGACAACCCGAGCAGAGGTTTGATCTGTACCACGGGTCAGGAGGAGCCCATGACAGGTTACTGTCACCCTCCTACAAAGTGAGGAGGCTATCCTTGCTGAAACGTGGTGGTTTGTGGTTTGTATTTTGTGGCTAGAAAGAAGATTAGCGCACCAACCAGTGTGTGGCGGGTTCTCAACTGGGGTTACTGGAACCTTGTCCTTGGATAAGGGGCTTTGTTCGACGCTTGATTCGACCCTGTCTGTAGAGATCGTGAGGTTAGGCCTATTCGTGGCAGGTACTCACGTTAAATTTTCGACTTTATGTACATCTATGTTGAACTCCCAGCATTTTTCAAGTACCGGTTAACTGTGAACAATTGATCTATTGTTGATCTACATGCTCTAAAACCACCTTGATAATCCCTAATAATACTGTTGGCGTAGATCCGATTTTATTTTCTAAGATCTTTGACAATATTTTGTACGCCGTACAAGGTAGTGATATGCCTCTATAATTTTCGCACTTTAGCTTGTCACCTTTTTTTGTGGATAGGGAATATAATTGATCGGCTCCACTCTTTTGGCATATGTTCTTGTTACCAAATGTGCTGGATGGCTTTGTGAATAACTTGATGAACACTACTGTCACCATATTTGACGAGCTCCACTGGAATTTCATCGTCACCCGGAGCTATGGTTTTGGACTGATAAACCCCATTTCACATTTTTCACTACTATCCTACACTCTTACCCTACTTTTGGTTACAAAAAAAATAATATAATATAAATCTTAACTTTCCCACTAACAACACTTCATTCATTACTTCCCATTAACAATATTTCATTCGATACCTTTTCACTAAAAAAAACTTAATTACTTACTTAATACTAACTAATTTTATGCATTATCTCCCAATAACAAAATTTTATTTGTTGTACTAACAAAAATTCATCCACGCTTCCCTACTAACAAATTTCATTTCCATGCCGATTCAGAAGGGTTCACAGTTGAAGTTGATAAATTAATGCATGGGAGATCAACAGAAGGTGGCTCCAGTGGTAGCGTTGTAGTTTCTCGACTGTGGGGTTCGCTGTGACTCTGGGTTCAAATTCTCCCGAGCGCAGGAAAACACTTTTTTTGAGATATTAGCAAAAGCAATTACTTCCGTGTATATGATGATTTGCATATAACGAAACGCTATCATGGTTATGCAAATCGCCATATATGCAAAATGGGAATTGTCGCGTTTGTCAAAATAAAAAAGATGTGTGGGTAACGGAATTAATGTGTATTGAACTTCGATTACGCTACCCTGGTATCGCAGCGGGAATCGGGGAAGGTAAAGGATTGCGGGATTGGTCTTTTAAGCGGGCAATTTGTATTGGTGTTGCAATGGAAGGGAGTTTTAGCGAGTTTTCAGGGACCACGGAAAAAATAAGTCTTGATTTTGGATTCAGGGAATGAGATCTTATATGGACAATTCCTGAAAAAATAGTCTTGATGATCTTGATTAGTGAAATTATAAACGAAAAGGTAAAACTTTTCTGGAGGAATAGGAGAGTGTAAATTGCGTGCGGGCGAGGTTTAAATGGGCTAAACAAATGAACAAACTAAATTAAGTGGAGTGAATCCAGAAAAAAATAGAAACTGTTCAAGATATATCGAAAAAAATCTAAATTGCCTTCGAATCTAGAAGGAAATTGGTGCCGCATAACAGTAAATGGGAGTTGTGGTGGACGCCGTGAAGAGTTATTGGGAAAAAAGGATCTTCCAGTGTCGGGATTTCAAAAATAATGAAAAAAGCAATTCAGAATTAAAAACAGAAGTTTATTAATGAAAAAGTTAACCAAAATCAAACGTTAATCTGAATTTAATAATTCTCCAAATCAATGTTTCTCCAATATTCCAGAAAAAACGCAAATAAATTTAATTTAAACAAATATATATTTTGGAGGTAAGAGTTCCTCCTTCTTCGGTGTTTTTGGTATGGTTTAGCTCCAAATATTATCCGCTTTTTATATCCCTTACATTCTACTCGTTCTCGTCTTTGAGATCTATCACTTAACCTATATCCTTTTTACATTTTATTATCCCTACTTAAGAGGTTTCATTTATTGCTTTTTCCTTATTGCGTTTTTGTTTTTATTACTGCTATTATAATTCGTTTATTGTATTTTAAATATTATTTAGATTTAATTAGCTCGAATATTCTTGAGTATCCGTTGCTCACATCTTCATTGAGCTGCTCGTTTTCCGGTTGTCGAATAATCCAAAGGCTCTCATTTACGTCCAAATTCCGATTGTTGCTCACGTCTTGTATAACGTCTAGATCATCCCAATTGATTGCGTGATTAGTTTCCACAATATGTTTGGCGATGTCGGACTTAGCTGTATCACTTGGTGCTTTCCTTAACTTTAGCTTCTCTGCTTCCTTGATATGTTCACTGAACCTTGTTTTGACTGATTGCTTAGTTTGTCCAGTGTACGATATCTGGCATGACTGGCAGGTAATTTTATAAATGCCTCATTTTTCATCCTTCTGCTTCCTATCCTTGGGTGTACCTGTCTGGATCCCATTTTGAATTTCCGGCAAGTTTCCTTCCTTACTACTTGTTTATTTTCTGAAGACTTTGATTTTGAGTACAGCGAAGATGAACGGATACAAGGAAAGCGAAATCTCGTCATACAAAGGCAAATGGAAACAAGACCAATAGCAGCGTCACTAACCACTCTCCATGAAAAAAACCGAAACCTACAATAGAACAAAATCAAAGAGCAGCAATTACGTATTCAAAGATCTTTGGGGAGATCGGGAAAATCCTGGAGAAAGTTGACATAACAGCGGTACCCACGAGCCGGAAATTCAAAATGGGATCCAGACTAGGTACACCCAAGGATAGAAAGCAGAAGGATGAAAAATGTGGCATTTATAAAATTACCTGCCAATCATGCCAGATATCGTACATTTGACAAACTAAGCGATCAGTCAAAACAAGGTTCAGTGAACATAACAAGGAAGCAGAGAAGCTAAAGTGATACAGCTAAGTCCGCCGTGGCAAGCATATTGTAGAAACTAATCACGCAATCAATTGGGATGATCTAGACGTAATACAAGACGTGAGCAACAAACGGAAATTGGACGCAAATGAGAGCCTTTGGATTATTCGACAACCGGAAAACGAACGGCTCAATGAAGATGTGGGCAACGGATACTCAAGGATACTGGAGCTAATTCAATCTAAATAATATTTAAAATACAGGCGGGCCTCGATTTACGTCGCCTCGATTTAAGTTGCTTCGATTTACTTTGTCTTACTTTTTGATTCTTAGTTTCGATTTACGTCAGCAAAATTTCTATTTTTGTACATGAACATTAATGTGAGTTCCTTTTGTCGTTCTTCATTCTTGCGACTCAACCAAATGCACAACTGTGCAATAACGTGCGCAAGCATGACCAATTTCGTTCGCAGAAATTCCGTTTCATCGCTGAGTAAAATTAATGTTTATGCATTTGTAAAAGGGTTCATATGTGCTTGTTTATGGTCAGTTGGCTTTTGTTTTTGAGTCTGACGAGTAGTGTAGGCGTTCTTGTGCATGTGAAAAGTGAAACAGCGCGAATGACATTTGGTATTAAATTGGCATTCAAATTTGGTAGGAAAACCAATTATCAATTATAAATATGTATTAATGCAGCTTACGTTGAGATTGAAATGACTCTAACAAAACGAGGTAGCAGTTCCAAGAATGGCGATACTTCAAAAAGACCTCAAAATATAATCTCGTTGCAGAAGAAGATGGATATTTTAAAACATTTAGCGAAAGGTGAAAAAGCAGCTGAAATTAGTCGAGTTATGGATATACCAGCTACCACAATTAGAACCATTAAACAAAACGAAGTAAAAATTCGTTGTAGTGTAGCGGAGTCAAGTACAAGAAGTTTAGAGGTAACTACAAAAACTCGCCCCCACACTTTAGAAAAAATGGAAAAATTGTTATTGTTATGGATCGAGGATTAAAATGAAAAAAACGTTCCTCTGAGCAAAGCGACAATACAAAATAAAGCTGAATCTATTTATGAATCTATAAAGCAAACACATCGGAACGAAGAATATATGATATGCGGTTGGTTTGGAAAGTTGAAGAAGCGAACAAAATTGCATAATATTAAGATGACGGGAGAAGCTGCGAGTGCTGATAAGGAGGAGCAGAAATTTTCCCAAATATTTTCAAAGGTATTATTGTCGAGGGCGGATATTCACCGAAACAAATATTCAATGTGGACGAAACGGGACTGATGTGGAAACGTATGGTTTCCAGAACATATATATTAGCAGAAAAAGCTACAGTTCCAGGAATGAAAGTTTTAAAAGAACGATTGACACTGCTCTTAGGGGGAAATGCCGCGGTGATTTTAAACTAAAGCCCTTACTGATGTACAAGTCTCAAAACCCCAGAACTTTGAAAAATATCCCAGAGGAGAATTTGCTGGTTATTTGGAAGTCTAATGCAAAAGGGTGTGTTACCGCTGAAGCAGAAATGGATGAAGAAATAGTTCTTACTGGAGACGAAGTACTAAGTAGTACTGGAGACGAAGTACTTTCTATCGTATTTTAAAGAGACATACTAACATTTCAAATATGTACATACATTCTAAATACACGTGTACCTTCTTAAAAAAACGTTTTTTATTTTTTATGTTACTTCAGCATTTGAAGTTAAATGGCTGTTTTTTGTTACGTTTTTCCGAAATAATTTTATTTGTACTTATTGTTATTTTTTCTGTCGTTTTTAAAACAAATAATGTTGCTTTTCGTTAACAAAAAATCGTTCCAGCGGACACGTTTTTCATTTCCATGAACTACAGTTCTGTAAGATTCGATATGCGTTGTTTCGATTTACGTCGCGTTTTCTCGGTCCCGAAAACGACGTATACCAAGGCTCGCCTGTACATGTATAGTAAACGCAGTAATAAAAACAAAAACGCAATCAGGAAAGAGCAATAAATGATACCTCTTAAGTAGGGAAATGTAAAAAGGATATAGGTTAAGTAATAGGCCTCAAAGACGAAAATAGGTAGAATGTAGGGGATATAAAAAGCGGATAATATTTGGAGCTAAACCATACCAAAAAACACTGAAGAAGGAGGAAATCTTACCTCCGAAATATATATTTCTTTAAATAAAATTTATTTGCGTTTTTCTGAAAAATTGGAGGAACATTGATTTGGAGGATTTTTAAATGGTGCAAAAACACCGAGATAACGAAGAATCTGAATTTAATGATTACTGTGATCAGTGAAGGACGAATACAGTGCCAGGTCTCCGAAAAGAGGGTTCACCTTTTCTGGAAAGTGGCCGGTTTGAGTTTTGTTTTGAGTAGCATTAATATTTTAAATTGAAGTTAATTTTTAGTGACCCCCCTCAGCTACCGAGCGCTCAGCAGCATCAATAGGAGTGAGTGATTTGCACATTATTCTTTCTATTTTACTTTACTTACCTTTTCACTATATTTGAAATATATAATTAATTTTTTATTTTTAAATACGAATATTAGCTAGTTCTTATAACATCAGTTGCAGAATTCATTTAAAGACAAAGGGGTTAGCTTGTTTTATAATATTATCATTTTTCACGATTTTTTTTTGTGTTTTTTAGGGTTTTGTACTAAAATACAAAACCCTATTGCAATCACGACCTGTGTCCGTCTGTCCGTCCGTCGGTCTGTATGTCACACCACTTCTTCTTCAAAACTGTAGAAGCTACAGCCATGAAACTTGATGGAAGGTCAGAAGTGGTGACTTCTTGAAAGTTTTGGTGTGGAAAAATTTTTCAAAGGGATTTAAGGGGTTTTTCCTCATATAGGGAGGAGACCCTTCCACAAGTGGTAGTCGAGTAGGGTGTCGTTAGAAAGGTCTCAATTAGATCTTTTCAAAACAAGTCTTAAAATTGCCTAATCAGTACCGTGGGGGGCAGGGGAAGGGGATATGTACAAACTTTTTGCCTTTCATCTGAAAAATTTGAAAAAATCATAAATGTAGGCCTTTATGAGTACAACAACAACAAATACTTGAGAAGTCTAAATTCACTCAACTTTGTTAGTAATAGTATGATTTATCGATTTTACATTTTCTTGAAGAAAATCTTAACGGTACCCTTAAATTCAACACAAATGACTTTTTTTTTCTTTGCGGTACCCTTAAATTCAACACAAATGACTTTACAAGATTTACCTGTCCTGCAAGTTTCATAAAGATCGATTTGTATTTAATGAAGTTGAAGCGATTTGAATTTTCCTGTATTACTATGGAACAATATGCGTTTTATTACTATGGAAATATATGGCTATGGAACAATATATGCTTTTTACCGACTCAGACACTACAGGTTTACTAGGATTTGCCTGAAAGTTTCAGGAATGATAGGTATCATGAATATCTTTGAGAAATGGTTCAGCTAGTGGTATCAGTAATCGTAAAACAAAAAAGCGGCTGTTTTAAATGCGAAGGTTGAATAATTTTGAGACGGTTCTTCCCAACTTCAACGTTTAAGGTACATGCTTCAAACACTTGATTCAATTTCATGAATGACTGAAGATGAGTACCTACAATTAATACTCATAAGTGAAACAAGTCGAGAAGGCAGGAGAGAGCTCCTAACAGAAGGGCTTTGTAACCACTCTAGGGTTCAAAAGAAAAAAATGCTGATGCCATTGATCGATGATTACACTACAGGGGAGTGGCCCCTGAAAAAAAATTTCATCAAAGGTAGCCGATATGAGTATCAAATGAAAGGTGTTTGTTAGAGCTTTTCAAAACAGTCTTCAAACTGACAGTTTTTGCTTCATTGTGGGAACGAAAAATGTGTTTCCCCCCTCGTGATTGGACAACTGTGATCTAAAAAATCTGAAAAAAATGATTAAGGGAGATATTTATGATACAACAATTACAAATACCTCAGACGTCAAAATTCGTTCAACTTTGTTAATAATGGTATGATCTTCGAATTTCACATTTTATCCAATAAAATCGTATGGATGCCATTCAACCCAACCTTACACAGGGTCCTAATACTCTGCAAGTTTGATGAAAATCGTATCATATTCACGAAAGTTATACCCATTTGAAATTTCTCCAATTATAACAAATATAACACACTATTTTGGTATTTTATGGACTTTCCATCAAACAAGACACTGCAGTTTTGATTTGATCCTCTAAAAATTTTCAAATAAGATCGACGATATAAATGCTTTTGGGATTTAATGATTTTTGTTAGTTGAAAATAGAGAAACAATGGATTTTCTTTTAAGCGAGTACATTTCTTTGACATGCTTCTTGATATTATTCGTTGCTGGTGATTGCATTTTGTAAGTTGAGTACAATACCCTTCTGAAATGAGCGTAGGTCTGTCTACCCAACTTGCTTTTCTTGTTTCAAATAAAAACGGCCACTATGTTTTAAGTAAAAACATTTTTCATTTCTCAAAATGACCTCTCCCGTCTCTTTCCTTCCTTCCAGTTTTTTTGTGCATGGACTGAGGATTTCTCGGAAAGTCCCAAGTCCCACGAATGAGCGCTAACCGGCCTCAGTATGCCACCGCGAGTTGACGAATCCTCAGTCAAAATATAATGTCTGCAACTGTGGTCACTTCCGCTTTTGTTACAGCTTGTCTTTAGCGATACGTCTGATAAGATGTCGAGGGTATCCGAGAATTTTTTGGCCACAGACGCCATTGGAAGCCTTTCGATGTCAAATTTTTATAGCGAGCTGGTCTTTGCTGAATATGACATCAATATGTTAATTTGATCAAATAATGATCTGAGTACCAATTAACTCCTCAGTATGTACGGACGTCAAGTATGCTCGAGGCCCAACGTTATTGAATCAGAACATGTTCGATCTGGTTTTGTGTGTTGCCATCCGTTGGTACCCAGATCATTATATGTATGCGTCGACGTGGGAGCAAGTAAAATATATGACTAGATTTCTATTACATGTAAAGTCAATCAGGCCGTTGTCATTTGTTTCATCGTATAGGCTATATTCTCCAGTCGTTTCCCGATGAGATAGCTCATTGCCAACCTTAATGTTGAGATCACTCAGAATTATTTTTGTGTCGTTTGTAGGCGATGAGATGACTAGTCTTCCCAGATGATTGTAAAATGTTTCCTTCATTTCTTCATCCAGATTTTTAAGAATTTCTCTTTTATACAGCTTGCAAACAACCGTTCATTAGCTGCCTTAAAGTCAATAACGTGCGATTTATCCTCAATAAAGGCCACTCCGAATTCTCGTTTTTCAGTAGGCTTCCCATTTTTGAATATTGTGTGCGATCTCATGTCTTGAATACCATTTCCAGTCTAGGATAATTGAGTTACTGACATTCCAGGATCCAATTCCTTAGTCCTTTTTCCGTTTGCGAGGTCGTTGCTTTGAGTTCAATCAATTCCAAGGCCCTTCTGCAGGTTTCGAAACATTGTAGGGTTTTCCAGGGACGGGGAGCCCGTCACCCAACCTCCATTCCGGTGGCATGGTTATTACTTCGATTTCGTTATCAGATGGGGAAGGCTCGCCTTCACCCTCTTACGTCCGTACAATGGAGGTGTAAGTAGGATTTAGTAGCAGAGCAGTGGAAGTATTTACAGTTACTACCATTTCTCCGCATTAAATGTCGCCTTATTGGGGAACCCGTACCCGAGAACATTTACTAACATTGAATCGTGGGGCTTAGGATGAGAAAGCATGGAAGCTGTGAATTGAGGAAACTAGGGGTTTCCTCCTCGTTTCTCAAACGCGCTTGAGACCGTCTACGGGACTGTCTACCAGGAACTTAATTCTTTATCGGAGAGAATCAATAAACAAGATTCAAAAATTAACTTTATATTTAAGCGTTGAGATCTTTCAAGTGCCCAAAAACTTGTTATCAATTCCCATGGATAGGCTTCGTATCATCTCAACCAACGTCAACTCCTTTGTTACTCTACATCGATATGACTATCTCCTTGAATTCATTGTTCAGCAAAAGTCTGACATCATGCTTCTCACTGAAACCCTCCTCAGTTCATTTCACTCCATGACATTCAAGGATTTTGAATTCGTAAGAAGGTTAAACGGTGATGTAGGAGATGGCACCGGGATATTGGTTAAAAGACCCTATTTTTTCTAAAATTTGAATTCAAAAACATTGAGTCTCTTGAGGCATCCGTTATCAAAATTACACTACCAGGTAGGGATAACCGCGATAACCTCTGCTCTCTGATCTCTGCTTATACAACTGGTCGAAGCGTTCTCAAGTTCAAGGAGGAGTCCAATTCCTTGTTGGAAATACTCGAATTGAACAGGCTGTGTAATTATTATATTGCTGGTGACCTGAATACCCGGCATACATCATGGCTGAACGCTACCAATAATTCAAAAGGTGTATGTAAAAAAAACCAAATTGAATACAGGTGCAATCTATATGGGTCGAAGCTCCCAATATACCCTATGACAAATTCATATTTGGACCTCTGCATTGCTGACGCAAGACTTGAATTCAGCTTTAATAGTACTCAA
The DNA here is from genome assembly GCA_963969285.1 of Odontomyia ornata. Taxonomy (NCBI): domain Eukaryota; kingdom Metazoa; phylum Arthropoda; class Insecta; order Diptera; family Stratiomyidae; genus Odontomyia; species Odontomyia ornata. The sequence continues at coordinate 391,948,107 of OZ017738.1, forward strand.
TGGAAACTGCAGGTGCTTCTTTACGATAGTGACCATAACGCAATCGTAATGGAAATCAATCATCAAAAGGATAATGTCTTCTTCATTCCAGTTCAACATGAAAATTATCGTTTGAATTAAAAAAAAAAAAAACGGATTGAAGAAAGTTAGAAAAGAAGTTTAATCGAGAGTACCAGAAGCAATGTCCTCTTTCTGATGACAGGAGTCTAACGAACAATGAAATAGATCTCTATTTGTCGAAGTCAGAAAAGCTTACGTTGGAACCGATTGAAAAAGTAGTTCCCAAGATTCAACAGTGAAATAATATGGAAAGATATGAAACACCAACCATTGCAAGTTTGAACAGAGTGAAAAGCCTTCTTCTCACATGCATCAACAATATTTATCGGCGATTTTTGGACTACAACCATCCCTCGCAAGCTTTGTTGAAATTACACTTGAAGAATATCCGGAATATAACCTTTTCATACTTCAGGAGTGAGATCAGCAATCAATGGGCGGAAAAGCTGAGGAGTATTTACCCACAGAACCCAGGTGACGTGAATTGGATCGTAGTAGTCTTTGCGTATAGATGTCTTTTAAATCGCTCCTGTCAAAAGTTTTCAAAAATTAAATTAATTTTTTAAAAACATTAGTCCGAAGCTAATTTTTATCGGAAAAAATCTTATATTGTCGAAGTAATCGACTCAGGAAATTTCTATCGAATATTTTTACTTCAATTGGTAACGAAAAACAAATTCACAAAGAAAATTTCGCCGCTGGTATGGAGGAGCCCGACGGCTTCCCACCGTTGGGGCAACCTGGGGAAACGACGAATACGAAACTGGCGACAATCACCAAAAGAAAACATAACGAAGAAAACTCCGTAGATGGAGGGTGCAAGCTGCAAATAATAGCGGACAATCAACAAATGGCCAAATTGCAGAAAGAAAATGATGAACTAAGGCAAGAGATACAGTCTCTCAAGGATCTTTTCAAGAAAGAGATGAAGCCTCAAAAGACGCAGCCACAAAATCAATGGCAACAAGGTAACAAAGCCGAAGAAAAGTGCAAAGCAAGTAAATCCAGAGGAAGTTCTAAGTGCTGGTGGCACCAACGAGAGCCAAAATTATTTTGCTGCGCTGGAGGGATTAACCGAAGATATGGAAATCGAAGAAAACATCAGAGGTAATTTTAATCAAGATAATGACGTTAATTTCATTCAATATTTAAAGAACAAAAATAAGGAGAAAAAACCAGCCCGCAGTTCTGCTGGTTCCTCTGAAAAAGCTTCCAACAAGACAGAAAAAGTTCCGCCAATCAACGTGTTCGGACAAACCGGGAGAGATATGGTTCGGCTATTGGCAGCCGAAAATAAACTGGCCAATTTCGAAATCAAAAGAGTTAATGCCGAAAAATTAACTATAAGGACGAAATCACTGGTTGATTTCAAGTCAGCCAAAGATGCGCTGATTTCTGGAGAGGTTCCACACTTCACCTATACCCCAAAAAGTGAAAAAAATCAAACCTTCTTGTTAAAGGGTTTGGACAGCGGAGAGGATACGGTCGATCTTCTTCAGGTGCTCAAGGAGACTGCACCAGATATTGATTTTGTTTCAGTCAAAGCCTTTGCGACAAGAAGGTCGACCATAGAAAGGAAGAATTTACCACTTTACCTGGTACAAATTGCAAATAAGAGCAGTCCAAGTGCCCTTCAACAAATAAGGTACTTGAATTTCAGAGTGGTGAGGTGGGAACGCCTCCAGAAAAGAGAAGTCAACCAGTGTTACCGGTGTCAAAGATTTGGACATTCGGCTGCCAATTGTGCCATGCACTATCGTTGCGTTAAATGCAAAGACGTTCATGCTCCCGGTGAGTGCAAATTGGCTCAGACGGAGCCTAAAGAAAAATTATACTGCGTTAACTGCGGTGTTTTTGGTCACCCAGCATCATATCGAGGATGCTCCCGGTATCAAGATGCAAAAGTTAAATTTGCTCTAAAGCAAACACAAGTACACCGTAATATCATACCTTCCAACTTCGTCAAGCCCGGAGTATCATTTGCACTCGCCGCTAGAGGACCAGCAGAAAATGCTGGAAATAATGTAAATAATGTAAGTGGCAATAATGAGCTGCTTCTCAAAATTTACCAGCAACTTAATTCTTTATCGGAGAGAATCGACAAACAAGATTCAAAAATTAACTTTGCTTTTCAACGTTTAGGTCTTTCAAATGCCTAATAATAACTTGTCATCCAGTCATATTCCCATGGATAGGCTTCGCCTCATATCGATCAACGTCAACTCTATCGTTGCTATACATTGACGTGATTATCTCCTTGAATTTGTTGTTAAGCAAAAGCCTGACATCATACTTCTAACTGAAACCCACCTCAATTCATGGCATTCCATGGAATTCAAAGATTTTGCATTCGTAAGAAACGATAGGGTAGTAGGTGATGGGGGAGGTGGCACCGGGATATTGGTTAGAAGACCCTATTGTTTCCAAAATATTGAAAAAGTCGAATTCAAAAACCTAGAATTTCTTGAAGTGCCCGTCATCAAAATTTCACTGCCAGGTGGGGATAACCTCTTCGTTATCTCTGCCTATGCAACTGGTCAAAATGTTCTCAAGTTCAAGGAGGAACTCAATTTCTTGTTTGAAATACTCGAATTGAACAGGCTGCATACTTATTATATTTTTGCCGGTGACCTGAATGCCAAGCATACATCATGGCTAAACGCCACCAATAATCCAAGAGGTGTATTCCTGAAATCATGGATAACAGAGAACCAAATTGAATACAGGCGCAACCGATATGGGTCGGAGTTCCCAACATACCCTAGGACAAATTCATATTTGGACCTCTGCATTGCTGACGCAAGACTTGAATTCAGCTTTAATAGTCCTCAACGGAAACTGCAGGTGCTTCCTTACGATAGCGACCGTAATGCAATCATAATGGAAATCAATCATCAAAGGGATGATTTCTTCCTCATTCCAGTTCAACATGTTGAATTTCAAAAAAACAGACTGGCGAAAGTTTCAAAAGAAGTTTAATCGGGAGTACCAGAAGCAATGTCCTCCTTCTGATGATGGTACCGTTTGCTCAATGGTTCCTAATAACAGAAATCTAACTGACGATGAAATAGATCTCTATTTGTTGAAGTTAGAGAAGCTGACGTTGGAAACGATTGAGAAAGTTGTTCCCAAGATAAAATATCGAAACAATATGGAAGGATATGAAACACCAACCATCGCAAGGTTGAAAAGATTGAAAAGCCTTCTTCTCACCCGCGTCAACAATATTTATCGACGATTTTTGGACTACAACCATCCCTCGTTGGCTTTGTTGAAATTACACCTGAAGAATGTCCGGAACTTAATCCGTTCATACTTCAGGAGTGAGGTCAGCAATCAATGGGCGGAAAAACTGAGGGGTATTAGCCCACAGGACACAGATGGCGTTTTCGCGAAAGTGAATAGCTTATTCCGCAGTCTCGAGTGAAGGTATCGAATCTTGAAGTCACTAGTGATGAGATAAATCTTCTCGATAGAGCTGGTATCGAAATTGATAGTACGACTCCGGATAGAAATGGAAACAGGATTATATGTGATGGATTGCAGAAACTTGCCCTGATTGGAACACATTTAGAATTGGTTCATCTGCCAAACCCAGAGAGAAGGAATGAAATATTTTCGGAGGTCGTTGAAGCAAAAGTTTCCGACTTCAAATCAAGCCTGAACGGCCAATCAATTCTTCATTTCGATGAAACATTAACATCTGACCTCATACCACGCTTGAATCTTATTGATTATTTTGTCAGCTATGAAGACTTGTGTTTCATATTTCGCAGAATAAACAACAAAAAATCATGTGGTACTGACGGTATTCCAAATATATTTCTCCGACATTTGCCTGAGGCTGCTATTAGGAATTATTGCATATTGTTCAACAACATGTTGAACAATTCATATTTCCCAAATGAGTGGAAAAAGGCTAAGGTATTTCCGATCTTGAAGAAAGGAAAAGAATCTTCATGCCCTAAAAGCTATCGCCCAATCAGCTTGCTGCCTAACATCAGCAAGGTGTTTGAAGTGATACTCAACAGAGCATTAAACGCCCACATTGAGAAATATGAGTTCATGCCGAATTGCCAATTTGGTTTTCGTGCCAGGCATTCGACCATACATGCAATAACGAAAGTAACCTCAGACATCTGTTGGAAACTAAACAACAAAGAATGTGTTGGAGCATGTCTCATTGATATGGAGAAAGCCTTCGATACGGTGTGGTTAGACGGACTAGTTTTCAAACTTCTTCAGGACAGGTTCCCCAGACACCTTGTTGCCATGATGTGCAATATGTTATACGGGAAATCATTTGTTGTAACTGATGGAAATCTGATGACAATGCGCGAATTCAAGGTCTTGAATGGTCTACAGCAGGGAACAGTTACTGCGCCCCTGCTTTTCTCAATATTCATTCGCAAGCTATTGAACAGCTTTGATTTTAATGTCTCGCCAACGCGATCATTGGTAGCGTTTGCTGATGATCTGATCATCTATACGGTAGACCGAAAAGCTACAATAGTTCAAGCAATCTTCAAAAAATGTTTAATGATGTGCAGCTCTACACCGACAATTGGCGAATGAAAATCAATGCGCAGAAGTGCGAAACAATTTTGTTTCGGACAACGCTGCAGGGGGCCAGTCAAGACATGAAACGTAATTAGAAGGATTTCCACATTATGGCTGGTGAGGGTAGTTCAGAACGGGTTCCACATAAATCCTGTGTTCGATACCTCGGTGTTCATCTCGATCAGTATCTGTACTATACTGAACATGTCAAAATCATGCTTAGTAAAGCACTAAAAGTAGTCATGGCCCTTCGGCGACTCTTTCATTCCAGAAACATTGATCAAAAAGTCAAAGTTATTTGTTACAAGACCCTGGTTAGGCCAGTTTTGACATACGGATGCCAGATCTGGTACAACCAGAGTGCTAGTACAATGGAAAGATTAAGAGTTTTCGAAAGGAAATGTCTTCGTGCATGTACTGGTTTGTACAGAAAGCCTGAGACGGATTGGAAGCACTATATATCGAATAGAAAAATTTATCAAACCGCTCAAGTGACAAAAGTCGATATCTTCATATTGAAACTTCTTCGGAATCATATCGCAAGATCTGTAACTGTGAGTGAAAACCCTTGGATTTCACAGCCGTTCCACCCTACAGACGGGTATATTGTGACTTGCCTCACTACTGGCTTCGTTCCTCCAGAAGCATTCGTATATTTGGACATGAATCGATATGTTTTTGATTCTGACGGCGTCCCAATCATATATCACATATACCGACGGGCCACCGATAAGAAGATAAAATATCCTCCAAATCTGAGTTCACGAGACCAACAATTCCAATGGAGATACTCATTTGCTAGATTCGTTGAGGCTGGTCGAGCTGAGATGGAACAATCTAGGTATTGGTGGCTGAATGACAATGTCTAAATTGCTTCCATATTCCATATTGCTTCATCTAGTATTGTTGTTTATTTGTATTATAAATTAGGTATAGGTTTCAATATAAGGTAACGTTTTTTTTTTTTGAACTTATTTAGAATTAGGGTGTAACATATTAGGTATAGGATATAAGTTCATTGTCGTGTTAGTAGTATAAGTAATTTTTGAATAATGCTGGTTGGTTTTTTCTCCTTTTTCCAATTGAATCAAAAACTATCTAATAATCTTAATTAATTTAAATTTGCAAGTGTATTTTTTTCATTAAATGTGTTTAACTAATAACGTATAAATTTAGAGAGCCATTCGGGCCATTAAGTTTTTTATAGTTTAATTGTTTGGAATTTGCTTTATGTTCTTTTAAAAATTTATAACGATTAGTATTAAATAAAGCGCTTGTGACCTTGACCTTGACCCAGGTGACGTTTTCCCGAATGTGAATCGCTTATAGGATTAGAAGTCTCGAGCGAAGGTATCGAACCTTGGAGTCACTAGTGATAAGATAAATCTTGATAGTACGACTCCAGAAAGAAATGGAAACAGGATTATATGTTATGGATTGCAGAAACTTCTCCTGATTGGAACACATATTAAATTGGTTCATCTACCAAACCCAGAGAGAGGAAATCAAATATTTTCAGAGGCCGTTGCAGCAAAAGTTTTAGACCCTCAACGGTCAATCAATTCTTCATTCCAATGAAATATTAACATTTGATCTCATACATAGCTTGAATCTTATTGATTATTTTGTCAGCTATGAAGACTTGTGTTACATATTTGGCACGATCAACAACAAAAAATCATGTAGTACTGACAGCATTCCAAACATAGGTTTCCGACATTCGTCTGAGATTGCTATTAGGAATTATTTCAAATTGTTTAAGAACATGGTGAGCAATTCATATTTCCCAAATCAGTGGAAAAAGACCAAGGTATTTCCGATCTTGAAGAAAGGAGAATAGTTTCCGAGCCGTTAAAGCTATCGCCCAATCAGCTTGCTGACTAACACCAGCAAGGTGTTTGAAGTGATTTTGAACGAACCATCAACCACCCATATTGAGAAATATGAGCTGCTGGCGAATTACCAATTTGGTTTTCGTGCCAGGCATTCGACCATCCATCCGATAAAAAAAGTAACCTCAGACATCTGTTGGAAGCTAAACAATAGAGAATGTGTTGCAGCGTGTCTCATTGATATGGAAAAAGCCTTCGATACGGTGTGGTTAGATGAACTAATTTTTAAACTCCTTCAGGACAGATTCTCCAGGCACCTTGTCGCTATGATGTGTAATATGTTATACGGGAAATCATTTGTTGTAACTGATGGAAATCTGATGACAATGCGTGACTCTAAGGTCTTGAATGGTCTATAGGAGGGAATAGTTACTGCGCCTCTGTTTTTCTCAATATTTATTCGCAAGCTATTGAACGACTTTGATTTTGACATCTCGCCAATGCGACCATTGGTAGCGTTTGCTGATGATCTGATCATTTATACGGTAGACTGAAAAGCTACAATAGTTCAGAGCAATCTTCAAAAAATGTTTAGTGATATATAGCTCCACACAGGTATGTGGCGAATGAAGGGCACAACGATTTTGTTTGGGACAACGCTGCAGGGGGCCAGTCAAGATCTGAAACGTCTTTGGACGGATTTTCACATTATGGCTGGTGAGGGTCGTTCAGAACGGGTCCCACATAAATCCGGTGTTCAATGCCTTGGTGTTCATCTCGATCTGTATCTGTAATATACAGAACATTTCAAAATCATGCTCAGTAAGGCACAAAAAGTATTCATGGCTCTTCGGCGACTCTTCCATTCCAGATACATTGAACAAAATGTCAAAGTGATCTATTACATGACCCTGGTTAGATCCGTTTTGACATATGGATGTCAGATCTGGTACAATTAGAGTGCTAGTACTATGGAAAAATTTAGAGTTTTCCAAAGGAAATGTCTTCGTGCATGTACTGGTTTGTACAGAAGGCCTTAGAGTGGTTAAAAGCACTATACGAGGTGTGTTCAAAAACTATCACGAATTTTGAATTTTCGCGGGTTACGTATATTCGAATTTCGATTTTTTTGTGGCGTTATGTTGGTACTCATGTCTGCCACTTATGCCGACAAGCTCGGCCATTTTGAATGTTCACTTAATTGGTGATAGCTGCTTTACTTGCACGTGTTTTCAATCGTCTTCGATTTTTACTTATTCAAAAAAATGGATCAAAGAACGTGTATCAAATTTTGTGTGAAAAACGAAATTAAGTGTGCGGATGCATTCCGAATGTTGACTGTGGCATACGGAGAAGCAACCTTGGACCGAAGCAACGTTTATCGGTGGTACAAAATGTTTTTAGAAGGCCGAGAAGATGTGAACGACGAAGAGCGTGCCGGACGCCGGAGCACTTCAACAACAGACGAAAAAATTAATGAAGTGGAGAAAATGGTATTGGCCAATCGTCGAATCACCATTAGAGAAGTTGCTGAGGACCTAACATATCGATTGGCTCGTGCAATTCGATTTTTATCAACGATTAGGGCATGAGACGGGTCGCCGCGAAATTCGTACCAAAATTGCTCAATTGCGACCAAAAACAGCAACGCATGAACATTGCTAATGAGATGTTAAACTCTGTCCGCGACGAACCAAATTTGCTCCAGAGGGTCATAACTGGTGACGAATCGTGGGTTTAGGGTTATGACGTGGAAACCAAAGCTCAATCATCTCAATGGAAGCTGCCGCATGAACCAAGACCGAAAAAAGCGCGCCAAGTTCGGTCGAATGTGAAAGTTTTGCTGACAGTTTTCTTCGATTGCAGGGGTGTGGTGCATCATGAGTTCTTGCCACAGGGAAGAACGGTCAATAGGGAATATTACCTGCAAGTTATGCGCAATTTGCGCGAAGCAATCCGCCAGAAACGCCCGGATTTGTGGGAGAACAAAAATTGGCTTTTGCACCACGATAACGCCCCTGCTCACACATCGTTGCTTGTGCGCGACTTTTTGGCCAAAAACAACACACTAATGATGCCACAGCCACCGTATTCCCCAGATCTGGCCCCTTGTGACTTTTTCTTGTTTCCTAAACTGAAGAGGCCCATGAAAGGACGACGTTACGCTACGCTTGACGAGATAAAGACGGCATCGAAGGAGGAGCTGAACAAGATTAAAAAAAATGATTTTTTGAAGAGCTTCGAAGATTGGAAAAACCGTTGGCACAAGTGTATAATATCTAATGGGGATTACTTCGAAGGGGACAAAATAGATATTCATGAATAAATAAATAATTTTTGAAAAAAAAAACAAAATTCGCGATATTTTTTGAACACACCTCGTATGTCGAATAGAAAAATTTATCAAACTCCATCCTGAAACTTCTCCGGAATCATATCGTAAGATCTGTTAATCTGAGTGAAAACCCCTGGATTTTCCAGCCATTTCACCGTTCAGACGGGTATGTTGTGACTTGCCTCGGTATTGGCTTCGTTCCCCCCAGAAATTCGTGTATTTGGACATGATTTGATATGTTTTTTTATTTTAACGGCGCGTCCCAATCATATATCACATATATAGACGGGCAACCGATAAAAAGATAAAATATCCTCCGAATTCGAACTCATGAGGCCAGCAATTCCAATGGAAATATTCATTTGCCATTTTGTTGCAAAATTACAAAAATCACACAAATCATGAATTCGAAAAAATAATTATGTTATTGATCTTATTTTAAAATATTAAAAAGATCAAATCAAAACTGCATCGTTCGGTTCGATGGAAAGTCCAAAACATACCAATATGATGTGTTATTGTTGTTGTAACTGGAGAAATTTCAAATGGCTGTAACTTCAGTACATTCAATTTTCATCAATCTCACGGAATATGATAACCTTTTACGAGGCTACTGGAATCTCGAATTTCATTGAGTTTAAAGGTACCTCTACGATTTTATTGGGGAAAATGTGAAATTCGAAGCTCTTACTATTACGAGTATTCACAAAGTTGAGCGAATTTTGACTTCTAAGGTATTTGTTGTTGTTGTTGTGCTCATAAACACCTATCTCCGTAATTTTTTCAGATTTTTCAGATCACATGTTGTAATGATTTTCGAAATGCCCGTGTAGGACACGGGTGCCGATGGTCTGGCACAAGTGTCAGTGAGCTATAAACAACACCGAGCTCAGCTAACTAGCTTCGCTTAACGACCGCGTACGTGTGCTTGACGACTAGCATTTGCAGGATCATATGAGGCGGGTTCTTGTCGAGCCACGAAGCTACACTACAAAATACTTATCACGCTACTCTACTCTACAAGACGTACCGATCAATTTTTATTATCTTTAGAAATGCTATATTAGGTGTCAATTAAGCTACTCTACAGTAAGTCAATATTTTTTGCCTCATTAAAGTTAGCGAACACGGAGGCTTGAGACAAACGCAAACATAACACAAAAAGCAACCGTTACTTTCTCCGAAGAAGGTCGTTGCATTACAAGGGGAATGTCAAACCTAAAGATGTTAAAGTGGCTGAAGTGCACCACTCATATCTGCCTAAAGGATGGAAACTTGACGGATGCAGTTTACTTTACACTAGTAAAACAACATACTAAGCAGTTTCGACGGGGTGACCCTCTTCTCTCTTCAGGAGCAGCCACTCCTGATCATCACGGGGCTGCTCGACTGCTTTTGTTTATTACAAGGTGTCCAATCGCGAGGGGGGAGTGAACATAAATTTTTCGTGTATTCCTCTTCACCGTGTACCCTTCAAAACAAAAACTATCAGTTTAAAATGTTTTGAAAAGTTTTCCTTAAGACCTTTCATCTCATATTCATATCGACTACCTTTGATGAAATTTCTTTTCTGGTGCCACTCCCCTAAATGGGAAGACCCCCCTTAAATACCTCATAAAATTTTTTTTATAGTTGAACTTTGAAGAGAGCACCACTTTACACCTATGTACAATGTATTTGATGTTTCTAGCTTAAGCAGTTTGCAAGAAAAACTGCTGTGACACACGGACGGATTAAAGAACGGACGGACAGACGGATAGGCAGGGCGCGATTTTAGTAAAAATGAGAACTGAGCTTGGAATTTAGATTGAATGAAAAATTGATGATACAACAAAGAATATGAGCAGTCGATGGGCCCTGTAAGATAACGGGAACTGGGTCAAATTGTTTTTTACATTAGAGACCATTTTAATAAGCAAACAGAATATGTCGGAAACAAATTAATATTTTTGATGAAATTTTTACTGGAACTTGAGGGTCATAGAAAACACAAATAATGAAAGTTTCAAGCATCTAGACGAGATTTAAAATAATCGAAAAATTTGAAAGCTCGCGTTTTTTTTTTTGATTATTTAAAACAATGGTTAACCGAGTTTAACCAGCAACCCTAAAATTAACAGTTTTTAAGCATTTTATTAGTTGGGAAATTTGAATATCCCTTTCGGCAAACGCCTTTGAGCTATATTTAAAAAAACCGATTATTCACCCATGTTTAGGTTTTTGTACAAAAAATACAAAACCCTATTGAAATCGGTGCCCGGTCCTGTCTGTATGTCACAATAGTTTTTCTCCGAAACTACGAAGCTACAGCCATGAAAGTTTGTCGATAGGTTGGAAGTTATGACTTCTAGAAAGTTTTGGGGTGAAAAAATTTTTCAAATGAGTTTTGAGGGGTTCCGCCCATACAGAGGATTGACCCTGAAACGTGTTCAAATGGGGTATGATATGAAAGGCCTCAATGAGATCTTAAAATCACTTTATCAGTATCCAGGGAACCAGGAGAAGGGAAAAAACACGAAATTTAGGAAAAAGTTATTAGAGCAGACCTTTAAAGGCGCTACAACAACAAATGCGTCAGAAGTCGAAATTCAATCAACTTTGTTAGTAATAGTATGATTTATCAGTTTTACACTTTCTTGAATAACATCGTAGGAAAACCTTAAAATCCAATGAAATTCAATATATAAATGTCAATTTACAGATTTAATCATTACTGAAAATTTCAGAAAGATCGAATTGTATTTAACAAAGATATGGAGGTTTAAATTTTCATGTACAACAGCAACTATACATGGCTATGGGACAATCTGCTCTTCTTTGAAAATTTATTCAATGGGTGACACTCGTATTCGTAAAACAAAATAGCGGACGTTTAAAATGAGAATATTGCATAAAATTGTGTCATTTGCTATTAACATTCGATTGAATCTGTTAATGAATAGCTGAAGATGAGCAGCTAAATATAATCGGTGAAAAGATTATGAAGGTAGATTCAATAATAAATAACTTAATGGCTGAAATCCGGTCAACTTTGTTAATAATAGTAGGATCTGTGAATTAAATATTTTCGCCGGTAAAACTGCATTCTTCTTCGTAGCTCTACAGCCCCTTTCGGGCCTTCGCTTAGAGATAGTTAGAGTATCTCATTATCATGATCGAATATATCGGCACTCCACAAGGTGATATGATCATTATCACGCTTTGGCCGTGTGTCTGTCCACCCAGCTGGCTTAGTGTGATTAAATAGGATGAAAGTAGATATTTAAGTGTCCTGTGAAAGGTCCTTATACTCTATGAGTTTCGATAGAATGTTTATTTATTTATTCAGTCACCAAACAAAGCCCATTTTAAATTAAAATACAAATCAAATTTAACCGAAGTAAAATACTTATACAGTAATACAATCTTAATTATGTTGTCGATGAATTGAGGACTTTTAATATTTTGGATTTAAAACAGGACTTGGAAGTGGTTAGGGAATACAGATCGCTAAACTTATTGAATGCCTTGCAGCATCTGTTAACTGGCTCATTGTCTGCATAATTGGTGTGGTGTTTACTCGTGGTCAACATGGGAATGTGTCTCGTGACTCTAATAGGATCGTGAAAGTGCATCTTGTCTGACAAAACAGTAACTTGAATATTGTACCTTATTACGTCGAAAGGTAGACATGCGACAAAGCGACTCTTCTGAAAGCGAGTGATTTCAGGTTTAATGTTCGAAGTCAATCCTCATAAGATGGTAGGTTGTGAAAAGAAGTCGGGTCGTACAGAGATTTTAAGGCAAAGAGTAAAAATTGTTTTTGTACAGACTCAAGCCTACGGCTATACATATCGTATATAGGGTCCCAAACTATGCAGCTGTATTCGAAAATAGGACGGATTTTGTGGCCCAAATACTCATGAATTCTTTCGCCCTCCGTTTAATAAAACATAGCATCTTATCAGCTTTGTACAAAATTTCATCGTAGTGAAGGTTGAATCTGAGTTTGGCGTCGAATACTACGCCAAGGTCTACAACTTTATCAACTCTTCGCAGTTGTGTGTTGTTAATTTCATAGTTATATATATCGACATTCCTTTTTCTTGAAAAGCTTATCACGTAACATTTTCCAGATTTAGTTCAAGATGGTTCATATCGCACCATTGGTGGAGGGCGGTTAGTTTGGACTGAAGAAAAGATACATCAGTTAAAGATTGTATACTGTGATATTGTTTGAGGTCGTCAGCATAAAAAAGGTGCGAAATATCAGACAGCACTTCCGAAAGATCTGAGATGAAAATATTGAAGAGAAGTGGACCGAGATGACTGCCCTGAGGAACCCCAGAGGCGACATTGATCTCACGTGACAACTGCCCTTGAAACTTGACAAATTGTGTGCGGCCTTTCAAATAAGACTGAATCCAGCTTAGTATTGAACCTGATATGCCGAAGCTACGGAGTTTTTTCAACAAAATTCCATTGTTCACTCTATCAAATGCTTTGCTAAAATCTGTGTATTTGGCATCAATCTGATTTCCTTGCTCCATTCTACAAAGAATATCATACGTCAAAGTGATTAGATTAGTGGTAGTAGATCTGTTTTTACGGAAACCATGTTGCTCTTCATTAAGAAATGGTTCGATAATGGGAGAAATTTTACTAAAAATAATTTTTTCAAACAGTTTTGGCATAGCAGATAAGATAGCAATGCCCCTTTAGCTCACCACAAGCCGTTTTTCACCTTTTTTATGTATTGTTGTTATAAAGGATGGCTTCCAAATTGTAGGAAAGATATCACTAGATAGGGATTTATTGAAAATAATGAAGAGGGGTCTAGTCAGTTTACTTTTGCAGAGGACCAAAAAACAGGGTGGAATCAGATCTAGGCCAGGTCCTTTATTTAAATCGAGATCATCGATAGCTTGGAGAATTGAATCTTCTGAAATCGACCTATTCTCTATAAGGGTTCCAAGCAAATGTTCCGGAGGCTCTAGGTTTAGTGGAGTAGCAGAGTTCGAGTCAACATGCTGAAAGTGGTCCGCGAAATATTCGCAGATCTGTTCTACACAAGATGACGTCGAGTCTTTGTATGTCATAATCGACGTTTACGTTTACGAAGCCAAAAAACTTTTAAGGATTGGAAATAGTTTTCTCCGCTACAACGTTAACGTACGATTGATATGCCTCTTTTGATTTTAGTTTGAATTTGAGAGCAATCTCGTTATACTTACTCTTGATCTCATCGCTGGCATCATTATTGCGTTTAAGGAGCTTGTAAAGTTTATTTGTCTCATTGCGTAAATGCCGGAGATCTCTTCCTAGCCATGGCTCTGAAGTCTTGTCTTTTTTTTTATTTTAGGTATGAATGATTCAACGGCGTCAAAGATGATGCTATAAAAGGTGGATAATGCTGTATCCAAGTCTAACGTTGACAAAGTGTCATTCCAATTTACTCGGGATAAAAGACAATTGATTTGATCGTAATTGCCATTACGGAAGTCATATACAATTGTGGAATTGTACGATATACAATTAGAAGTATCAGAAGTGGACAATCTAACGGTAAAAGCGGAGTCATGAACTGAATTAGAAAACAGATGCTCGTTGCCATCAGTTGAACTGACCACTACTTCGTCGTAAGAGTTAGAGAAAATAAGATCTAGCAATCTGCCTTTTTGGTTGGGTATAGGAGCTACTTGCTGCAAATCGTTACTATAAAAGGTGCTCGTGAGATTGAAATCATTACTTTTTAAGAGATTGATAGGAAGAAGGAGGCCGTCTTGTTCATCGACCACAAACTTTAAGTTTGGACGATTAAAGTCACCAGTAATTATAATCTTATCTTCTTCATTTGTAATTGTACCAATTTCAGCAACAATTTGACAAACGTCATCGTAGACGGTATCGCTAGAATTTGGGGGGACATAAAAAACGCCAATATATAAATAAGATCTTCCCAACTTTATTTTAGCCACTTTATGCTGGAATAATTTGTATTTCGTGGAATTTACTAGCTCACTCATAAAGGAGTTGTGTACTGCAATTGAAACACCACCTCCTCGTGATTGTCCTGTGCTGTGACGATCTCTACCGCCTCTATATATATTCCAGTCACTATCAAGGATCTCTTCGTTAATGTGAGAATCATTCAACTATGTTTCGGAAAGAGTTAGGATATTAAAATGGCACGACTTTGCGTCAAGAAAAAGTTTGTTTAACTTACTACGAACACCACCACTGTTATGGTAAAATAATTTTAAAATCTTCTGCTTATTGGGGACAAAATAATTTATGGTGCTGTTCCCTTGCCCTTTGCAATGACGAGATATGATTTGAACTAACATGTGATGCGTAGGTTTCGAGATCTTTTTTTGCCTGGTTAACGGTGATACCTAGTTCTTCATGGTAGGAAAATACAGAAGCCGGAGAGCGTCCAGATCAATTGGAAGACCTTCTCTCTGAATCACGATTTTCAGACTTGTTCTTGTTTTCCCATCTATGCAAGTGGTTTCTGATGCCTTGTGCATATATGACAGGTATAGCCGAACCGATTCGTAAATTTTATTATCTCTAAGTCGAGATATTAAATATCTTTTTTTTAGGTCAGCACCAGAAACTATAGTGGCCTTGACTGTAGGCGGCAACAACGGGTCTAAAAAGGATAGGTTGTTATTAGTAGGAGCAAGTGATATGGGCTGTAAAACGGACGAACTCGGAATTAAATCTTCTCCACGCATGAAGTTGTTATAAGTGCCATGTATAGTAGGAGATTTATAGTTTAAAGAGGAAGCTGCTTCCAGGTTTTGTGCAGAAGACGCCTCTGCATCTTTGACTGTTTCCAGTTGACAAGCACTAACGCTAAAAGAGTGAAGTTTTGGGTCGACAACCGAAGTGCTACAGTTATCCGAAGCGTTGAAGGCATTCAAGCGTTTCGAAGGAGAAAATAGGGATTGAAGTTTAGGATTCATGCTAGAAGTTGCTATTGGACCATTAGTAAGGGTAATGGGCTTACATACATACTTAGCGCTACTTATGTTTTTACTGTCCTTGGATCCAAGGCTCGCGATTTGATCAATCCATTTCTTGAACCCCATGCCGCACCAGGAACAAATACCATTCTTCTTCTTGAAACTCGTGAAAAGCCAGGCATATCGCGTTGGAATCAAAACTTTGAAGCCACTTCTTTGCTGATTGCGGGAAGGTAGCTGCTCAACTCTGCATCCACTGATTCGAAGGTCATTTTCTATTGTTTTTCGAATTATGGCCTCATTACAAATCCTTCTACTTCCTGTTACATAGAAAGTGCAGAAGTTTGCCTTTTGGTTTGAATCCGCAAGTCTTTTGATGCAATAATGTACAGGAGCTATTGCCGTTTGAATTTCCTCCGATTACAACAATCAAACACGTTTTTTTAATATGTCACATGGGCTTTCCATCAAACCAGACACTACACTTTTGATTGTAGTTTTTACAAATATATAATATAACAAAAAGACATTTAAGATTTAGCTTAGCCATTGATTTTAGCAAGATTGACACAAAATGTTGGTTTTTCTTTTAAAGCAAAAATATATTTGTCGTGCATGTCATTCTATACTCGTATGTCTGCATATCGTATGTCAAGTACAAAAGCCCTCAGACAAGAGCGTAGTTCTGTCTACCCAACTCGTGTTCGTATAAAACCGTTGGTTAAACAATGTTGCAGGCAAAAAACACCGGTGTTTCAATGGTATCTTGGTAAGTCTAAAAAGTACTGAGCCTTTTTTTGTCATTTTTTATTGAATATTTATTTTATTCAAAATTGGTTTTTATTTAAGAACATATTATCCATTATGATCTATGACCTATTGGCATTTATTGGGTAGAGCCATTGTTCCAGCTGTGTAGAACTTCTATGGTTTATCGGCGAAAAACTCGGCCAAGCGATTTTCACAGTCCCTTTTTGAAGTGAATTTCTTTTCATTAGGAAGTTTTGCAGAAACCGAAACAAATGGTAGTCTGATGGTACAAGGTCTGGACTATACGGTGGATGCATCAAAACTTCCCAGCCAAGCTCTGTCAATTTTTGCCGGGTCATCAAAGAGGTGTGTGGTCTGGCATTGTCATGGTGGAAGACAACGCCCTTTCTATTGATCAATTCTGGCCGGTTTTTTGAATCGCTTGTTGCAATCTGGTTAATTGCTGACACTACAGGGCCACATTGGGTGTTTGACCAAGTTCTAGCATCTCATGATAAACGATTCCCTTCCAATCCCACCATGCACATAGCATAACCTTATTTTGTGAAAATCCTGGCCTTGAAGCCGTTTGTGATGATTCACCTTTTTTTGACCATGATGATTTTCGAACGACATTCTCGTATCTTACCCATTTTACATCGCCCGTAATGATTTGCTTCAAAAATGGCTTGATTTCGTTGCGTTTCATTAGCATTTTGCAAATGGAAATTCGGTCGATCAAATTTTTTTGTGTTAATTCATGCGGCACTCAAACGTCGAGCTTCTTTGTGTATCCAGCCTTACGCAAATGATTCAAAACTGTTTGGTGATGGATGTTCAGTTCCTTAGCAATGTCATGGCTACTTACGAGTATGTGTCGGTGTTCTTCAATTTTTCGTAAGATTTCATCGACTTTTACAGTGATTGGTCGACCTGAGCGAGGTGCATCTTTGACATCAAAACTTCACAGAATGGAAGCGAGCGAACCATATCTTGGCTTTGGCTTTTGATATATTATCTTGACCGTAGACACCACAAATTGCATTCTCACCTTGATCGTAGTGATATTGTAAAATATAACCAATTTTTTGAGAAATTTCATTTATTTTCAAATGAATACAACTTTTGACAGAAATAACGAAATACAAAACTGTCCGGATGAAAATTGCAGACTGGAATGTCACCTTTCAAATGCATGTCAATTTGATTCAATCTGATTAGTATTGCCCGATTTATGACTACGAACACCATCTAGTGACAAAAAAGGCTCAATACTTTTTATATACATGTTTCTGACCTAAATGCATCAGTATTTTCATACGGCAATCAGTAAGCCAGAATTGTCTCATTGTTTGAACGACTGCTTCACTGTAGCTTTCGTTTATTACCGTGTAGACTAACAGTTAGCCGTTTCAATCGTAGTTTTGCCCCGAACTCCCCATAGATAGTCTCTAGGAAAGACACATTTTCAGTCAACTTCTATTAGAACAATATCGTCTGACACTGTTCGTGTCTGTTCCTTTCATTCCTAACTATATTACTTGGTGACCAGTTAAACCTCAACAATAAGGTTTCCTCTTCCAACTTTTTAGAGACAAAAACCCTAAAATTGTTACATGCAAAAACTAAAAACAAAGCAAGAACCATACCACAAAGAGTGCTTTTCATTCATTGTTCAACAATATTAAACTTGAAGCAAGTACTTTTCAAAGGATATGCTGTTTTTTATTACATCGTCGTAAAATTTCAAACGACGGAACAAACAAGTCAATTAAAATGTTCATGATTGTCACTGTAGAACAAAAAGGTGTCCCTTCACGGGCCCGGAGTCAGTATAAAAGGATATCTGCTCCATTTCAAATCTGCTTCGTTTATGATTCCTGTCTTTATCGAGTGCTGATATAAAAAGTGTTGAATAAAGGCAACTTTGCTTTTTCTATAAGCGGCACTCAAATGATAAAACATTGCATATAAGACATGGTGTATCAAATAAAGTCTCTCTATTATCTACTTTTGTTAATTAGAATTGGAATACCTTCCACTAATCACTCTGTCAACAGTGATTCACATCTAATTATACTCCAATCAACTAAAAACCATTCTATTTTCGATACGAAAATCTAATTACAAGAATAATACACCATTAAAGCCAGAAATCAAATCTTCTGTCGATACTTGATCCTCTTGCTTTCATTAATAATTGACTTGTATTTTACGTAAGAACAAGATTGGATTAACAGCAACAAAAAGAGCTATAGAAATTTACAATACAAACAACCCCTGACTCAAGCATCTGTAAAGTTTATGTGTACACGCTCCATCAATTTAAGGATCATGGAACCGTACCACAATGAACATTTGCCCTGGCGAATAGCGTTAAAATAGAGGATACGTCTCCATAACACAAAGAAGGTGTATAGCGAGATACTACTCGTACACTACGTGGATCAAATGAATCCAAGCAAAACCACGAGTGGAATGTCCTTGAGAGGATAATGCCTTGTGCTCAAGGTGGTAGACAACATTGAATACAGTCTCTATATCTTCTTCTTTATTTTCACCTTTTTGAACAATTTACATGAACTTTCTTTCTTTATTTGTTTCAGCTGTGCGATGTCTGTCTGGAAGTTGGTGGTGAAACGATTCATGCTCATAAAGTCGTCCTGGCATCTGTTAGTCCATACTTTTATGCAATGTTCAATGGTAAGTACACGAATTTTGTAGAGTTCGTTACTTTATGGTTTCTTATCATGCAGTTTTGGCGGAATCTCATTTGGAACATCATGGGTTCTGTATTATTAATCTCGTTATGAATTTAATAATTCACTTTCGTGAGTTGGAAACATAAACATTATACATGTGTTAAGTAGCTTCTCTTCAAAGGAATGCAACGCGAATTTTCTGGTTAGACATTTCCCGGCGAAACATAATAAAAAAATTCTAAAAGAAGGTCATTTACTTGTACGATTGATTGTTATGAAAATGGTAACTAAAGCATCTGCTGCAAAAACATTCATTAAATAATGAATTTCACATATTAATACATATTTAATTTCTCGAAAGGACAATCATTGAAATATTTAAAGAACCACAGTTGATGTGAGTAGGCAAGTTAATAGAAAGACATTGAAGCCTTCCTAAAATAAATACACTTCAGGAAGGTTTCAATTTCTTTCTTTCTTTGAAATCGCATCATAATGTTATTTGATATTACCTTATTTTTATAAATAAATCAAAATTTATGAACAACTTTAGCTATAGTTGTAACCGACTCCTTCTTCACAAAATACTCAACCTGAAAATAGAAATAATAGAACTTCCTTTTAGTTATGTGAATTTTTCTATTGTATTTATCGTAACCGATTGCGGTCGAAAAATGATAACGATAAACACAACATCAAAAGGAAGCTCGATTATTCTATTTTTATACTATATATGGCTTATATTACCAAGAGGTATAGTTTAAGC
Organism: Odontomyia ornata; assembly: GCA_963969285.1. Taxonomy (NCBI): domain Eukaryota; kingdom Metazoa; phylum Arthropoda; class Insecta; order Diptera; family Stratiomyidae; genus Odontomyia; species Odontomyia ornata. The sequence goes on from OZ017738.1 coordinate 391,968,062, forward strand.
CTGTTTTTAATCTGAGAGAGTCATTTGACTTTCAGATCAAATTGGCTGTTGCCACTGCCACTAAACCAATTGAGCAATTGAGTACTATCAAGGAACATTGTCGAAATCTATCACTATTTAATGGAAAGACACCTGTTTGGTGAACGGTTGGGAGACATGACTATCAGTTGCTTCTATTTAATACCTCAAGGAATTTTTTTAAGGTGATGAGTAACATATCTTGGAGCAGTCAGAGTAACTTAACAATTGCAGCTGGTAAGCAGGCATTCAACCAAGCATTTGCACTCCTCCCGTGTGGGGCTTTCGATCCCCCATCGGATGCATCCTCAGGTGGCGCATAAAGGGTGCCCTAATCGGCTAGCTGGCGTATATGTGCGAAATAAAATACCACTCGTGGACCATAAACCATTTACAATGTACTTTACGGGGACTTATGACGAATTCGAAACAACCATGAGCTGTATGAAATTTTTGACGAGCCGGAGGTCTCAACGATTGTAAGACTGTGAAAGCTGCAATGGGCTGGACACATGAATCGTATGGATGAACAATGAATACCCAAGCAGGTATTTATTGGGAGAGCTGAAGGCTGGAGACCAGTGGGGAAACCGAGGAAATGCTGGTCTGACTCGGTCGACGAAGACAGTTCATCGCTGGTCGGGTTTAGAAATTGGAGGATGCCGTCAATGGACCGAGATAGTTGGAAACGCTATTAGCAGGAAGCGAGGGCCCAAGAGGGGCTGTAGTCGTAGCCCTACAGAAGAAGTGGGCTCCAATGTTTGCAAGCATCTGAAATTCCCACTAAACGCTTCCCCTGTTAACATGAGAACGTAGCCTGGAACTGTTTAGCACATTACTTTGGGCTAGGTCTCATTTTGCTACGCCTCGAGGTGCCTTCAAACAATTTCCAGACAAGCGACCCCCCAGCCTCCAAGTCCCAGGCTGCTGTGAGTCCCTATAATCTTTTAAGACTGCCCGAATATAATGTGCCACATGGTTCTATTTGTCAACTGATCCAAGCATTACGGCAACTAAACTATCCCAGATAAGCCCTCCCGCCTCCCTGCAGAGGCCCCGTTGCAGCTTGTCTCATTTTTTGCAGCCTGTCTCATTTATGTGCACGCAAAAAATATTTGGCAGGCATTGTCTTCCTCTCCTAGGCAAAATCTACAATAGGCGGTCCGTCACTTAACAATTTTGTGCAGGTAAAACTGAAAACACCCATGCCCGCTCAAAAGGTGTGTCAGATAGAAGTCAGTTTCACCATGTCTGCGATTTAGACATGGTCCTAGATCCAATATCACTAATCTCAAGTAGAATGCACTGATGATCACTGGCTGAGTAGTCCTCTAATACTCTCCAATGCACTCCGAGGCTAATGTCATGTCCGGTATGGTTCCTTCGCACCCAATACGACGGAAAGTCGGTGAAATTCCGCTATGTAGTATGACGAGCGGTGTCCTGGCTGCCATTTCTAGGATTCGTTTTCTCCGCAGATTTGTTAAATGCATGCCCCATTTGATTGCTTTTGCGTTGAAGTCTCCTACAAAGAGCACGTTATCATCTGCGGTCAAGACAGCACCTTCCAAAGCATTAAGTTTGGCTTGGAAAGATGATATCCATTCATTCGCCATTAGGTACATACTAAAGCAGATGACCTCTGAGCACCGAACCCACATAAAACCTTCCCTTTGTTCACAACTTTTCGCCTGAAAATCACTATTCCGAACCCAGATGAAGGCAGTACCAGTTTCATTAAGATACCATGATGCAGAACTTTTATCATTGTGTGGCTCACTAACCAGCAAAAAGGTGGCTTTGATGCCCCACGTAGACTGCTCAAGCAGGTTTTTGGGCAGGCTTAGGCTTATTTACAGGATACGGGTCATCAAAATTCTGACTTTGCCTTGGCTAGGGCTTCCTGGAAAACCCAGCATATCCCTGATCCCAAGATGTATCTTGAATCAGCATTCTTGTAAAGAATACAGTGTGCCTGCTTTGTACACTCTGTGATCATAATCGAAGCATTTGAAACACTGAAGAGGTGCTGCCCTTCGCCATATAATGCAGACAACCCACCCTATTCTTACTTTTCCCTTATTCAGAAATTGTTCAGCGTCCTTTCCGGTCAAGTAAATGATGGCCATGCGTTTCTCCTGTGGGTTTCTAGTGTCAGCCTCGCTTGATCTTACCCACGCTGGGGACCTCCCTTTTGATGGCCTGTTTTACCTCAGCTAGGTCCGTGACTCAGTCAATGTCTCTTATTCGATCGTTGCCACCGATTATTTACTGCATCGCAAAATACTTTTTTATTGTCGGCTTCTGCTCTGAATTCGACCATTATGTGGCCCAACCGCGTTGGTAGTACTGCTTTAATGACAGCGTTTGGATATTTCCTATATGTCCCGTTCTTGATAGGTGCCCGTTCAAACTTTATTTTCACATTTTAAAGGAGTTTCTTTGCAACTTTCTTCGCTTCTTTTGTTAGGACTGTCTAAAACCTCTGATCTGGCGTTCTCACCCATCAAGTGTCTCTTCCTTTCTTCTTTAATCCCAATCTCATGCGATTAGGCTAGAGGCTATTCTTTTATTAATATTTGAGCTATTTGCGCGTGTCCTTTAGGCTTAGCCTTCAGTGCTTCTTCAGTCTTCAGCTCTTTTTCGGCCTTCTGGTCTGCTTCGGCCCCCAGCTCCTTCAGTAATGCTCTATGCGGTCTATAAGCTGCTCTAGTTCAAAAAACCCAATCTTTACACCGTTGCTGATTTTGGCATTTTATTATTTTTAAGAACGTCTCCCACTTTTCGGATTAGCTTTCTTCTCCATGTCACTGGGCAGCAATTGTACTTTACGATCACTTTTCTTGGGAGAGGCTATCGGCTTCCATTTCCAAGTATAGTACTTCCGCCACATTTTTGACGGCCGCAATAAAATCACACAACACCCCTTTATTTGTCTAATCGCTCCTTACTTTTTCTGCCGTGATCTCTTTGTGGGTTTCAGGATGGTTCGTTATTATCTCGGGACTCTCGCTTCAGACATTTCCGTAACGATCGCAGCAGTTACCATTGAGCTCTCGATGTTCTTTAGATTTTCCTCCACCGCTCCAAAATCTAGCGCGTCCTGCAGACTTTCCCGCTCTTCCTTTTAAGGACTTTCTGGCGTTCGCACATTTTTTCATTTTTTTGCTGCGCCAGAACGCCGCAGGAATCTCAGTCTAGACATGACTGTCTGTTAATCTCCGTTTTTCGTCATCGTTCATGCTGCTCCCGATGTGGTCTAAACATCATGGCTGCAGTCACTGATTGCGTCGTCATTATTATTTTTGTTTTTTTATATTTTTTTAGGGTTTCAGTTGCTTCACCTTTATTGGGTCCCCCCTCGGAGCCGCTATCTCATTTTGTATATGTAGCCACCTTATTGGTCCTATGATTATCTTCGCAGAGCAGGGATTCCATGCGAGGGTTGGCACAAGTCCTTATGGGGACAAGTGCTCAGAGCCAGATCAGCACTAATCAGGAGTCCGTCTCAACCGAACCTACACCACCAACCCAATGGTGTGAGCTTTGAACGTACTCCAAGGCCTGCCAATGTTTTACCGGGACAGAGACGGTGTAATAGTTGAATCGGAGCCAGCGCCCCGAGCTTCATCTCGGCACTACCGTGTTCAGCAACTAGCTCCAAACCACCATATTCGCCAGCTCAAAGCATCAATTCTAATTCTTTGTCCAAAGTGTAGTCCATATTCAGTGAATGTCATTACCTATCATCTCAGGAGGGAACCTTACGGTGCCCTCCATATTCTCCAGTCCGTGGGGGTGGCGTGCCCCAAAGAATACTAGCCTCCAAGAGTGCTCCTGTCGACCGGCATTTTCCCTGCGGGAATTTCCTCAAGTACCTACAGCCTACAAATCGGAAGTTCGACATGTACAACTCAACGTATTAACAGTTGATAGCAGCATCCGGATTCACAATTTCTCGGATTGGAAAAGCTTATTAACATTTTAATGCAACAAGCCCAGCTATAGTCATTTTGTTATGTGATTCATCTTCTAACGCAGAACTGCCTGTTTCCTAAAGCAAGGAAACTACTTGATCTAGATCCATTCTTCGACACTGCAGATTAGAAAGCTCGGAACTATCCTTGAACCATTGACATCCAATCCTGCTACATCGGAATCATCACATCAGTCTTTTTCTCGTTAACCATAAAACTTCAGCAACACGTGCTTGCGGCCTATCGATTCTTCCAAATGACTCTAACGTACTACACCAGTTTTAGATAATTGAATCACGAATCACCATCAAGCAAGTCATTCGTAATTGCATCACGTGTATTCGACATCAAGCGAAGAGATTGCACCAGAAGATAGCCCACTACCAGCGGTTCATTTTACTTTTGTAAGAGCCTTTGCAAATTACATTGTGGATTATGCAGGTCCAACTATCATCAAATTATAGCGCGGACGCTCAGCCAAGTGGTAAAAGGCTAACGTAGCTCTTTTTGTCTATCTAGCCACGAAGGCCAGTCACCTCAAAACAGTCACGGAATTGACCACGAAGTGTTTCCTGACAGCTCAAAGGCGGTTCACCTTTCGGTGCGGCTGCCCTGATAACATCTAAAGGGACAGAGGGACCAACTTTTTCGGAGCCAATAAGGAATTAGCATCATTGTATCGAATGCTCAAATCCCAGGCCGCGGTGGATGACATCAGAAATTTTACGGCATCAAAGAGCATTACGAAGCACTTCATTCCTGCCGCAGTTCCTCACTTAGGCGGACTTTGAGCGGCTGGAGTCAAGTCGGTGAAGCTTCGATCGGTCAGAGTATTCGGCAACACGACGCTCACATTTGAAGAACTCTACGCGCTGCTCTGCCTAGTGAAACACTGTTTAAATAGTCGTCCAGTGTATCCTCTAACGAGTGATTCCAGTCATATCTATCCTTTAATACCAAATCATTTTCATATTGGTCTTAACAGCGGACTTATACTTGACTCGGAACATCACTCATTCCACATCAACTATCTGCAAAGGTGAGAGTACATTCAGAAGCTACACAACGGCCATTGAACAGATAAATGCCTAGGGCAAATTCAATCGCGGAATAAATGTAGTTTCTTTAATCTGGACATCATTCTCGACGGTCTGGTTATAGTCAAAATGGACAACATACCACTGGTTACTTTGCATTCAGCATGCATCATCGAATTATACCCAGGCAAAGATAATCATGTAGTAACCATTCGGAACCATCATGGTGAATTTAAACGACCAATCAGCAAACTCCTGCTTCTTCCGGCGGACATAAACATGGCATTTAAATGTTGACAATTGACCACAATATGTCAAGGCGGGTGGCATGTTCGGGCATTTCCTCAATCATTGAAACTGACAGCATATGGAGTGTGTGTCACTCGTCACTAATGCAGACCATAGTATACTCAACTAGTACCCACACCTTTCATTTACCCTGTGTTGCACACTTTTTGAATTTTCCCAGGGGCACGTCAGCTGATCCGGGGCATTACAGCTGATCCCATGTTTGGCGCGCTCAAGAAACAAAGCATAATGCAAATAAAATTTCCGACGCACGTGTTGCTTAACGCATTTCAGAACATAGGAGTGCTGCCAGATCCTACTAAAAACCTAAAAGATTGCATGGAACGAATTTGTTTTTCTGTAAAGTTATTGATTTTTTGAGATATGGTAATCCTGAAATCTCTCATCGAATCATATGCTTATATTCGCGCCAATCCTCGCGTCAGCATTTACCTACCTACCTGCTACCGAAGATTTATGGCTCGCTGTTCGGCTTGTGTTCGGATTTTTCCGGAGGGTTGATGGAGTGTGGTTACTAGTTGAGCATACTATGATGCAGACTACCTCACCCCATCCATGCTAGTTTAAATCACTTGGGCGGTCGGTCGTTACTTTTGTAGAGGATAAAGCTTTTCATATATAATAAAGTGTACATATTTGTAATCTCAAAGCATCGGCCTGTTCTCGGCACTTTTCTCACCAATACTACCACCTCTTCATATTTAATTTTGTATGATAAAACAATATGTTAAACAAGGATGGTGAATACTTTAAGTTCTTACAAGGAAGTTCTAAGATCAGAAAAGCCTAAAGCATGCATTCGATTGTTCAAAGATTCACAAATTGGTTAATGATTTTGATTTCAGCAGTCCAATGACAGAAATTAAGAAAAGTGCATGGAACTCGTTCGTTCGGGCTATTCGAAATTTCGTTTGCTATAAAAAGGATGATTTTTACTGGGCAAACGATTCCATCAAGATATTCAGACTATGGAGGAACGATTTCAAGGCTGCTTGGATACACATTAAGGGTGGGAAAACCGCTTAAACTAGTTTTTGTTTCTAATTCAAGAACCGGATACGAAGAAATAGGAAAATATCGAAGAGAAAAAAACCGGAAAGCAGTTATTCTTCCATCCCTACCTAGGCAGCATTAATGACCACAGTCACCGCAGTCATGGCATTAGTTGCTTATATTGTGTTTTAATGTGAAGGACTCTACGCAGGGTGGGAAGTAAAGTAGCAAACGATACACAATAAATGCAAAATGCTTGGGGACTGAACTGAAGGTTCTTTCACCGTTATACTTTAAATGAATGATTTAGCTTAACAGTGAGCTATCACCTTGGATTTCAATACGTTAACCTCTCATTTTTAACACAAAGATGAGAGATCCTTCGGTTCATTTTGATTCAAATAATTTAGTGAGTGAAAAATCAACAAACCATTTAAACCTAAAGTTAATCAATAAACATATACATTTAATTTAGACTCGAATTTTTTGATTTGAAGAATTTGGTAAGAAAAAACCGAAAAACCGGTTTTTTGGCTGTAAAGAAACCGCCCGGTTAAACCGAAGATGACAAAAAAAACGGAAAACAGAAGAACTGGTATTTTTACCAAAAACCGCCATCCTTAATACTCAATTTACAAGTTTCTGCAAATGCAAAGTTAAATGAACTTTCTGTATTTGCTTACTGAATGGAGATTTATGATATGAACGAAACAACATATGATACTCAACGTCGGACTTAAATTTTTCTTAAAACATTAACATTGAACTTAAAACTATGTTTGACATTAACATTGAGTTTGAAATTGTTCTTAACATTAATATCAGATTTGAAATTTATTCTTGGCATTAATATTAGATGTGAAATTGTTCTTTTTCAAGACCAACAGGATCTTATAAACTGTTCTCGCGGTACTAGGGGGAAAATGAAGAAAGTTGTGACGTGACATTGATCTCTCTGAACATCTCTGAAGTTGCTTTGCATGGATTGGTAGATGAAAGTGATAATCATTGTGGCAAAGATTAGCCCAAATAGTGTTATGGAGATTGTTGACAACGTTTTATGGTGCTTGACAGTTTTCCACGCGATATTGCCAATTTTTGTTGCAAGTTGTTCATGCTCAGTTTTAAGCACTGTGAAGGACTCTTCTGCTACGATGACGGTTGATATATTTAGCTGCTTGATATCGGTATGTTGTAGTGTCTTGTTTGATTCCGGCATCGATGGTGAGATGTATATTAGAAAAGAACGTCCCGTTTGGCTCTGGTTGGCTACGGGGATGAATTCCTGACCTTGCAACTGACAGTCCTGTGTGAGCCTGATAGTTCCTATCCTGCTGATTAAGATATCTTTTCTTACTTCCTGGAAAACTGTCTGAACATGAACTGATTGCAGGGTGAAGAACAACTACGCGTTGATCGACATCATTTGTAGGAAAATTAGTGAAGACATTCAAAAGGAAGTTTGGGGATTATGTAGATTTTACAGCGCCCTCATCATACAATTTACCTCGCTTTCATGCCGAGTAGGATTGTCCTGGACAGAAGATAGGTTCCAGTTGTAATTTCTGGCGACCTTGCAATCTCGCTGCTTGTTGTCTCAAAATAAACTGAATCGTTATAGTTGACTCCTATAATCGAACTGAAAACGCTAAACGCTGTAAATAGTGCAAGGTTCTGGTGGAACGAAATTGTTGTAGTCTTGATGAAGTTGAACCTTTGATTGTAGATAATCAGTAAACAGCCATGAATTTAGATACTACTTTCGGTTGAATCAGTCACGAGTCTGGACGTTACGGAATGTAAGATTGTAAGGTGAGCTGGCAACAGGGCATGTATGCTTTGATTACGTTGTTGCTTGAAAGTCTGCAAGTTTAATGCAATCTAGTATTCCTTCTTTGCTACTGATTGCTCTCAGAATGTTATTGCACTTGGAAAACACTTCTTCAATGAAATTAATGGCACGTTGAAATGTTGCTAAGAACTGAATGGTTAGTTGGTTTCCACCCACCCTCGAGATCTTTTTTTTTTTGATTCGCTGATCTCTTTAAGACCGTTCTTCAGTTGGTCAGAGAATCTTTCAAGCTGGCGCTTGATCCTGCTAGATATTGTGTTAAGATTCTTGCTGGCATTAATTATAAACTTGCCTTGATGGTTGATCAGATTTTTGAGCACTTCCTGGTTTGCAGATAAAGTTTGTACGACTATGATGACTTTATTGTTGACTCCAAATACTGCTATGAGCATTTGGCCGAATGTTCCACGTTTACTCCGATGCAGAAAAGGTAATAAATTGATTTTATGGTGAGTGTCATCGATCATCTCCGATATACGATGGACCAAATTCCTATACTGCACCCTTTCAGCTGCTTGCTTGCCCAAGGAGCACATAAAGTGTAAGCTTGCATTCGTAGTTTGCGTATTCTTCTCACTAGTCCCATAAAATCAGATAATGGAAGATCGGTGTTGAGTTGTAAATCCCCTCGGTTGATATTACCTTTTCCAACCTCTTCTATGTCGACATCATCGTCTTTGTTTGTTATACTAGCTTCTGGTAACGCGGGACGTGGTAAAACTCCCAGTACCAAAAATGTGGTGAGCAGAGCTGTTGAGATGCTGGGTATGTTTTTCTTTCTTCTCTTTTTTCCGTCAACAGCTTCTATTGTCGGACGTTTGATTGCCACATTGGTTTGTAACTAATTTTTTATTAGCGATGATTCTAGATTTACGTCAGGTACCTGTTCTTTCATGTTATTAAACGGCGATTTGCAAATTTTAACAATGGCTCGTTTTTTATGTTTCCATTCATCTTGATATATACAGTTCAGACTGGACCGTCTTGTCCTGGATGTGTTACTATAATCCTCGTTAAAGGCCATTTCATCGACGAAATACTGTCCGTTTTTACTAGCTTGAGCTCACCTATTTACGGGAAATCTTTTTTCTCCAACCACTTCCATCTTTGCTGAAGACGTTGTTAGTACCCTTCTGTCCATCTTCTCCAAAAGGAGTTTTTCATTTGCTGGATCAATTGCCACCTTTTTAATAGAGTAAAGTTTGCTTCGTATGGTTATCTTAAACTCAAAGAGACTGTCTCCAGTTAGAAAATGGCCTGGGTTTAATGCGGCTACATCATGTGTATCCTAACTTATTAGTGTTAATGGACGTGAATTTATGCGTGCTTCAATCTGAGCTAGCAATGTGTTCATTTCTTCTATATTTAATATTTGAGTTCCGATTGTTTTATAGAAGTGGCTTAGCTATCATTTTGAAGCATGTTGTGCATTCTCGAAGAACTTTCTTTACTTGCGTTTGTGCTAAGATTACCCAGTATGTCAGACGTAACTTATTCAGAGTCAGGTAGCAGCCACCGTGTAAAGTTTGTTGGTGGGCTTGTTGTATCAATAGCTTTGCGAAGTGGCCCTTTGGGATTATAGTAGAATGTTTTGCTGTATCCACCGTACGTGCGAAGTGAATACATCTGCTCATCCTAAGGATACCTGCATTATCGATCCATGGGGTTAAGATTAGAATAAGGTAGCTGCTTTGGACACCATTAGCTTTAGTGAGTTGTTGAATCTGTTCTTTGAACGATTGTGCTTGAGATATTCTAATGCATGTGTTAGTTGCTTTCTTGAGTTTGGCTTCCGATAAGTTTCCTGTGTGTTTCGTTTGAGAACGCAAACCTTTGGCACAATGCAACCATTCTATTGAGGTTGTATAAGGATGAAAATCTTGTTAAGATTTTCGGTTTCTCTTCTAAGGTGGTTGTTAAGTATATTATTCATTTTGCCTCTTCTCCATAGTGTGTTGTCTGTATTGTTGCAAGCATTCTGGTGGTAGATGCGTCGACCCATATTAGTCCTGCCTGCCACAGGTTGGAATTAACAAGCACTTTTGGGAGCATCCCCCTTGATACGATGTCAGCTGGGTTATCATAAATGCTAACGTGATTCCAGCGCTAAATAGAGCTATGCTCTTGTATAATATTGACACCATTAGCAAGGTAAACCTTCCATTTTAAAGCAGGGCTTTGAATCCATGAAAGTACAACTGTTGAATCCATCCAATACAATTGGGAGACGATGGTGCAGTTATACGCACTCACAACTACATTCATTAGTTTTAGTAGCAACACTGCTCCATTGAGCTCTAAACTTGGAATTGACTAGACCTTGACTGGTGCCACCTTTGATTTGGCTGTGAGAATGGAGATTTTTGTTGGTGACGGAGTAATGACTCGAATTTATATCGCAGCTGCATAGGTGGTTAATGACGTGTCACAAAACTCGTAGAGTTCGAATTAATGGTATGGACTCAGTTGTTTTATCCTTAGTCTGTGAAGGCAGGAAGATGTTGTCTCGTTTGTATCCATTTTTTTGTTGTCACTGCATCTAAGGGTTCATCCCAGTCTATATTTTTTAGCCACGGTTTCCGAACGGTAGTTTTTTCTATGATCAAATAATTGGGCTACTTTTGTTAAAATTGTCCATTTTGTGAATATTTTATCCTCGCTTGGTTTGCTATAGTGAAGGGAAACTCGTCTGTAGCTGGATGCCATTGAATACCTACTATTTTAATATTCTCTGTAGCCTCAGGGGAAACTGTGTTTCTCTCTCTGCTATTGGTATCTGTTCCAATAGTGTCGAATGATTTGAAGACCATTTCCTCAAATGAAATCTGCCCTTCTGCAGAAGACTCTGAATTTCTCTCTGCAGTCGTAGTAAATTGTCCAGTCTTTCTGATCCAGTCGGCACGTTATTGGCGTAAAAGTCTACCACCAAGATTTGTGCTATACCTGGATAAGAATTTAACTCATCTGCAGCTAGTTGATGTCGCGTTCGTATGGCAAGGTATGTGGCACATGCTGTCTTAAACGTGACTGTGCTTTATTGGTAACGTTGCACAGGCTCTGTTTGGCAAAAGCGCCATAAAATTCTTTGTAAATGTTGGTCCCTTTCGTGGACCGAAATATGCCGGTACATTTTTTCAATGTCGGCTGCAATGACATACTTATACTGGCTCCATCACCTTTAAAAAATGCAATAGCGTTCCTTAAATTGAATGTCCAGTGTGAAGGAAGTTGTTCAAAGGTTTTCCTTCGGAACCCTTCTGTAACGCGTCCAACGCCACTCTTAGTTTGGTGGTGCTGCCTTCTTTAATTGCGGCATGTTGTGGGAGATAGTGTGCCATTTTCATCTTCTTTCAGCCTGCTGGTACCTTCGACATTTCTTAGCACTACAGCCCTTTCGGGCCTTCGCTTCCTGAAAATAGTGCCTCCAACTATTTCGGTCTATTGACCGCGTCCTCCAATTTCAAAATCCGAGCAGCAATGAACTGTCTTCGTCGACCGAGTCAGGCCAGCGTTTCAATGTACTCCTTCATAAAACCACGAATGAATCCATTCCACTCTTAAACGGTAGACTTACAGAATATCTCCCCATTAGTCGGCGACGCGCAATGTGTGAGTAATGACTCTCACTCTCCCTTTCCTCCTGGGTTAAATACTTCACTGTAGGAAGCTCTTAAGTCTCCCGAAATTGACGTAGTGTTTCTTCTAAGCCTTGGTAAGAAACGAATGCACACAGTGATCCAGATGTTTACATGAGATTGATCCAAAGAGCACCCATCCGAGTTTTGTGTTTTGCGCACAAGGTTGGCTGGACAAAAGTCCTGGTAACAACAGTCTGTCGTAAAGATCTGCTCCGATCAGGATGTCAATCTTTGAATGTTCATTGAACCTTGGATCAGTTAATCTTGGATCTCCAATCCTTAGGGAATAATCAATGGAATCTCAGTACATAGCAGGGTACGGTGATTGTTGTGAGAATCAACGGGGTTAAAAATCAGTTCTTCTTGATATCCTTTCATGGCTTTAACCACAGCGCGTAGATTCATCTCTCCTCTTGAGGTGAGGATTTTCACGGCTTCTGTGCCACTGATTCTGAACTTCGAGTTCTTCCACTTCGCCTGTAAGAGGTTTACTGCTGATTCACTCATAAAGGATCACTGTGCTCCAGAGTCCAATAACGCACCACCTGGCAGACACACTTTTATTTGCACTGTGGCTAGTAGTACGTAGTTTTGCTTAATATACGCCCCGTGTCCTTGAATAGTTGCTGATACTGGGGTCATTGATTGTTGTAGAGGCTCTGTGGTTGACAAGTACAGCAAAGTGCTAGGTTTCTTTCCACAATGTTCGCATCCATGTGTGGACACGCAGCTTTTAACTTGATGTTGTCCAAAACAATTGGAGCATAATTTTGGTTTCTTGATGACATCTCGACGAGTTTGAACGCTAGCTTGCTTGAAGGAACTGCAATCAAAAAATTTATTTCCTGCCTTGCACATTGAACACGATGTCTTTAAGTCCACTTGAATTATTTCACCTTTACTGACTTTTGGTTTTCTTTACTTTCAGTCAGTCGCACGCCGCTTGACGTTGATCTTCACATTTAGTCCACATTGTTTGCAATTTATCCATTCTTGCTTGGAAATACGCGAGGCTATGAAGGGACTCAATGTCCTTTCTGAAATTTATGATGAGCTTTTGAATGACTTTGAACGCTGTCTCCTGGGCACTCATCTACTCAACCTCTGAGTGAGACTCGCTGCAAGCAATTCGCACTTTCCCTCAATACTATGTTGCCGGTTGGAGATTCCTGCAAGTCCAACTGTGCGTTTTACAAATTCAACTATTGCGTTGACGGTCCCAGGTGCTTCTTGCAAGCCCGAATGTTCTTCTTGCAAGTCCAAATATTTTCCTTGCAAGTCCAAATTTGCTTCAAGTTCTAACTTTGTATTGATAATCCCATCAGCTTCTTGCAAGTCCAAATGTTTTGTTGATTTCTGCTATGATTGCTGGAATATTTACGCCAAGCGCGTATACCTTCTCAATCAAATTCAATATTCTTCCATCGAATTTCGAATTGATTGATTTCTTGCAAAAACTGTTTGAGATGGCAGCAATTTCTTATTTGAATGTAAGCAATTTACAAGTTTGTCCAAATGCAACGTTAAATGAACCTTCTTTATTTGCTTACTGAATGGAGATTTGTGGTATGAACAAAACAACGTATGACACTCAACGTTGGACTTAGATGTTTCTTAACATATTAACATTGGACTTAAAATTATGCTTAACATTAACATTGGGTTTAAAATTATTCTCAACATTAATATTAGATTTGAAATTTGTTCTTGGCATTAATATTAGATGTGAAAACAGTAGAAAACCATATGAGAAAATTTAAAATTTGTAGTTTTTTATGACTAAATATTTTTGTACGACGAGTGCGTATTTTTGTTAGAATAAAAACGCCCACTCTATTTTAAAACTTGTGCTAGTACAGAAAAATTTATAACATAATTTCTCAAGAACTTCTTTCGATCGACTTGATATTTTTTCTGTTCTACTTTCATCGCCTTTTTGTGAAAATCGTTCCCGACACTGGAACTCATTCATCGAAAATAACATTCATTAATTTTTGTTGACAATAGCGCATTTGTTTAATTGGTTTATTTGCTTTCAAATCAGTTTGTGAAAATAACTATCGCTTTTGTTTACATGACATCCCTTTACTGGGTTAAATAACTTCACAATAAAAAGTATATACTCGTATATATTATACATGTGTATACTTCAAACCCCACTTAACCCTTTATTAAATTTATTAGTCTCTGAAAATATTCGTCCATATTTCTCCTTCCAGATGACATGCGGGAAAGGACACAAGAGAATGTGACATTACACGATGTCGATGCAACCGCACTACGTCAACTAATTGATTACACTTATACGGGTGAGATTACCATTACAGAAGATAATGTTCAAGTTCTACTGCCAGCCTCGAGCCTCCTTCAAATCCAATCCGTACGGGAAGCATGCTGCAAATTCCTTTTGCGGCAACTTCATCCTTCTAATTGTCTAGGGATACGAAGTTTTGCGGGTAAGTAAGAACAAACTTATGATCCTATATTTAAGTATGTAAGAGAATTTTATTGCCTGCTAAATGCTACAATATGTAGCTATTAAGAATGGATTTTTATTTGATCAATAATAGCAGTTGGTAATAGAATGATGATAAATTTAGAAGATACTTTAGAAGCTTAAAAATATTTCAAAAGCAATATTCATTGTCCTTCTAGAAAGAATTGCGAGGAGAAACTTTTTTTTACTTCTTTGCTAAAAAATATGCCTTGAGCAGTCGAACATAAGTATAGTTAACAATCCATTCATCGATATAATCCTTCCCGTCGCCCTCATATTCCCAATTCCCACAACTCATTCGAAACGCTATCATACTCAGGCGAAGGTCAAATAAAAAGCTAACCTAAACCCAGAACAATTCCACTGATATATGTTTAGTAGTACTATGGGCCTTACCGTCCTAGAATCTAGCAACATAAAGGATGATGTCATTCTTAGCTTTTGTCGATCCTAGCCTAATCCTAATGTCATCGGCAAAGCACTGTAATAAAGCAATATTCGTATACCTTAAAGATCAATAAAAGCCCTGTAGGTGTCAATTTTTCGCATGAACTAAATTGATGACTTCCTTGCGATTTAGGATACGTTCGTATAATGTCTAAATAAATGTGTGCCAATATGAAAGTGTGAATGATATTTGTTATGTTCACGTCTTTTCAGGATTATAGAAAGAGTAATTTTATTCTTGGAGTTGATTTTGGTTTAGATATGAATGATATACTGACTAAATGTCTAGCACTTAGTGCGTCAATAGCTACACTGGTTAATGACATTGGCTTTGCAAGTAGTATTTCTTCCATCTCCAAAAGGCATTAATTTTAAGAAAATTTATGTTTTTGAACCATTCGATGCAAATTCAAATTTATAATTGGAGCTACACAACTAAATGAAATAATAACCTTTATTACACATTTTGGCATATAGTCAAAGAGTGATTTTTGCATGTGTAACATTTGAATAAGCTAATCATTCAAATGGAACGATATCTTGTTCAATATCTAATTGGATTCAGTTTAATACTTACTCTTTCGAGCTAGGATGGCAACCAAAACGTTCAAAAATTACTTAAAATATACATGATCACGTCTTTTTTGAACTATCTAATAATCGACCAGCAAAATCCAATTTTATACACCAGTAAAACATATTCGGTAAATAAGATTAAAATTCATAATCCACCCAAACCCTTTACCCTTAGATGTCATTCTTCCCAATTAAATCAATATTAAGGCCGATTATGGTTAAAAAATTGAAACTAAATGGTGCATGGACAATGTTTTGGATGCAAAACAGCTGTACTACAGAAATATTCACCAAATCTGATTCTCACAGGCTAAGTAACATGTTTGGTATATCCATAGTATAGTTATTCAGCAACCGCAAGAAAAATACCATCCTTGATGTTCTCACACGATGCTTTAATTATTGATGATGCTAAAGGTTCTAAAAGTAAGATCCGTCAACACTGAACCCATTACTGCTTTATTCAATGATAAATATAATTGCTCTGTCTTTATTAAAAGTAGCTTGCTTTATTCGCTGACTTTATTTTCTCACTTCAAATGAACTACCCTCTAGAATCTCGACCCCATATGAATCCAAGAATTTCTACCTACACCTAATCGTTGCGGCGTTGCTTTAAATTATGCTAAAAGAAGCTTCCAGTCTTCATTCTTCTCCTTGTAAAGGCTAAGAGAGAAACTTCTGTTTTTTCCTCCTCCTCACATCTACAGCTCCGGCAAAAGCCATCGTTAGGGCATCCGTCTGCATTGCATATCTATCAAGTGGCTAGTGTCGGGATAGGATTGACAAAATTATTCAGAAGGACCCCCTTCCAAATTTGAAAAGCCCATTGGTAGACCAATGTCAAAAGTTATCTACAAATGCCTAGCAATCACACAAAAAAGCACGTCTACCCAGAACTTCACTGCATTCATTGTGTTTTTGCTTAATGGCCGAGTTAACTGAAACTATTGGAATAACAATCGGAAAACAACAAGACAATTCCGGCAAAAGCATGTCTGCTATCGCTGTTTCCTTTAATATCTCCATATCCTGACACCCAAATAAGCTGACGTATGGTGACTTGTGGTGACATTAGCTACTTCGGTCATCGATATAACAGCGTAAGGATTGGTAAAGTATAACATTTTTGACGTTCCTTTAATATATCTCTCTCAAGTAAATCGCCATATTCTTTGAACGTTATTTAATCCTCCCAAAAAAATTGGTATGAGATTAGTGCATGCATCGATTTATTTTATAAACTTGGAGTAAGTGTATGCCCAAAATAGTGACTCAGACGTGATACTCTAAATAAGCTTAGTTTTCAAATAATAAGCTTGTAAAAACTCGCTTTTCTCAGTGCTTTAACCAAAATATCAAAATGGCTACCCTGTCGATATTGCAAAACATGTTACCGCCAATCGCACCACGATCTTTAACATCCACAAATCACTACATAGAAGCGTCGCAAATCACGAAGTTCCTACCATATTATAGAACGAATCCTGAATTTCCTTCACCTTTCATTCGCATCAAATTACCCAGGATGAGACCAAATTGAAACACGTGATCCAATATGCTGAACCGGACATTTTATCTCGCTTCACTTCAATCGCGGGAAATCCGTCGGCGGAAAATCAATATGAAGCGTTAAGGCAACTATTATTAACTACGTTCGCGGAATCCACCGAGTTAAAATAGGGGCGGATTTTTCAAGAAAAAAAAAAAACATTACTTGTACGACCTACGAAACAAAGGAGGTGAGCAGGTGATAACTCCGCCGTAGACGCTCCCAGGCCCGTTTGAGAAAGGAGGAGGAAACCACTTGGTTTCCCCAACCCATAGCTTCTATGATTCCTCATCCCAGACCCCCCAGCTAAATGATACTAAATTCTCTCGGGATCGCACATTGGATTTACTGGTTCCACAATAATGGGACATTAAATGCTGAAAAATTCTAATAATTGTAAATATAGTACATCTACAGCTCTGCTACTAAATCCTACTTACACCTCCTTTGTCGAGACGCAAGAGGGTGAAGGCAAATCTTTCGCGCCCGACAACGGAATCGACGTAATAACTATGCCGCCGGAATGGAGTTTGGGTGATGGGCTATCTCCCCGTCCCTGGAGAACCTTTAAATGTTTCAAAACCTGCAGATGGGCCTCGGAATGGACTCACGGCAATGACCCGCAATCGCAAAAAGGACTATGGCATTGGATCCTGGAATGTCAGATCACTTTATTACTCTGGCGCTGTCAAGGACCTCTTACAACAGGGCAGTCAATATAAATTGAAAATACTGGCAATCAAGTAAACGAGCTGGACTGGAAATGACATTTAAGACATGAGATCACATACAATATTCAAAAGTGAGAAGCCAAATGGAAAACGAGAATTCGGAGTGGCCTTCATTGTGGATAGGGAGTTCAAATTGCACGTTATTGATTTTAAGGCAGTCAATAAACGGCTGTGTGCAATCTGTATGAAAGCAAAATTCTTTGAAATCTGGCTCATCAATGTTCACGCCCTGACCGAAGGAAAGGACGAAGAAATGAAAGAAATGTTCTACAATCACCTGGAAAGACTGGTCGAGTCATTGCCTATACACGACACAAAAATAATTCTGGGTGATTTCAACGCTAAGGTTGGCAATGAGCTACCTCATCGGGGAACGCCAGAAGGATATAGTCTCCACGATGAAACAAATGACAACGGTCTGATTGACTTTGCATGTAGCAGAAATCTAGTCATATGTTTGACATGCTTCCCACATCGACGCATTCATAAAATCACCTGGGTTTCACCGGATGGCAATACACAAAACCAAATGGGACATGTTCTGATCCAACAACGATGGATCTTGATCAAACTTGACGTCTGAATACACTAAGGAGCCAATTGTAGCTCAGATCATTACTTGATCAAGTTAACCTACCTAACCTTACTTGGTCAAATTAGCCTATTGATGTCTTATGTCAAAGGTTTATTCGGCGAAGACCAGCCCGCTATAAAAATTTGCCATCGAAAAGCTCCAAACGGCGTCTGAGGCTAAAACTTTCACGGAGACCCTCGACAACCAGCTGACTCGCATCTTATCAGACGCTTCATAACGACAAACAAGTTGGGTAGACAGACCTATGCTCATGTCAGAAGGGTTTTGTACTCAACTTACAAAATGCAGTAACCAGCAACGAATAAAATCAAGAAACATGTCAAAGACGATTTTATTGGAGAAAATGTGAAATTCGAGGATCATACTATTATTAACAAAGTTGAAAGAATTGTGACTTTTGAGGTATTTGTTTTACTTATACCCATAGATATCTTCCTTGATAATTTTTCCAGATTTTTTAGAAACACATTTTTCATGTATTTCCCCCCCTGTGCCCCACTGAAGCAAAAACTGTCAGTTTAAGAACTGTTTTGATGGCTCACATAGAGAACTTTCAGTTGATATTCATATCGGCTACCTTTCATGAAATTTTTTTCAGGGCCCACTCCTCTGTACTGTAATCATCGATTCATGGCCTATTTTTTCGAATCCTAGAATGGTTACAAAGCCCTTTTGCTAGGAGCTCTCTCCTGCCTCTTCGACTTGTTTCAGTTGTATGTACTCATCTTCATGATACCTATCATTCCTGAAATTTTCATGCAAATCCTAGCAAAGCTGTAGTGTCTAAATCGATAAAAAGCGCATATGGCTCCATAGCCATATGTTTCCATAGTAATATAGGGCATATTGTTCCATAGTAATACAGGAAAATTCAAATCGCTATAACTTTATTAAATACTATTCGATCTTTAGGAAACTTACAGAAAAGATCAATCTTATAAACAGTCATCTGTTTGCTAAATTTTATTGAATTTAAGGGTACCGTTTAGATTTTATTCAAGAAAACATAAAATCGATAAATCATACTATTACTAACAAAGTTGAGTGAATTTCGACTTCTCATGTATTTGTTGTTGTTGTACTCATGAAGGCCTACATTCATGATTTTTCTCAGATTTTTCGGATGGAAGGTTTCCAATCGCGAGGGGGGGGTACGCGAAAAGTTCGTACATTTCCCCTTCCCCTGCCCCCCTCGGTACTTAAAAGGCAATTTTAAGACTTGTTTTGAAAAGATCTCATTGAGACCTTTCCAATGACACCCTACTCGACTACCAATGGTGAAAAATTTTTTTTTAGGGGTCACCTCCCTATACGGGGAGACCCCCCTTAAACCCCTTTGAAAAATTTTTCCACCCTTGAACTTTCAAGAGGTCACCACTTCTGACCTTTCCACAAAGTTTCATGGCTGTAGCCTCTATAGTTTCGGAGAAAAAGTGCTGTGACATACAGACGGACGGACGGACAGACGGACACAGGTCGTGATTGCAATAGGGTTTTGTATTTTAGTACAAAACCCTAAAAACGAGCTCTGGATGGAAGTGAAAGTGGCTCTTAAGGCCGTGGCAGATCAGACGATCGGGTATCAAGCCCGACGCAAGAGAAATGATTGGTTCGGTGGGGAGTGCCAGAATGCGTTAGCCAAAAAGAATCAGGCTTACAAAAATTACATAAGTAGAAAAATTAGGACGAAGAGAGACCACTATGAAAATCTCAGAAAAGTAGCGAATAAGATAATTTAGAATTATGAAATGAAGTATGGGAAGTATTGATATAAGTTTAGTGAGCAACAACACAAGACAAGCATACAAAGTAGTGAAAAGCCTGAAACATGATTATCAGCTCAAAACCACGCTTTGTCGTGATGACATCGGCGATATCATCGCTGATAAAACCAAGATTAAGGAAAGATGGGCATAATATTTCAAGAACCTCCTTGATCCTACGCACAGCTCCAAAACATCGGTGCCTATAGATATCGGCGGAGAACATCTCTTGGCCCCACAAACTCTGGATGTAGTGTGTTCCACCATCAAAGCCCAAAAGAACAATAAAGCGCTGAGCATCGATGAGATTCTAGTAGAGCTCATCAAATATGGTCGCACTAGTGTTCACAAAGCTATTCACAAAGTCATCCAGTACATTTGGCAACAAGAACAGATCCCGAAAGAGTGGAGCCAATCAATTATATTCTCTATCCACAAAAAGGTGACAAGATACAGTGCGAAAATTATAGAGGCATATCACTACTTTTTAAGGAGCATAAAATATTTTTTAAGATCTTAGAAAATAAAATCAGATCATACGCCAACAGTAATATAGGGGAGTATCAAGGCGCTTTTAGTGCAGGTAGATCGACGATAGACCAATTGTTCACAGTCAAGCAGGTACTTGAAAAATGCTAAGAATTCAACATAGACGTATAGTCGATGACTTTAAGCAAGCATACGACAGTATTGGTGGTGACGTACTATACCAAATAATGTTCTGCTTTGGCAGCCCAGCGAAATGAGTCCGTCTTACTTAAACCACAATGACGTTGACACCCTCCCAAATCCGCATCAATAACCAACTCACCGATGCCTTTGACACAAATATCGGGCTAAAACAGGGAGATGGGCTGTCGATACACGAGATACATTACCACACAAGTCGAGCGAAGTAGTAGCCTTTGCGGACGACATCAACATTTTGTCACGGCCGTTGCCAACTGCCAAAGAACTCTTCCTGAAACTCGGCAGCAAAGCAAAACTAGTAGGGCTACAAATTAATAAAAATAAAACAAAGATCATGACACAATCGAGGAAAAATACCTCAAGCACATAAATTTCCACACTCGGCGAGTACAATGTCAAAAATGTGACAAAATTTTGTATCAAGGTGCGAAAATGACAAGAGCCGGTAATCAAAGAGACGAAATACGGCGTAAAATACAGCTCGCAAATAAAATACTTTACTCAATTTGGACGATCTTAAAAACCAGCTGCATACACAGAAATACAAAGCTCCAAGTATGTAAATCTATGATAAGACCTATATTATACTATGGATGTGGAATATGGACCCTAACCAAAGCATCCGCAAATATACTGAACGCCTTTGAGCGACTGGTCCTGAGGCGAATAATCGGAGCAAAGCTAGATGGTGACAATGGTGAATTCGATACAACCATGAGCTGTATGAAATTTTTGACGAGCCTGAAAACCAGTGGGGAAACCGAGATTACGCTGGTCTGACTCGGTCGATGGACAATTCATCGCTGCTCAGATTTCGAAATTGGAGGACAAGGTCAATGGACTGAGACAGTTAAGATTTGAGAGGGGCTGCAGTGCTACGAGGAAGAAGAAGGTTACTAATACAGTGAACTAGCGCGGGTGGCAGATTTAAAGTTGGAATTACAAAATCCCCTTGTGGTTTCAGCAGTTCGTCAACAATCCGAATCTAAGGTGAAAAATGAAGTGCTTTCTCCAATTTTAGACCATCTTCAGCGGTTGGAATTACGGACGTTAAATCGATCAAGTTATAAACAGCGAAGCAGATCGAATAAAAAAAGATCGCGATCAAGAGGAAGATTTTGTTTTTTCCACTCGCGCTCTGGTAAGCTAGCCAGAAACTGCAAGCCACCCTGCGAATAAAAGAGTACCAAAATACCGTCCGAAAACAAAATTCGTCGACCCACGTTTCACTCCATCAACGCTGAATCATCGTAACGGATAAAAAACCAGATTGCGTTTCTCGGTTGATACAGGTGCTAACGTTTCTGTCCTCCCAAAAATAAAACAGCACAAAATACCATCGAAATACAGATTACACGCTGCTAACAACTCACCTATATGTACGTAAGGTGAGCAATTTTTATTGCTGGACCGTGGTTTAAGAAGACCATTTCCATGGGATTCATTATCGCAAATGTTACACAGCCCATCATTGGAGTAGACTTACTATGGCATTTTAGTTTGTTGGTTAATCTTCAAAGGAAAGCAGTCGTGGATAAAAAAAACAAATCTCAAATCCCCGCCCTTGCAATATTAAAAAGGCCATCAATCACGGCGTCTACCATCACAGATTGATGAATGCACCATCAATAGCTGAGCAGAGAAGGAGACTACCACCGGAAAAATTGCGTGAAGTTAAGGCAGAATTCGATCTTATACTTGTACTCAGAATTTGTCAACATTCAAGCAGTCCATGGGCAAGTCCATTACATCTTGTTATAAAGAAAAGTGGCCATTGTTGCCCATGCGGTGATTCCCATTGCCTGAATGCTGTCACCATTCCAGATAAATACCCGATTGCGCATTTCACCGATTTTACACATAATCTGTTTGGATGCAAAATATTTGCCACGCTGGATTTGACACGTGCATACCATCAGATTGCCAACGTGCCGGTTGAAATATGGCCCAGAGTGGTGGAAAATGGGATCCAAAGAATCAACCACTGTAAATGGGCTTGTGGTGGTTATATGACCACAATCGAATTTTATTCATAAAAAGTATTTCTGTGTTTTATTAATGGATGTAATTGTTAGGTCCCTAATGGAAAACCCTTTATAAATTACTTTCGACTGCCTTCAAGAATACGGATCGTCAATGAACATCTCGAAATGCCCTTTCGGGGCCTTTTCAGTTGAATATACTGGATATTTTATTAATGAAAATGGCATCAGTCCCCTCTCTTCCTGCTCATGTGCAAAACACTCTTGAACTGAAGAAACCATCAACGATTGAGGAGTAATGAAGATATCTTGGTGCAATCTTTTTCCATTGGAAATCGCTACAGAACGCGGTCGGAATTCCAGCACCACTACATCGATACATTAATAGTATGTAATCTTGAAGCTGAGGGGGCATTTAATCAGTGCAAAGAACACACTGCGAACGCAACGCTGCTACGAATCCCACTGAAAATACACAAAGTCAAAAGTGCTTTATTCAATACTAATCGTTATAAATTAAAAAAAAAAAACAAAGCTAATTCCAAAACAAATTTTCTCTTTTTATCGATGGCCCGTCTATATATGTAATATAGGATATGGACGCCGTCAGATTCAAAAACCTATCAATTTATGTCCAAATACACGAATGATTCTGGAGGAACGAAGCCAATAGCGGAGCAAGTCGCAATATACCCGCCTGTAGGGTGGAACGGCTGTGAAATCCAAGGGTTTTCACTCACAGTTGCAGATCTTGCGCTATGATTCCGAAGAAGTTTCAATATGAAGATTTCGGCTCTCGTCACTTTAGCAGTTTGATCAATTTTTCAATTCGATACATAATGCTACCGATCCGTCTCAGGTTTTCTATACAAACCAGCCTATGCATGAAGATATTTCCTTTCGAAAACTCTTAATCTTTCCATATTACCAGCACTCTGGTTGTACCAGATCTCGTATCCATATGTCAAAACTGGTCTAACCAGGGTCTTGTAACAGATAACCGGCCTTTTGATCGATGTATCTGGAATGAAAGTGTCGTCGAAGGGCCGTGACAACTTTTTGTGCTTTACTGAACATGAGTTTGACATGTTCAGTATAGTACAGATACTGATCGAGATGGACACTGACGTACCCAAGACAGGATTTATATGAAACCCATTCTGAACTACTCTGAACAGCCATAATGTGAAAATTCTTCCAACTAGGGGGTCTTGACTGACCCCTGCAGTGCTGTGCAAATCAAAATTGTTTCGCACTTCTGCGCATTGATTTTCATTCGCCAATTGTCGGCGTGGAGCTGCAAATCATCTAACATTATTTGAAGATTGTTCTGAACTATTGTAGCTTTTCGGTCTGTCGTTTAAATGATCAGATCATCAGCAAACGCTACCAATTACCGCGTTGGCGAGACGTTAAAATCAAAGCCGTTCAATGGCTTGCGAATGAAAATTGAAAAGAGCAGAGGCGCAGTAACTGTTCCCTGCTGTAGGCCAGTCAAGACCTTGAAGGCGCGCATGGTCGTCCGGTTTCCATAAGTTACGACAAATGATTTCCCGTATAATATATTGCACATCATGCAACAAATTGTCTGGGGAACCTGTCCTGAAGAAGTTTTAA
This sequence comes from Odontomyia ornata, assembly GCA_963969285.1. Taxonomy (NCBI): domain Eukaryota; kingdom Metazoa; phylum Arthropoda; class Insecta; order Diptera; family Stratiomyidae; genus Odontomyia; species Odontomyia ornata. Next base: position 391,992,336 of record OZ017738.1, read on the forward strand.
AACTAGTCCACCTAGCCACACCCTATCGGAGGCTTTTTCCATATCAATGAGACACGCTGCAACACATTCTCTGTTGTTTAGTTTGCAACGGATGTCTGAGGTTACTTTCGTTATCACATGTTTGGTCAAATGCCTGGCACGAAAACCAAATTGGCAGTTCGGCATTAACTCATATTTCTCAATGTGGGCGTTTAATGGTTTGTTTAGTATCACTTCAAACACCTTGCTGAAATTAGGCAGCAAGCTGATTGAGCGATAGCTGCTGGGGCACGAAGATTCTTTTTCTTACTTCAAGATCGGAAATACCTTGGCCTTTTTCCACTCATTTCGGAAATATGAATTGCTCGACATGTTGTTCAACAATATGCAATAATTCCTGGAGAACTACATTTGGAATACCGTCAGTACCGCATGATTTCTTGTTGTTTTCCCTACTAAATATGAAACATAAGTGTCCATAGCTGATAAAGTAATCAACAAGAGTCAAGCTCAGTATTAGGTCAGCAACTTTTGCTTCAACGACCTCTGAAAATATTTGGTTCCCTCTCACAGGGTTGGGTAGATGAACCAATTCAAAATGAGTTCAAATCAGGGCAAGTTTCTGCAATCCATCACATATAATCCTGTTTCTATTTCTATCTGGAGTCGTACTATCAATGTCAACACCAGCCCTATCGAGAAGAATTATCTCATCACTAGCGACTCCAATATGCGATATCTCCACTCAAGACTTCTTATGAAATAAGATATCCACTTTCATGAAAACTTTACCTGGATCCTGGGGGCTAATACCCCTCAATTTTACCGCCCATTGATTGCCGACCTCACTCCTGAAGCATGAATCGATTAACTTCCGAACATTCTTCAGGTCTAATTTCAACAACAACTAGGGATGGTTGTATAGTCCAAAAATCGCCGATAAATATTGTTGACGCGCGTGAGAAGAAGGCTTTTTAATCTTTTCAACTTTGCGATGGTTGGTGTTTCATATCCTTCTATATTGTTTCGATGTTGAATCTTGGGAGCTACTTTCTCAATTGTTTCCAATGTCAGCTTCTTTAACTTCGACAAATAGAGGTCTATTTCATTGTTAGTTAGATTCCTGTCATTAGGAACCATTGAACAAGAGTTGCCATCATCAGAAGGAGTACATCGCTCCTGGTATTCCCGATTAAACTTCTTTCGATACTTTCCCCAGTCTGTTTTTTGAAATTCAAACGATAATTTTCATGTTGAACTGGAATGAGGAAGAAATCATCCCTTTGGTGATTGATTTCGGTCATGACTGCGTTGTGGTCGCTATCGTAAGGAAGCACCTGCAGTTTCCATTGCAAGTCTTGCACCAGCAATGCAGAGATCCAAATATGAACTTGTTCTAGGGTATGTTGGGAGCTCCGGCCCATATAGATTGCACCTGTATTCAATTTGGTTCTCTGTTATCCATGATTTCAGGAATACACCTCTGGGATTACGTTTTCAGCGATGTTTTTGATACAATCGGAGCCAGCTGGTTGTCGAGGGTCTCCGTGAAATTTTTGGCCACAGTCACCATTTTGAGCTCCTTGATGTTGAATTTTCGTAGAGGGCTGGTCTACGCCAAATATACCTTTGACATACGACATCAATAGGCTAGAAACATAGAGGGGTTCAATTTTCAAATTGAACACCTAGCACGGGCAGTGTCCTCTCCAAGGAACCCATATCAACTAGGCCTTCACGATACGATACGGTACCGACATTAAGACTATTATCGGTATCGTATTGAATTCGATTTTTTAATATCGTATCGATATCGATATCAGCGATTTATTTTTTGTAAGTTTATCGTATCAAAATAATCTATATATGAAATGGGAAAAACAAAACAGTTAAACCCCTTTTTAGGTTTTAGTTAATAGTTTTTATAAAAACCTACTAGTTTCACGACCTATCTGTCCGTCCGTCTGTCTGTCCGTGCGTCACAGCAAGTTTTCTCAGAAACTACATAAGCCACAATCTTGTAATTTTGTGAACAGTCCAGAAGCGATAACCTCTCCAAAGTTCAGGAATAAAATAAAGTTTTTAAGGGCAGGTCTCCCATCCACAGGGGTGACCCTTAAAATTTTGTTTTCGTAAAATATCTCCGATATTGGTATCAAACGGAAGGGCTTTGTGAGAGCTTTTTGTATCAGGTAAAAAAAAGCAAGATGACAACATAGGGGAGTTTGAGGGAGGTCAAAATTTGTGTCCTTCCTCGCAATTGGACATTTTTGAGCCGAAATATCTAAAAAAGTCATGAAAGTAGACTTTAATGAGTACATGGGCAACAAATTTCGGAGAAGTCTAGTTCGATTAACTTTGTTAATAATAGCAATCTTACAGCAATCGTGCAATAAACTACAAAGTTATGGTCAATTGAAAATTATACAATTGGAACAACAGTCACATGTGATTCTTATTAGATACACGTTTTTAAATGACTCACACAATACAGATTTGTTCCGATTTTCAAAAAAAATTCAGAAATCGTGCATAACATTTGTATGTCATTGTTAGTATAAAGGCAACGACGTCGGTAAGACTTAAAAGAAAACGGCGCTACTGCAACTTATTCTCTTCTATTTGTCAACCGAGTTTAATTTTCTTATGTCATTTAGTAATTTTTGACGAGCTTTAGTGTCATCAATAAGTTAGTAGTCCGTTAATTTTAACCGACTAATTTTGCTGTTGCTTTTTTATGAATAGTCGGGCATAACTCTAGACCGAAGGTGGGTATAAGAGTCCTATTTTCTCCAAAGTATGGGACTTACTTTTTATTAGGTCCCATTTGAAGGGCATTGAAATCAAATAATAGTTAAGGAATTTACCGTTGAAACAAGAAAATTTCCTACTTTTGCCCAAGCTTTTCGGCATAACTAATTGACGCATTTGAGGAATTTGATTATTGCGGTTTCAAACGGAAGACATCATATTAGACCAAAGTGTCTCACCACAGAATTGTAATCCTTTATAAGAATCTGCAGGTATCCACAGTTTAATATGTTAGATTGAAATTGTAAAATTTAATTTTAATGCACTTTTGTATGAAGTATACCTATCATTTTGCAAATCTTCAAGGATTTCAATGAAGAGACTGAATGCTTTTGTCCAAAATGATGAAATGATAAATAACGTCGTTTTTAATTTTTGAATTCTCTCGATTGGAAAAAGGCAATAAATTTAGCTTAAATCATACCCATAAGTTCAGAAGAATCAAAGCAATTTTTTTTTGAAAATAAAAGAATGTCTGCCAACAAAAATTGCGCTAGACTCGCAAGCAGCACACGTCCTATAATGAATAGTCAATATTTCATTTAGTCTAAGATGAGGAGCACAACTTTTGGTTTGGTGTGCTAAGCTAGATTGACGGACCAATAGGACTAAGGGCTAAAGTCACGAACGACACTCAGGGACTCCAGTACACTATAATCTGATTTGCTGTTCTCGTTGCTTAGTGGGGCCAGATGATTTTTGGAGAACTTGTCGTTCAAAGTCATCTTTCCATTTTTAAGGTTTTGTACTAAAATACAAAACCCTTTTGCAATCACGACCTGTGTCCGTCTGTCCGTCCGTCCGTCCGTTTGTATGTCACAGCACTTTTTCTCCGAAACTATATAGACTTCAGCCATGAAACTTTGTGAAAAGGTCAGAAGTGGTGACTTCTTAAAAGTTCAAGGGTGGAAAAATTTTTCAACGGGGTTTAAGGGGGGTCTCCCCATGTAGGGAGGTGACCCCTCACAAACATTTTTTCACCATTGGTAGTCGAGTAGGGTGTCATTGGAAAGGTATCAATGAGATCTTTTCAAAACAAGTCTTAAAATTGCCTTGTCAGTACCGAGGGGGGCAGGAGAAGGGGAAATGTACGAACTTTTCACGTACCCCCATGACATGTTTCTTGATTTTATTCGTTACTGATTACTGCATTTTGTAAGTAGAGTACAAAACCCTTCTGACATGAACATAGGTCTGTCTACCCAACTTGTTTGAATGTTCCCATCGGCGTTCACGTTTTGCATACATAAAGGATAATGGGCCTCATCAGAACCTTGTCTATTTTTATTTTGGACTTTTGGTGTAATTTCATGAACTTGATCTTGGGTTTTGTTTTTCTTGTGAGTATCATAAATTTGGTTGTAACTATTTTCATTGAGTTATAGTCCCACCTGGTTTGCGAATTTACTTATTTCTTGAAACGCTTACTGCAAATAGGAAAGTGATCGAGCCAGTATGTCAACGCTATCTGCATTTGCCAGTTGGGCAAATTTCACGACCAGCGCGCCTTTTCCTTCTATAGATGCTGTTTTGCCCATGATCTACTCAAGTGTTAAGTTAAACAGAATTGGTGTCAAACCGTTTCGCTGTTTTAATCCTTTCTTTATGAAGATTATTTCCGTTAGATCGTTTTTGATTTTTACTTGCCACTCAATACTATACATTCTAATCTCTATCAAACGCACTAATTTTGCTGGGATTCCTAGTTCAAGGAGTATATTGTAGCGGGTGTTTCGGCCTATGCTAGCATAGGCTGGTTTAAAGCCTGAAAATAGTTGGTGTGCATCGATATTATGTTCCCAGCATTTTTCTAGTATTTGTTTAACGGAGAAGATCTGCTCAATCATCAATCGTCCTGCTCTGAAGCTAGCTTGGTACTCTCCAATAATTCGTCAGCATACACTTCCAATCGCTGCTCAATTATTTCGAAGAACACTTTGTAGCACATGTGCAATAAGGATATTCCTATGCAGTTTTGAAAACAGTCGAGCTATTTTTTTTTTTTTTGTACGAGTATATTGGATAGATCACAGCTTTGTATCAGTCTCCCGGAATACTCTCTTCGGTCCAGATTTTCACAATGAGCTAATGCATGTGCATACTGAGATTCTTTTGCCAACTTTGAATGACTCCGCCCAGATTTCATCTACACCAGGCTTGATTTGGATCGTCTGATATGTTGGAGTCAGTTGGGAATGATCCTGTGTTGATGTTTAAAAATTGTTGGAAATATTCGGCCGATCGTCTTTTAATATCGGTATTGTCGCCTAGGATGTTGCCATCCTCATTTTTATAGAGAATGATTTTTAGTTTATACCCTTCTTTTTAAAACGTTCGTTACTGCAGTTGGCTTCAAGGAATAGGCCTGATATGCATAATAATGGAATGGTAATGTAACTGCAATACAGAAGATACCTGTCAGGCTTTAACGTTTTCTTTAAATTTTTTAATGTACTTCAAGAATTTTATTGCTTGATGATTTATGGATGTTTTAACTGATCTATGTGCTCAATATTATGAAAAAATATCCGTTCTATGCAGTGAAGGTCCCCTATTCGCAAGGCAATCGTCGGTTATTCCTTGAAAGGACACTTTTTTTCCTGAGAAAGAGTTGGAGCAAAACTTAGCCGTGATTTCTCAGGAATGTGAAAATAAAATTGAAACGTAATACAAGTATGAAATTATTAAATTTTCTGGATTTCATTCACGGCATTTTCTTAAGTTCTTACAAAATAGATCAGATTCAAACCACTAAAATAGAAGTTGACTTTACAATCCCTAATAGAGGAATTGTATTATATTTTTATCGGACTTAACATTAAATTTTTTTTTTAATTCTTGATGTCGATATCGATATTTTCGATAATATCGTGATCCTGAATCAATTGTATAGTATCGTTATTGGTATCATCACACTGAATATCGTATCGAAAATCGATACAATACAAAATTTTTTGAAGTACCTCCATTCTCTACCACTCTCTCCATCACTCTCATCGTCGCATAACGCTCGTGCGATCTGCTCTTCACACGTCGTCAATTCCTACGTGTGCCTCCAGGCGATGCTAAAAATCGGTGTAAGGGGCACACCAAATGCTGTGAAGTACTCCTTTCCTGCTAGTCTAGTCCGATTCGAGAAATATACTCAGAGATAAAAAAAATATTATAATACGACGCAGTAAAAAAAACTCTGAGTTTATAAAAACTAGCTGTTTTTAAGTATCTCGCCGTAAGGGTCTAAAATGCTCTAAGATATTGCAATTTGAATCCTTCGGACTTATCATTAATCTGAATTTATTAGATGTTCCTTAAGTCCTTTCTTAAAAACCAATAATGAGTTTACGTTTTTCACTGTTTCTGGAAGATTAGTGTATATACGCAGAGCATCATTCGTTGCATCGTTCTTTAGTCGATCAGTTCTAGCACAAGGTATTACAAAATTGTTGACATTTCTTGAATTATAAAGATTTATTTGTGATACTTTTATAAAGGAGCTTCGTTCCGATTCACTGGAACTTAGACATTTGAAGATAAATTTCGCTTTCTCCATAGTAATGATTTGACTGAAGGTGAGTGCATTGGTCCGTTGATACACTAATCTTGTTGGAATGAGAATCGGAAGGTTTAGTATATTTTTATAGGCTTTTAATAAGTATCCTGGATATAATATTAAGGTTTTGTTTTGACGATTGACTCCAAATGACCATCGCACAATGGAGCTTTGTTAGTACAAGTGCATTTAATACAAGTTTCTTGATACGCATTGGAAAACCTCCATATCTTCTCAACAATCCTATCACTGGTGCTAGTTGTCTCCTCAAATTATTTATGTATGGCAACCATGTCAAACGATGATCTATGGTTAGACCGAGATATTTAATTTCAAACACTCTTTGCAAGTTTTCGCCATTAATTTTTAGGTCAACTTCTATGTCTTCCTTATTCTTCTGTTGAAAAATCATGCATTTTGTCTTTGTAGTATTCAATGCTAGCTTGTTGTTGACGATATTCTCCATAGTAACTTTATCATGTCCTGAATAAAGAAGTACAGTATCATCAGCATATAATGTGTGGTGAGCTTTCAGTTTACAGATATTCAAATTATTGGTGTATAGCAAAAACAAGATTGGTCCAAGTATGGATCCTTGAGGAACCCCCGATTTCATTTGTGCTAGATTGCTCAAGACATTATTAACTGATGTTCTTTGGAATCTTCCTTCTAAAGAACTTTTAAAAAGCTGTTTCGGTTTCCCTTGTATACCACACGATTCAAGTTTTTGAAGTAACAGGTCATGATCAACCGTATCAAAAGCTTTCTTCAGTTCCACAAAAATTGCAATAACATAATCTCCTTTATCAAGACTTCCATTGATGTAACGTGAGACAGAAAGTAACGCATCGAAAGTACTCTTATTCTTTTGAAAGCCAAACTGCTTCGGATTTATGATGGAATTGTCCATTCAGAAAGATTTTGAGCGATTACTTACAAGTTTTTCGAAGATTTTACTAAAGTCTGTCGAAAGTGCGGCAGGGTAGTAGTTATTCGGGTTCAGATGATATCCTTCTTTGGATATTGGAATTATTTTTGCCAGTTTATCTTCGCCCGGAAATGTTTCATTTCTAATATGCTCGTTTATAAAATTTCCCAATAGTTCAGCTACCTCCTCTTTGACTAGAATGATTTCATGAGTTGCGATGTTGTCAATACCTAGTGCTGCATTTTTTTTCAAATTTTCGATTGTATTTAATACTTCTCTTTTAGTCGTTTGATGACGGTGAAAGATGGACTTACGTGAGCCATTTATAATATTGAAATAGCTCGTTGACTTTTCACCAAGCTCTCTGGTAATTTTTTCACCAATTATTGAAAAAAAGTGTTTTAGCGAGTTTGCTGTTCCACATGGGCGTGCTGCATTGTTAGAGTCCATGCCAAAAAATTCAGTTTTTCATGACATGATCCAGGGTGATGAATAATCTTTTACTTCATTTATTATTTTCCATATTTCGTGTGACTTGTCCGCCGCTGTTTCCAATCTTCTGGAGTAATATGAAAATTTAGCTTCTTTGTTATACAAACATTTAAGTGCTTGATCTTCAGCGTTCTTTTTGTATTTTTTATAAGCCTTCTTTTTGTTAATACTAGCGTCAATAACTTTCTCTGTTATCCATGTATGTTGTCGACATCTCAATGGTAGAATCATGCTTGGACTCTGTTATCATATTTTTGAGCTCCATAAGGAATTGAGGTTTTTGGTTTGTTAGCAACTGTTGAAATTTTGATTTGAAACGATCCTTGCCTAAATATCTGAACATTTGGTGATTAGGTTTTTGCTTACTGAGACTTCGACCATAGACGACAATCTTTAGAACATGATTATCTAACTCCGGCCAGTCTTTCAGTGTGAATTTAATGTTTTCAACAATTTTTTTCTCATTTTTTGCTATGTGATCTAGGCAGGTACTTGAAGTCGGGCGAGTAATTTTGTCCTTATTGACAATGACCGCTCCGTTTGATTCCAGGGTATCCTTGTACATTCTTGATTCTGGAGATTCTGCAATCAGGTCTATGTTTGTGTCAGCAACTGTGATTAGATTTTTTTCAGTAGAGTATATTGCATCTATTACTGTGCAGAAGTCCTGCGCATTAAGACGATTGGAATTATAGTAAGTATCGATTTTTAGTTTTTAACCTGCGTAGGTTATTTCAATTATTATTATATTATATATGTCAGAAATTACTCTCTTTGTCACGAAATTATTGTATTTTTCATATAAATTGCTGTACCTCCTCCTCTTCCGGGCCTGCAGGATAAAACGGAGCTATATCCCGGAATATTGCAATACTTTGCTTCTTCAGGATAGATCCATACTTCGTTTAGTATAATCAGATCCGTTTCAGGATTTTGCTGCAAATAAATTTGAATGTCACTAAGCTTATGTCGTAAGCTTCTTGTATTGGCATAAAAGATAGTTAATTTATCGCTTGATTGAATTTCGGGATTAACAATCATGATCGAAATTGTAGTCAGTACTCCTCCTAGCTATGACAATCCTTCTTTGATACTCTGGGCACTCCCACCAGTCTGCTCTGTGTGAGTGATCAGCATTCTTATTATTACCCATACAATTGTAACACTTCTCATGTGTGCTTTTGCATTCCTTGAGCTCATGCTTTCCTCCACATTTCACACAAATTTGTTCTCCTTCGCATTTCGACGTCTTATGGTCATATTTTTGGCACTTAAAGCATCTCGTAATGTTAAAGTCTTCCTTCACAACATATGATCCATAATCAATGTTGACGTATTTGTTAGTTAATCTTTTATACATGCTTCCATTTACCTCAATAATTTGTAACCATTTTCCGTTTTATGTCTGTCTGACATGAATAAGTTCTATTTTTTCTCTATTCCCAACTTTAGGGTTTAGCGCTTATATTTCGTTTTGTAGTTCCTCATTTGTAAATTGATTATCCAGCCCATTTACAGGTATAACCAGTCTGGGTCGACGCATTTTTATCTCGGTAATGTCGTACTCATCTTGCATATTATCCATGATTAGTCGGTATAGCTCAGATAAGTTGGCATTGGTCGTTGTTTTAATTATCGCCCAACCATTGCGAATATGCTGCAAAAAATGAAGAGGAATCTTGCAGTTTGACGGTCTTATCCTAGAATTAAAATCGGCAAGCATTTTATCTGACATGACATCTAAGCGGAGCTAATTTCGATATTATTATCAATTATCGTGAAGGCCTAACATCAACCGTTCGCTACCCTTTATTATCTGTGACTTCCCCGCAGGGGGAATACCGGTCGACAAGAGCACTCCTGGAGGCTAGCGTTCTTTGGGGAGTTCCGCCCCCACGTACCGGAGGGAATTCCCGCAGGGAGAATGCCAGTCGACAAGAACAATCTTGGAGGCTAGTATTCTTTGGGGAGCGCCGCCCCCACGGACCCGAGGATATGGGGGGCGCCGTGAGGTTCCCTCCTGGGATGACAGGTAACGACTCTGATTGGATCTGGACTACGCTTTGGACAACGAACTGGAATTGACGCTTTGGGCTGGCGGATGGGATGGTTTGGACCTAGTTGCTTTGCGCAGTAGCACTGAGGTGACACTCGTGTGTGAACGGCTCCAATTCAACTATCATACCATCTTCGTCCCGGTAAAACCTTGGCAGGCCTCGGAGTACATTCGAAGCTCACACCATTGGGTTGGTGGTGTAGGCTCGGTTGAGACGGACTCCCGATTAGCGCTGGTCTGGCTCTGGGCACTTGTCCCCATAAGGGCTTGTGCCAACCCTCGCATGGCCTCCCTGCTCTGCAAAGATAACCATGGGACCAAAAAGGCGACTGCACACACGAACGGAGATAGCGGCTCCGAGGGGGGACCCAACAAAACTGGAGCAAACAAAATCAAAAGACCAATAATATCCACAAAAAAGAAACAAAAAATAATTACAACAACAACGCAATCAGTGGTTGCAGCCACGATGTAAACAGTACATCGAAAGCGGTACTAACCACGAAAAAAACGAAGACTAACACAATCACAGTGAAGGCAGACGAAAAACGGAGAAAAGCAGACAGTCTGGTTCAGACTGAGTTTCTTGCGGCGTTAAAGCGCAGCAAAAAAATGATGCAAACGCCAGAGCGTCCTATTAAGGAAGAGCGGGAAACTCTGCAGGACGCTTCAGGTTTTCGAGCGGTGGAAGATAATATAAAGAGCACCAAAAATTCGATTATCACTGCTGCAATCGTTACCGAAGTGGCCGATGCCAGGGTTGCAAATCCCGACATTTCAACGAAAAATCCAGCAGCCAACGAAGAGGTCAAGGCACGAAAAGCAACGAGTGACCAAAAACCGCTTGATTGCACCACCAACATCGAAAATTTGGCGGAAGTACTGCACTTGGAAACGGAACGCGATAACTTCTCCCAAGGATGGTTGCAAGGTACAATTGCAGCTCAGCGATACGAAGAAGAAAGGCTACTCCTAAAAGCGGGAGATGTTCTGAAAAGAATACATTCTGCATGCGACTCCCCAAAAATCAGCGAAGCAGCAAAAGTAGGGCTCCTTGAACTAGAGGAGCTCCTAGATTATATAGGGCACTATTGGAGGAGCTGCTTAAGGGCCGAAGACGAACAGAAGGCTAAAGAGGCGCTTGGGGTGAAATCTAAAGGCGACATGCAGATAGCTCCACCATTAAAAGTTAATAAAAGAATGGTGACTAGCCCAATCTCTCATTCGATTAGGCTAGTCACCAGGAATGAAAAAACACTTGATGGGCATGGAGCACTAGATCACGAGTTCTAGACAGTGCTTACAAAAGGAGCGAAGAAAGCCGCAAAGAAACTCCTTCAAAAAAAGCCAGAAAGTAAAGTTCGCACGGACGCTCAATTAGAAAAAGAACCTGATACAAAACAGGAGAGGCAGAAGCCCCGACGAAGACCCCGGCAGCAGGCACTGCTCGTAAAACCCCAAGATGGCCGATCCCACGCGGAGGTACTGCGGGACATCAGGGGAAACATAAGGCCCGAAGACACCAATACTACCATTAAAGTAGTACGACCAACGCGGCTGGGCCACATACTGGTCGGATTCGGAGCAGAGGCCGGCAATAAATACGCATTCTGTGACGCAGTAAAGAAAGTCCTCGGCAAAAGCGCAACTATAGCCCCACTCGAGCCGATGACAACGATCGAAATACGGGACATTGACTGCGTGACAGATCTGGCCGAGGTAGAAGAGGCCATCAACAAGGAATTCCCTAGCGTGGGAAGGATCAAAGTGAGACTGACACCAGAAAACAACAGAGGACAATGCATGGCCATAGTTGACTTGACCGAAAAGGACACCGAACAATTCCTGAACAAGGGCAGAGTACGAATAGGGTGGGTTGTCTGTAAGATATGGCGAAGAGCAACGCCTCTTCAATGTTTCAAATGCCTTGGTTATGGTCACACCACACAAGTATGCAAAGAATCCGATAGGAGTTCCCTATGTTACAAATGCGGTGAAATGGGACATAAAAGAAAAGAGTCAACGAAGGAGGCGCACTGTATGCTTTGCAAGGATGCTGATCCAAAACCTGGTTTGGATACGTCAGAACTCCGATGACTCGCATCTTGCAGCTAAACATACACCGCACTTCAACCGCCCAAAATCTGCCTGAGCAGTTCGCGAGGGACATGAAAACTGAGTGAGCAACACCATAATAAAAGTCCTGCATTATGGTATTCTGATGAAACTGGTACTGCCGCCATCTGGGTTCGGAACAGTGACTTTCAAGCGGAGAGTTGTGGACGGGGGGATAGTTTCGTGTGGGTTCGGTGCTCAGGGACCACCTTCTTTAGTGTGTACCTAACGCCTAACGAGTCAATATCATCTTCCAAGCCAAGCTTAATGCTTTGGAGGGTACTATCTCGAACGCAGAGGGCAAAGTGCTCGTTGGGGGCGACTTAAACGAATGAGGCATGCCTCAGACGGATCCGCGGGGAAAACGAATACTGTAAATGGCATCCCGGACGGCCCTCGTCGTACTGAACTCCGGAAATACGCCGACTTTCCGCCGTATTGGTTGTGAGGGAACCATACCCGACGTGACATTCGCCTCGGAGTCCTTAGTACGGAGGATACACAACTGGAAAGTATTAGAGGACTACTCAGCCAGTAATCATCAGTGCATTCTGCTTGCGATAAGTGATGCTGTCTCCCGACGTCCATGCTCTCGGCCTTCCACAACTGGATAGAGGCGCTCACAGCAGGTGAGCCGCTGCAGGGAGCTTCGGAGGGGACGGAAGAACTGGCAGCTCAAGACGTGGTGAACTCTACTATGAGCATCATTACGACTGCTTGCTGCGATTCTATGCCCCGTCGAAGACCCCGGCACGGCAAGCCCCCGGTGTACTGGTGGTCAACTGAAATCGCTGAAAAGCGAAGGGAGTGTCACAAGCTTCGACGTGAGGCTCAACGGGCGCGGAACCGTGACGAGGCATGCAACTGGGTGGCAGCATATAAGTTGGCCAGAAAATGCTTTCGCAAACTGATCAACAGTAGCAAGGCTCGCTGCTGGCAAGAACTAGTGGACAATGTGAACAAGGATCCGTGGGGCCTTGGCTACAAGCTGGTCATGCGGAAGCTTGGTGCCCTACGGAAGCCTTGTATACATGACGCGGAAAAGATGGACGTGATAGTGCGGGGACTGTTCCCCGCCCATCCTGTCCGTGTTGACGCTGTCTATGGTGAAATAGCAGTTGAGTGCCCACTCTTCACACAGCTGGAACTGGAGTCCTCTCATTGAAAGCGAGGAAAGCTCCAGGTCCAGATGGTGTTCCAGCTGAGGTGTTGCGGCTAGTCTATCACCATTGTCCTGACTTGCTGCTCAGCACATTCAACGCTTGCCTACGGGACGGGTTTTTCCCGGTACAATGGATGGTGGCGAGGCTCGTGCTGCTCAGCAAGGAGAAAGGAAATCCCGAATCGCAGTCTGCATACCGCCCGTTATGCATGCTAGACCCGGCTGGGAAAGTGCTAGAGAAACTCATCAAGGGAAGACTCACTGACGCTATTCGTGCTGCTGGGGATCTCCTCGGCAGTACGGCTTTAGAGCAGGACGTTCTACCATTGATGTGATTGCAGAGGTGGTGAACGCGGCCCAAAAGGCAGAGGCATATAGTCGCACCAAGCGACGAATCGTCCTGTTGGTGACACTCGACGTCAGGAATGCCTTCAACTCCGCTAGATGGGTGGATATTCTGGATACGCTGGAAACCCCTTTTCAGGTTCCAGAATATCTAATGTGGCTTTTGAGGAACTACCTAAAGGACCGAAGCCTACTCTACGACACGACACAGGGCCAACGAAGGATGGAAATTACATCGGGTATTGCCCAGGGATCTATCCTTGGTCCAGACCTGTGGAACGCGTCATACGACGGGCTACTGAGACTTGAGATGCCAGATGAGTCGCGCTTGGTCAGCTATGCAGATGATGTTGTGGCTCAAGTCGCTGGGCGCACCGTTGAACAAGCGCGATTTAGGCTAGGTATGCTAATGCGCCGAGCGAGGGACTGGATGACTGTTCACGAGCTCAGTTTAGCACTGGAGAAAACCGAAGTGGTCATCTTGACAAAAAAGAGAATCCCTAGAGTAAGGATGATCAGTATTGGCGACTTACGAATCGAAGCCAGTGGTGAGGTATCTGGGGCTACTGATCGACTCGAAGATGAGTTTCTCTGAGCAAATCAGGGCAACGGCTGAGAAGGCTTCTTCGGGAATATCGGCTCTGAGTCGACTTATGGCCAGCGTGGGGAGGCCCAGCCCATCAAGAAGACGCCTCTTGATGAGTGCTGTAGGGTCAGTGCTACTGTACGGAGCAGAGGTATGGGGCGACGCTCTCAGCAAGGAGGGATACTGAAAACATTTGGCACAGGTACACTGAGAATTGCATCTTCGTATCCAACAGTCTCTGACTCGGTGGTGAAAGTTATTGCAGGCGTGATACCTGTCGCCCTCCTTGCTAAAGAGCGCCGCGCTATTTACCTGCGCTGAAACGAGGATGCGAAGGAGATGGTTGTCCGCGAAGAGAGACAGTGCTCGCTCAACGGTTGGCAGCATTCTTGGATCAATTGCACGAAGGGAAGGTGGATTGCACGCCTCGCTCCGGATGTGAGACAATGGCTAAATTGAAGGCATGGTGAGACTGACTTCTATCTGACCGAGCTTTTGAGCGGGCATGAGTGTTTTCAGTCTTACCTGCACAAGATCGCTAAGTCACGGTCCCCCAATTGTCGGTTTTGCCTAAGAGAAGAGGACAATGCCTGTCACACATTTTTTGCGTGTACAAAATGGGTCAGGCTGCGAAAGGAACTCTACAGGGAGACGGGAGAGCTCATCCCGGATAATATAGTTGCGGTGATGCTCGAATCGGTTGACAAATGGAACCAGGTGGCACATTATGCTCGGGCAGTCCTAAAATATAAAAGAGACTCACAGCAGCCGAATGCGCTGTGGTTGGGGGATCGCTTGTCTGGCATTTCCTCTTCCCCGCTCTCTTCCCGGTAGAAAAGGGACTCCCCAGCTTGAAGGCGCCCCACGGCGTAACAAAACAAGACCTGGCCCGAAGTAGTGATTCAAACGGTCCCAGGCTGGGTTCTCAGGTTGACAGGGGAGGTGTTTGGTGGGTAGTCCAGTCGCTTTCTTCCGAGCATGCGAGTCCCACACTCTGTGCGTAAATAGCATTCACCTCCCTACCACAAAAAAAAATTATCTGCGACGGTGGTAAATATCACGATATAGCACTAGTTCTGCTGTCGTTGGTGTTATTTGGGCAGAACTGACTTTGAAAACATTCCGTTGAACCAGAAAAGTCGGGTTTTCATGATCAATATTTGAATTATAGATTCTGATTTGTTGAAATTGCTATCAACGGCATCGGAAATGTTTATTCTGAAAAAAAATTTATTTATACTGCTTACAGCAAGGGCACTCCAACAAGAAATACTTTCCCGTGATTCGGTATACTAAGGGAAATACTGAAGAGATATGTTTGCTGACCCAAGTGAAAGAGAAAAGGGAAAAATAACACGTAAAAAAATGCTTCTCCTTACAAAGCATCTTCTTTATTGCATTGAAAATATGTAGCCAGAATAAAATGCATTGTATTATTTTTCAAATAAGGCATGCACTATTCTTTATAGAATAATAAATATCAAACTCATAATTTATACTCCATTGTACTATTCTCTAAATAAAATTGCTTAGCAGCCTTTAAGGTGCCTTGCCTATATCACTTTAAATAGCTTTCTTTCTAACTACCTTCCGAAAGCCTCAACATTTTTAAGTGCACCTGAAGAACAAGATTAATGCTTCTTCTCAAGTACATAAATGTCCAAGGATTATACTCATAACTTGACTCAGTTATACGGCTGTTCCAGATTCCATCCGTCTTTTGTCCAAAGGACCTCTACGAATCATAAATCTTTCCGTCCATTACGTAATTGTCTCCAGTAAACGCTGCTCCTTTGTAATATTTTAAAGTGACGTCAATTTATTTAAAATTGAGCACGCTTTAGCACTTAAACCATATTTTTATCGCTGTGCTCTTCTCCCAACCATTATCCTATCTTGTATCTTTATATTATCTTATTTGCCACCATGCATCTTACTGACCCACTTTATAATATCTCTTCATAAGGATTTATTATGATTTTCTTGGGAGTTTCTTTTAGTCAACTTTGCAGTCTACTTCCAGTATAGCCTAAGTAGTTGAACTAGTGCAAAATATAAGAGGCAAAGCAGAAAACGGTAAATACAAGCTAACATCAAAATCCATTGTCATAGTTTTCTTTTCTTAAGATACTGTTTAAAATCTAGAGCGCAATGCCATTTTTACTTGCAACACCCAAAAGACTTAAACTCTACCCCAACAAACGCTTTCCACCCCAATAAGTATAACAGTCAACAAAAACAAGAAGACAGCCAAGCCTTCTTTTTCTGCTGCCTGTTCATTGAGGGTTGCGAATGAAAAATGGTTTATTATGCAAGATTAAATTACCAACAAGAATTCTGTATAACCCCTTGAGTGAAAATATAAGTCTTTAAAGTGATTGAAGGTACTGGGCACTATTATGTACATAGTCATCATTAATTATTTTTAGAAATGTGTTTCCTTTAAATTTTAATTATATATTTGAGCATTATATCTGTAATTATGTATCATCGGCAAAGAAATTCCTATTACCACTGTTCCACCATCTACCACCTGTTGCTTATGATAGAGAAAATTTAACCAAACGGTGGTAAATTTCACCAGTTCGCTATTTGCCAGCAAAATTTCACAGTCCGTGTGCTGCTAAATGGCGAAAACATTTATGCGGTGTCAGTGTGTCAATCGATTAACCCAGAATTATCCATTGTATATTTCAGATGCTCACTCATGCAAGGAGCTCCACACCAGGTCGCATAAATATGCTCTGCAAAATTTCCAACAAGTGGTTGGGACCGAAGAGTTTTTATTACTGCCATTCGATGAGGTAAGTGTTCATTTAGAAATGTTAATGTCACCCCTATGTTACCCCTTTCCCCCAGGTTCGTGACCTCATATCTAACAATCAACTCAACATATGCTCCGAGGAAAAAGTGTTCTTAGCTGTACTGAATTGGGTCAAACATGATCTTGCCGAACGCCAAAAATACGTATCTGAACTTATGACACATGTAAGACTGCCCCTAGTGAGTCGCGATTTCCTCATGACATGTGTGGAGTCGGAACATTTGATCCGAGAAGATCCACAATGCAAAGAACTCCTCTTGGAAGCTATGAAGTACCATTTACTGCCGGAACAAAGAAGTCTGATGAATAGCCTCCGAACAAATGAACGTCGTCCGGACGGGATGAAACCGTACATTTTCGCTGTTGGCGGAGGCAGTCTGTTTGCCATCCACAGTGAATGTGAATGCTATAATCCTAGGACAAATACATGGATATCTATAGCGCCTATGCTGTGGCGACGCTCCCGCTCAGGAGTGACATCCTTACAAAAATTATTGTATGTTGTGGGTGGCTATGATGGCGTAACGGATTTGAGCACGGCTGAATTTTACAATCCTTTGAACAATAAATGGACGGAAATTACGCCGATGGGAACTAAAAGGTCCTGCCTGGGAATTTGTGCATTTGATGGATTGCTGTACGTATGTGGTGGGTATGATGGTGCATCGTGCTTGAGTAGTATGGAACGATATGATCCTCTGACTGGAGTTTGGAGCTCATGTCCGGCTATGAGTACGAGAAGGAGATATTGTCGTTTGGCAGTGCTTGGTGAGTATTTTGATTTATTACAATGATATTTTTAAATTTGCATGGATATAACATATGTCTTTTTTATTGCAATCAATTAGCTAGCCAGCTTTAATTTAGGTACATTCCTTCAGAAAAGGATATATTCCGAACCAGGAAGTTAATCGTGATTTTTTATCTGCTCATGGAGAGCCATTTGAATCATATTTCTTGAAAGCAAACAGGAGAACACGTGCAAAGCGATTTCTTCTTGTCACCTTTTGTCTTGCAGTGATGCCCAAAATACCTTAAAGTTTTTTTTTGTTATGACTTTTTATTAGTTTACATATTAAATCTGCGTGTAAGTATAGGTTTTTCCATTAGGGATATAACAATTTCGTATCTTTATATGAACGGATTTATAAAATTTTTTAATAAACTGTTAATGCCAAATCGTTAGTTAAACTCAACATATTTATCATGGTAAAGTTCACGAACCAGCACGTTTGAAAATTTTTAAAAATGACTACCGAAATTCTGATTCGGTGGTCGCAACCGTAAGAGCGCCTACTAAAATTTTCGGCCGTAATAATCGTCCCACCCGATAGGCTATTGGATGCCCCGGTGCCAAAAAAAAACGTCATACCGCTCGAAGTAAAGTCAATATGCATCGATTCTAAATGAGCCGAATCAGACGATTCCATGTCGTTCTCAATAATTGGGCATCGCTCAAACGACACTGTGACGTATTTTGCGAAAAGATCTTGGCCTTCATGGTTACAAGATCAAATTGACTCAAGAACCAAAGCCACTTGATCATTCGAAACTTCTTCAATTGGGCTCTGGCAAAGTTTGAAGAAAATGATGAATTTCATCGAAAAATGTGGGGTTTCCTGATGCGCAAAACTTCTGGACTACCTACTAAACATCTCCGCTGTCAACTTGAGAATCGAATCCACCATTGGTCATCTTCTGAGTTGTATTCTTCGGCGTATGTCGCCTCTTTCATTACCATTCTTTGTTATTTTGGCGCCCAAATATACATAAATTTGCCCACTTTTTCGATGTCTTACTCGCCGAGTGTGATATTTTGGATGTTTTAGCTATGTTTCCTCGACTGCGTGATGATTGTTGATTTTTAGCTTTGTTTGGCTTCGCTGTTGAATTTCAGGAATAGTTTTTTGGTTTTTGTTAACAACCGTTGTAAGATGTTGATGTCATCTGCATAGGGTACCATTTTGCTCGACTTTATAATAATGTACCTTTTTATTGACAGGTAGCTTTCTTATGACGTATTCCAGAGCCAAATTGAATAGCACAAGGGCCAGTCCAGCTTCGGGCTTTATGCATGTGTTTGTGCCAAAGGCATAGGTGAGTTGGTTATTGATGCTATCTTCAAAGGCTGTCAACGTCAATGTCGTCTTGGGAAGATGGACTAGTTTGGCTGGGATACCAAAGCAAAGCATTATTTGGTATAATACGTTTTGATCAATACTGTCGTATACTTGCCTAAAGTTTACAAAAATTTGATGTACGTCTATATTGAACTCCCAGTATTTCTCAAGTATCTGCTTGGCTATAAACAATTGGCCTATCGTCGACGTCATTGTTAATTTTGTAAGACGAACTAATTTAGTTGGGATCGTCAACCAATCGTATTATAACTAAAAGATTGAAAAGTGACGTTCAGTGGTCAGCTGACTCTTTATCGATTCTGTATCCCTCAGGCCATTAGCAACGGCCATTACATCATCTACGTGTATGTTTCGCATAAGTGCAGATGCTCCCAGAGAAATGGAGCCTTGCGCCTCCTCGGCAAGTTTCTGAAGGCATTTGAGTGCTAAGTATGGTACAGCGGTCATATCGTAGGTGAGAGTTGTGAGTTAGAAATAACTTAGAGTGTGCTCTGAGAGTCCCTCTAAATAACAGTTTGGTACGGTTGGTCCCGTTTGTCCACTTTGATCTGGCGATATATCTTCTCGATGTCCGCCGTGAAAACAAATTTTGGTATTTTAAAGCGTAGCAAGATAATAAAAATATTCTCTTGGAACGCAGGACCGGTGTGAAGCACTTGATTTAATGACAAATTAGTAAAGGATTTCGCTGATACGTCAAAAACTACCCGAAGCTTGGTGGTGCTGCTTTCTGGCCTGATGACACAGTGATGTGGTAAGAAGTGGTACGGTGATCATATTTCCACTTCATGTATTGATCGGATTTGTCCAAGTTGCAAGTATTTGTCCATGAATTTGGTATACTGATGTCTGAGAGAATCATTCTTTGCTAACTTGCGCTCCAAGGAAAAGAATCTCTGCACAGCCAGGTCCTTTGTTTCACCCAGAATCGCTGGTTCCCGTGAGAAAGGCAAACATACGATGAAATGATCGTCTGCATCTCGTCGGTTTATTCGAGCAAACTATTCCTTACATCTCTTTTCATGGCTGGTCATCGAAGACTGTGGAGTGACATCATCTAGTTTCCAGAAACTACTCATATGCTTCTAGAGCTGATGAATTTCGTCAGGATACACTCCGCAGATGCCAGATGTTGCTGGTAGGCAATTTGCGACTTCCGCAAATTTGCCGCAAATTACCCACCCAAACTACGTGTTTTGTAGCGGGGCATGTCCTTGCCCAGCCAGATCTGACCAACTGAAAGCAATTCAAAGAAGTTTTCAGCTGCGATCAATCTTTCCAGGCTCGTTAAATTTAGGATCCGCTAATTTCACGTTCTTAGGGATCGTCCACGGCAAAACATTGATTTCTTTGCTGGGCTGACTGTTTATGATATGAAGTAAGACGAAGGCCTCCAACTTGGCTTCATACCCAGATGTTATGGATTTTATTTCAATGCTGGTTTTGGTTACCTGCCTTGCATGACGGATACCCTGGATTGCTAGATCTTGGGACGAGATCTCTAGTTTTAGCTTTGATGTCAGCCGCTTCGTCATTATATTGATTTGAAAGCCTGAGTCAAGCACCGCACGGCATTCCTTCTCTTATCCGTCGGAAGCCCGTATTATGAAGCGAATTGTTCCAAGTAGGACGTAGCATTCACTTGCTCCAGGAACGGCTAGGGGAGCGTTGATGGTCGTGGATAAACTTGTTGACAGAGGAGGTTTAGTCAATGCTTTTGTGGTAGGTACCTTGAAGTCCTCACCGTGCAACATGGCGTGATGCTTCTTACCGCAGCGCTTGCACGCACCCGAAAGACAATGATTCGCAAAGTGGTTTGATTTCAGACAATTTATACACAGCCTATGTTTTTGCACGATTTCCATGCGTTCCTTCGAAGACTTTGCATGAAAAGTTGCGCACAAATACAGTGGGTGACTTTGAAGGCAAACGAAACAGCGGACTTCACAGGTCGTTTTAACAAGAGAGGCTGGTTTGGCGTCTTGAGGCTCTTGGCACACTTCGCTTGAGTACCAGGCTTCGATTTCAACCGTTGTACTAGGCTGTTCAAAATAATTCTTTTGTTGGCATGCCAGTCATTGGGCACCTTCCATGCGGCATCATAATGGTGATCAGAAACTGGCAGGTGTTGGATGAACGGAAGTGCTTCACCACTGACGTTGTACATTAGACAATATAGTTATTGAGACTTGCCAATTGCTTGCTCGTGAATAATTTGTGTAAAAACCTCTTTGAACTGGAACCGTTTCAGGTAATCACCATCGAAATTGGACAGTGTTATTTTTTGCAGCTTTATGGCCAAATCATTCAATCTTTGCTGCATTTGTCTTATGTGAAGAAAAATCTCTTTTTTAAGGATGCGGTATTTATTGATGTCATACCCGTGGGGTTCATCTGTGTTCGCATTATCCCAGATTCGTTCATCGTAGCTTAAAAGACGAGTGACGTACTCTTTAACTATTTCTAACGAATACTCGGATGGCTGACTTTGTTCCACTTGCGCTGTGAAGTCGAGCAGCTGCTGCTGCACCTCTTCCATCAAGGCGTTCTGCCTTCTTACCGCCTTCACACAATTATCTTTGTTAGTTGAGAATATTGCTGAAGAGACTGCAAGCTCGAATGATGGTTTTGATGCTTCACTGGACATCTTTATCTCCAGGTACATCTTTATTAATTTTGCTGCCTTAGAACACACCTTTTGTATGGAAAGTAAGTACTATTTCTTGATGTTGGAGTGTCTTACATCGAGTTTTGTCGCTAGAAATTTATCGTTGACACAGAACGCCTACCAGGATGCTTCCAACTCGTTAACAGCTTTATGCAGATAGGCTGTCTGCAACTTCCGATCGTACAAGTCCTCACAAAGCAGGAGAAAAATGGCCTGTATCATCTGGCCCAGCTGCTTATTAGTTCACCTTGACTTTAGTCTTGGTTCAATACCAAGGACTTTAACACACACTGTCATCCGAAGTTCAAGCAATTGAGCATTAAATCCTGGTTCAGTACCAGAACTCCACCAGAATCCTAAATTAAGTTCTAGTCCAATACTTGAACTTTAATTACTACTTCACCTTAATACTTAATACAGCTATTACTTCTTCCTTCAACAAAACACACGATTCGACTGTCAAGATAATAAAATTTTATTTTCTAATTTTCATAATCTTCATAATCAAAACTGTTGAGCTAGCTTTGTTCCCACGCACGAGCTTTACCTGAGCCACATTTGCTTTTCTTGATCAAGGATTGCGTTACAACTTGAAGAAGTGTGCAGTTCAAGTGCGCATGGGAAAGGAATAGGTAGTAGGAATCTAGTTTCCTTTAAAGGCAGGGCAAGACAAATTACGAAAGTATCGTTGAGAAAATAATCGGAATAAATTAAATACATTTTGACATAACTTAACAATAGAGTATTGCAACGACGTTAGAATTCACCGAGCTCCATGCGGCTGAAAGAATTTGATTGCATATTGTGTGAATGAAAAAGCTCGAGGCCATGAGTTACGAGGAGAAATCTAAGCAAAATCTTCCGGAGATATTGTGAAAGGACGTATTGATGACAATAGGCAGCACAGCACAGCCCGCCCAACTATTTCAGGATTTTTGTTACTATAAAACTGGGACGGAGTATGAATCAACATTTTCAAATCAAAATTGCAAGCAATTCAACAGCCGCATCAGATTCTTATTGTTGAGGAGCAAATTGCCCTGCTTCATGGAAACTGTAATGTCATAAAATTAGACGCACAAGCAGGATATCACCAAGTTCAGATAGTCGAGAATTCGCGGGATTATACAGCATTCTGTACGACTGGTGGGCAGTACAAATACTTCAAAATGCCGTTTAGGGTTATCCATCTAATTGCATCAAGTATACTAGATCAAATCATTTGTGAAATTTAGAGCTGAAAATACTAGTCAGTACCATTGGATTCTACTCCAGATATATCCCATGTAGATCAAGTAATGGTAATAGTATAGCAACATGACAGCTGACCAATAGATAATCGAATGTAGCCGCTATATGGATCGGCAACCAAGAAGAGTTTTTGATTTATCTTTGCGTCACTCGCTCTCCAACTCTAGCCGCCATCGTGTACGCATGCATTTTTGTTGCTTCGGGAAACCGTTTTTTTTCTATTAATAAACCTTATAATTAATCCTGTGCATTTTAATTTATACGGACACACAGTGAACCCCTACAGTAGTGAATCCTTACAATAGTGTGCTATGTGCTGCCATCTGGATCAGTGAAATGATTTGTTAAGTTCCTGGATATGGAAGGCCATACTGGTAAATACTCGTAACTCGCTAAAAGCTAATTCAATTTCTTAAATGAGAATGGCATTGATATCAAAGATTGTGCAGCGGCTTACAAGCACGTACTTAGCAAATAAATAATTATGCCGAATACATTCCGTGTCTTGCACACTCATCAAATTTGGTTGCTAAATGCGCTGCAGACTGCTGTACAGAAGCATCATTGAAAATGTACTTATATACATTTTTTTCCACTTTTACCTATCCTGTTTTGAAAATGCTGTCGGATACTACGTGGTCAGCCCGAGCTGATGCAACGACGGCACTATTATACGATTTTACTACTATCAAGAAAACTTTTGAAGACATTTCCAATAACGTGGATCAAAAGGCAGAGTGCCGTAATCAAGCTTACAGACTAGTTTTAAAGACGAGTAAATTGGAAACGGGAGTATTGACAATATTGTGGAATAGGACCAAAACTGGCGATAGATTCAAGCCATATGGCACTTACTACCACACACATGACCATTAGTAGGCCGACTTTGCTGGCTAACTTACATGGCGTTATATGAAGAATTGTGGAGGTCCCAACAAAAATTCGAGGTTTTGTACGGTTTAGAGACGGATTTCTACAGTGAAATCCAGATCGTCCGCGGAGAACACAATAGCGCTCCTAGTGAAGTGAAAATTATTTCAGTTCTTATACCCGTTTAGTTTTTATCGCCTACCAAAGTGAATTTATAGGAGTTTGTTTACATCTCAACGCTGAGCTATCAGTCGAAGGTGCAAAACGTGTGCCTCATTTGCTCGTCTTGGAAAGTTTAGGAGCATAATGGGCTATACAAGGTGAATTTATAGCATGCACGGAATGCGTTCCTCACGTTTTTTATTCGGAAAATAGTATATATTACGAAATATAAGCATTTGCCAATGCCGTGGTTGGATGACAGCTACCGGAAGCTTGTCCATAGTAGGCCGACTAATACATATGCAAATTGCTATCATATGGCTTCCTATCTAACGTCAGTTTTGAATAGGACCCTAGACCGTTTGCAAGCGACTAGTGCTGCGCTACAATCGGATGATCAAGACCTTTATGAATCATTGCATGGATACGTTTAAGCATTGCGATCTACATTTTTAGATATTAGGCAAAAGCCAAAGATCTGACTGTGAGGCATATCAGCAACAAACTTCTAGATGTGGGAAGCGAAATACAAAATACGACTATAAAAGTGGCTCAACTACACCCGACGACTGTGTTGAAAATCAAACACCTAGAGAGTGATATTGTCTTATTGTCAGCATTGATAACGTACTCACTTTAGGTAAACGTATGAACAATTATCATGAAAACGTATGAACAATTATCATGAAATTGCTGGCATTTTCGGAATATTCCAGTAGCTGCAATTACTGTAAGTGCTTTCGCAAATGATTTGGAGGACAGCTTGGGCGACGAATTAGTGCAGTTCGCAGCAATGCTCAATTCTGAGGCTGTGTGTCTAATATTATTGACAGCAAGAATTATGAGGCTATATCTTATAGTTTGAAATTGTCTTGCGCATTTATTTGTCTGTCATGATCACCGACTGCAGTGGTGAACGATCTTTCTCAACATTAAACAGTGTTAAAAATGAATTGAGGAACACGATGAGCCAACCACGTGTTAGTCTCTCCTCACTTTAATGAATATTGAATATGATTAGCTTCGAGAAGTTGATATTAACAGTATTATTTATAAATTTGCCCAGAGTAAATCAAGAAAAGTTTGTTTGTAACAGTTTTGTTTTATTGAATACCATAAACATGATAGCCTACAATCCAGAGGCCCCTTGATAGAATTTGGTACAGATCATGCGCTGGCTTTATCCAGCACTGAGCCTTATTATTTTTCAAACAATTTTTTAGTTGTCAATACGACGGCTACTAAGCTTATGACGTTCACCTAAAATAGATGAAAAAAATTTAAATGCTACTACTCCACCTGCGTTGAAGTTTATGTTAACGGCTATGGCCAAATGCGCGCTAGCTTTTACACTAATTTTATTGTGTAAATCCTTGTGGCTACATCTGCGTACTTCTCCGTCAAATTATAAATTCTCGTTAAGTAGTGCGCTAAAGAGGGAAAATCATTACTTAGCTGTTTGTATTCTTCTTCCCCTTCTTCGGAGCACTGTCCCTCTTGGGCCTTTGCTTCCTGCAAAAAGCGTCTCCAATTGCCTCGGTCCATTGACCGCGTCCTCCAATGTCGATATCCGAGCAGCGATAAATTGTCTTCGTCGACCAAGTCAGACCAGCGTTTCCTCACTGCTCTCGTTTTTGAATATCCGTTGTTCATCCATACGGTACATGTGGCCAGTTTATTGAAGCTTCAGCAGTCTTACAATCGTTGAGACCTCTGGCTCATTAAAAATTTCATACAGCGCATGGTTGTATCGAATTTGCCATTGGTCCCCATCTAGTTTTGCTCCAATTATTGCAGATGCTTGGGTTAGGCTCCATGTTTCACACCCATAGCATAACCCAGATCTTATCACAGATTCGTATACTTGAAGCTTTGTTTTCCTGTGTATGCAGCTAGTCTTCAAGATCGTAGAAATTGAATAAAATATTTTCTTTGCGAGCTGTATTCTTCTGCATATTTCGTCTCTTTCATTAGTCCCTTACGTTAATTTGGCGCCTAAATACACAAACTCGCCCACGTTTTCAATACTGTATTCGCCAAGTGTGATATTTTGTATATTTGAGATATTTTTCCTTGACTGCGCTACGAGCTTTGTTTTATTTTCATTGATTTGTAGCCCTACTAGTTTTGTTTCGCTATCGGGTTACAAGAAGAGTTCTTTGGCAGTTGTTAATGACCGTCACAAAATGATGATGTCGTCCGCATAGGCTTCTACTTGGCTCGACTTTTATAGCAATATACCTTGTGTATCGACAGGTAGCTTTCTTATGACGTGCTCCAAAGCTAAATTGAATAGCAATGGGGCCAGCCCATCTCCCTGCTTTAGTCCGATATTTGTGTCAAAAGCATCGGGGAGTTGGTTATTGATGTCGATGTCATTTTGGTAAGAAGGACTAATTTGGCTGGAATGCCAAAGCAAAGCATTATTTGCTACAGTATGTTACGATCAATACTGCTGTATTCTTGTTTAAAGTCCACAAAAATTTGGTGTACGTCTATGTTCAACTCCCAGCATTTTTCAAGGTCTATTGTCGATCAACCTGCTCTAAAACCACCTTGAGACTCTCCAATAATACTGTTGGCGAATGATCCGATTTTAGTTTCTATGATTTTTGAAAATATTTTATATGCCGCACAAAGTAATGATATGCCTTTGTAATTTTCGCACTGTAGCTTATTACCTTTTTGTGGATAGGGAATATAAATTATTGGCTCCACCCTTTTGGCATATGTTCTTGTTGCCAAATGTGCTGGATGACTTTGTGAATAACTTTATGAACACTACTGCCCCCATATTTGATGAGCTCCACTGGAATCTCGTCGGTGCCCGGCGCTTTATTATTCTTTTGGGTACAAACTTCGTCCAGAGTTGGTGGGGCCAATGAAAGCTCTCCGCAGAAATCTATTGGCTCCGATGTTCTGGAGCTGTGTGGAGGATTAAGGCGGTGTTTGAAACATGCTGCCCATCTTTCCTTAATCTTGGTTTCATCAGCAATGATATTCCCGATGTCATAACGGCAGAGCGTTTTTTTGGGCTGATAGCCACCTTTCCGGCTTTTCGCTACTTTTTATGCTTGCCTTATGTTGTTGCTCTCTAGACTTAACTCTATACTTCTCAATTGGTCGTCATAGTATTTTATTTTCTTAATTTAATGATCTCATACGCTACTCTTCTGAGATTTTCATAGTGTTCTCTCTTCGTCCTGGTTTTCCTACCGTTATATTGCTTTTACGCCTAAGTCTTCTTATCTAACGCATTCTGGCACTCATTATCGAACCAATCATTTCTCTTACGCCGCGCTTGATAACCGTTGTGTGTTCTGTCATGTTCTTAATAGCCGCTTTCACTTTCATTCAGAGCTCGTTGCTTGTCTTTTACGATGCGACTGGTAAAATGGGAGCCAGCTGGTCATTGAGAGTCTCCGTGAAATTTTTGGCCACAGACGCCGTTTTTAATAACCCCAAAAACTCTATGATTCTTTCGTTTGACCACTCTAGTTCTTAGGTAAAACGAATGACAGCCAAAAAAATGCAGTTTCCGCCACAACAAACCATATAAACGACATTCATTCACGCGTGCGCTGCAGGCAATGAGAGGTCTTTAATATGGCCTACAGTTCATAGTACTTGAAACAACACCCGAGCTACTGCTTACCATGCGGTAATTTTCACGTCGTTGATAAATTAAAGCATTAAAAATCTTGGCTATATCTGCGTTGATGGCTTTTTAGCACATAGCTTAAAGCGTGATGGCTTAGGTGAAGCAGCAGCATTAGTTAGTTTTCTTTTCACCATGGTTAGACTTACCTTTCTTCACTTCATCGTTAATATTTGTAAATGGGCCCGCGCTTGTTTCATTCATTTTTTTTTTTTTCAGGATGGGATTTTTGGAGTTTCAGTCGCTCCTTTCTGAAAAAAAATCCAGTAGGTATACTTGGTTTCATTGACCGTTTCATAATTATTATTCAAGTTCAAGTGAAGACAGCTAGTAGCGATGAAAGATGGCTGGGCAAATAACAAAACAGCAAATCAGCTGGCGCATCGCGGTCCGCAATATGGTGCGCAACGCATACGCAGTATCTTCGAGCGAAGGCCGGGTGACGCGCTGTGTGCGTGCACCTTCTATACTTTGCCTGCCCACTTCATATCCTTTTTAGGGAGGCTCCGAACCTGCTTTCCATAATTATAGGGGGGCATTGCGGCCAACGGGGCCTTGGAAAACTTTTTTTTGCTGAATACGTGTCCGATCACTTTTGGGTACAAACCCCTGGCAAGGGCAATCTGCTGCTTACCCCACTATTTATATTGTCACGTGTTATGGTTCGCGGCCAATAATTTTAAAGTTCCGGGAAAGTGAAAATGCACTGTCTTTTAAAATAAGTTAAAAGAGTTTATTTACTAAAAAATGCACAATTATTAATTTAACTATTTCACAACTTGTCTATCAATTTTTACTTCAACTGTCTTTCACTTCACAATCAATATCGCTCTCAATTCGCACTCCACATTATCGATGTTTTACTATATCGCGGTTGTCAGGATTCTCCCCAGTCATTCAGCTCGCCTTTATGTAGGGTCTCTAGTCATTCAACCCATTTCTCGTACATTAGCGAACTACCTGGAATATTCGAGCAGCTTAATGAATGGGGCAGTGACGTCACTTTCGGATGTTAATCATGCTTTGTGGGTTCTTGTGGTTTCGAGTACATTCATTTTGTTGACCACGAGGTTCTTAATGGTTGTGAAAACAATTGCGAGTAGCTCGCAGAATTATTTGTACATGTAACAATATTATTCTATCTACATAAATATTTATTATCAAGGAAAAGCTGCTCACGGATCTAGTAACAACCCTAGTATATTTTCATTTCTAGACAACTGTATCTATTCATTAGGAGGTTTTGATTCTACCAATTATCAATCTTCCGTTGAACGATTCGACCCAAGGGTTGGAAGGTGGACACCAGTGCCTAATATGACATCCCGCCGTAGTAGCTGCGGTGTTGCAGCTCTTGATGGTCATTTATATTGTATTGGAGGCAACGATGGAACAATGTGTATGTCCAGTGGGGAACGGCTCAATTTGAGACGCAACGCTTGGGAACCAATCACCGCAATGCATTCGAGAAGGTATTTGTTGAATTTCACCTCACTATAAATATACATTTCAAAATATGGCGGCTTATTTGAAATTTGCATTACAGATCAACACACGAAGTAGTCGAAGTTGAGGGGTGCCTGTACGCGCTTGGCGGGAATGATGGCTCCTCATCGCTTAACTCTGTCGAACGTTACGATCCGAAAACTAACAAATGGACAATAGTCAACTCTATGGTAACACGTCGAAGCTCAGTTGGCGCCGCTGTTCTAGAATGCTTCAATCTTGAGCGAGGATTAGTTCAGACCACTAATTTATGACCCTTGTCGAGTATCGCAGAAGCTGGAGCAAGTGGTAGCAGCAGTAGCAGTAGTGCTAATAGTAATAATGGGCATAGCTCGCATCGAGAATCATTGCCAGGTCCGTTAAGCAACACTAAAACCTCTTAACAATTCACTGAAGCTCTTTTAAGCAATTTAGAGGAACTAGTCAAAGAGAACTTATGATTTTGCCACTCGAAAGTTTCAAGGATTGTTTGTTGTAGATCGAAGTTAACGTTACGTCAAGACAAATCTGATAGAATAGTTAGACATGAATTTCAGATCAAACGGAAGGATATCGAATTGAGTATTTTTGTTCCGAAATAACTTAAAGGAGCACAATTATTGCGATTAAACATAGAGCCAGCTAAGGTATTTCAACTGGCGATAAATATATATAAATATTGTATTTATACAAAGAAAAATCAACAACGATTAGAAAATAATAATGAATAATCTAAATGAGCTTCTTTGTTAGGTTTGCGAAATTCTTTCTACATCTGTCGTGATCCTTTTAAAGCTTTATATTTCAAGAGCTTCAACATTGTTCTATGTATAATGAAATAAAAGCTGAATTTACGTTAAAATTTCTTTGAAAGAAAATAAAAAGCAAAAGAAATTCTATAAAAAAAAATATGCATTAAACATCATCCTGTGATACAAAATGTAGAAATCTCACCGGGAATTGCATAGCTGCATTGAGTAAAGTGGAATATTTTCAATATTTACAATATATATAATTAATTATTTATATTTCAAAAGACATTTATAAATGTATTGCCTGTACATCTGAAAGGTGAATTCAGAATGAAAGGAATATCTTTAAGATAGCTGTCTCTTAGCCTTATAATTAATCAACTTAGTATGAGAAGTTCGTTAAAGCATTGTTTAAAAACTGAGATGATTTATTTGCTCATTTAAAATTAAAAGTCCAATTTTTATTTACAATTTTTTATATTTACATTCAGAGCACACTTTAAGAAGGAAACTAATTTTATTCTTTCAATAATCGAAACTTTATGATTTATCATTGTTATCACTTCTTTCAATCTTAAATAAGAATCAGAGTACTAAATACCAAAAGCATTGTTTTTAATTTGATATTTTTTTCCTCAACGCAAAAAAAATTTGTTCTAAGACATTCACTTAATCACGATACAAACTATACTTGTTACAGAAAACACACAGATCCTGCAATTACTTTTTGAGACGAAAATCAAAGAAACTTTAATTAAAATTTATATTGAATCGGAAATTTTTTCCGTTGTCAATACTTAGCTTTAAATTACGTCAAGTGTAGGCCCTTAACGATTATCAGCTTTAAATATATCATCTGTTCTGACGAAGCATGGATCCAAGAGACTCAAATCTAAATTAAAAGAAATGTTCATGGAGATCACTTCAATATAGACTACTTCCATGTAGATCATATCACTCATAAACGTTGACTCATACCGATTTTTCTTGTGGGCTAAAAGTGTCATTAAGGATCTACCCGAAAAACAAAAAAGATGGTGACCTGCATCAAGCAGGCTGAAATCTGACAATACAGTTTACTAACCTCTCCAAAGCCTCTGTGTATTGGAAAACTGGACAGTCCAATAATCAAGTATAGTTAATCATATTTAGTGTTAAACTTGCTTCAAAGGTTCAGCATCACAGATTAGCTGTTACAGTAAATTTTGAGTTGCCTACCCCTCCATTTATTGCCAATCGTCCATGAAATTACGTCTGGTATTGCGATTGCTCATACCAAAATCACAAAGGTGTAATACTGCGCTGTGTAACTTAGGCAATGCTATCGATATCTTCATTGAGTAAACATCCTGCTTTAGTTCCATCGTTGGTTCTAGAGCCGTTTATATAGAAAGTCATATCTGCATAGCAAACAACAACTCGTAGTTGACCTATCAGGAATTGTTTCATTAAACCTTCAGTTGTAGCTTAGCAAAGCATTCATCTTGTCAGGGAACTTAATCTTTTCCATGACTTGGAGGACCCCTTACGTATTTTCTTTTGTAACTTACCACCGTAAGTGTTGTTAATTTCAGTGGATTCGGGTTTCAAAAAAGGACAACGGACTAAACTTCTGAATGAATATTATTTTATTGACACACAACTATATATTACGACACACAAATATACATCAATATATTCAATTAATATTATTCTTTGCAATCAACCGACAAATCAACTTTAATGCACGCAGCAATCAGACTGAATGAATATTATTTCATTTTCTTTTGATTAATATAGCTAAATTCAATTCAAAAATGATTTCCCGACTACTAGTTTTCTATGTCAGTAAATGCAAGGTAAGCTATCAGTTGATCAAATCTCAACACTCCTCCTTGATCAATTTACAGCGGAGCGTCTCAAAAATTATTCTGTTGAGTGGCTTAGTGAGGATGTCTGCAATCTGCTTGCTGCTCTCCACGTGTTGCAGTGCCACAGTGTTGCCGATGTGTTGCTGGATGTACTTTCGTCGCATTTCGATGTGCTTCATTCCTTTGGTCGTATTTCCTTCGTGTATTTTGTAGCATGTGTATGGCTGACTAGAATGCCAAGTTCTAGTGCGATTCGCTTGATCCAGAACACATCGCCAATCACTGATACTACAGCTCGGTACTCGGCTTCTGCAGTTGAAGTCACTACCAGATGCTGCTTTTGTGAATACCAGATCACTGGCCCTCCCCTCATCACTAACACACCACTCGTTGACTGTCCTGTCTCAGAGTCTCCTCCAAAGTCTGAATCGGTGTAGGCCACGAGTGTCTTGTCTCCCCCGAAATGAATTCCGGCTGTCGTGGTCCCTCTCAAGTACTGAAAAACACGATTAATCATCGCCTGATGGCTCTTCATGGGCTTGTTGCAGAATCGACTGAGGTAGTTCACGGCGAAGCTTTTGTCTGGCCTAGTTATTGTGGCTAAGTACAACAAACTTCCTATCGCCTCGCGATAGTTGTTGTTCGCTGGAAGTGCCTCGTCGTTCTTGAAGTTTGTCTCATGGTTGATAATTCCTGGCTCAATGGGTGTAAATATTGGATTATACTGTTCGAGTTTCATCTTTCTCAAGATCTTCTCCGTGTAGCGAGGGTGACTCACGAGGATACCGTCCTGGTCGATCTTTATTTCCATGCCCAAATACGTTAACTTGTTTTGTACTTTCTTGCTGGATGTTATTTCGAGTTTGTATATTTCTTCTTCATCTTTGCCGGCTACCAATCCATCATCCGCGAAGAGTGAGAGCATAATGCTCTTGTTCTTGTTATAGTATATACACGGGTCGTCATCTGTGTTGATCAAACCGATCTTCTTCTCAAAGTGGGTGGTGACCCTCTCGTTCCACATCCTCGGAGCTTGTTTAAGCCCGTAGAGACTCTTGTTCAACTTACAAACTCTCCTGGTTCCATCTTCGAACCCCTCAGGCTGGTGCATATAGATGTCCTGCTCCAGGTTCCCATACAAGAAAGCCGTTTTCACATCGAACGATACCAACTTCATTTTCTCCAACGCTGCGTGACTCAGGAGCAGGCGAATGGATGCATGGTGAGCTACTGGGCTGAAAGTTCCGTTTAGTCCACTCCCTCCTTCTGTTCACATCCCGTTGCCACTAGTCTGGCCTTAAGTCTCCCGTTCGCCTTCTCTCGAAGTACCCAGTGACAAGTGATTGGCTTCGCTCCTTCTGGACAGTCCACCAGCTTCCAAGCTTTCATCTCCATCAGCGAGTCGTACTCCTCCTGCATTGCTCGTCTCCACTTCTCATCTCTAAGTGCCTCACTCACCGGAATGTTTCACCAATGATGGCTACTTTGGCAATCTTTCCTCCATGACGGGAGTCAAGTATGCAGTCTTTCAGTCTCGGTGGTGGTTGCAGAGTCGAACGAACTCGCAGAACTCTCCTTTCTGACTCTTCTTCTGGCGCTGGTGTATCATTCTTGTTGTCGCTTGACTCCTCAGCACTTTCTCCAGTTCCCCAGCTCTCGTCTTCTTCGTCTGTCTCGCTGCTGCTTTCTTCTTGCTTCTCAAGTGTACACTCTGGTGCCTGTTTCTCAAGTTCAGCTTCTTGCCTCAGTCACATCAGTTCCTCGTCGAAGATCATATTGTCTGAACTGATAATTTCTCTTTTTTCTTTCAGATAAACCCTGTAGTAGGGTGAATCAATATCATAGCCAACCAGAATTCCCTTTTCCGATTTTCTATCCATCTTGTCTGTTTTTGTGTCAGCACGTATCATTCGCATGCAAAGGGTCGTAGCTTCTCAATCTTCATTTTCCTTCCGAACCAAAGTTCTGCTGGGCTTCTCCCTGGTACGTTGCTGGTACCAGTCTGGTTGATCGTGAAGATCGCATGGTTTATTGCTTCTGCCCACAGTTTCTCGTCCAACTCGTTCATGTGTATCGCTGTTCTGGCTGCTTCGACAATGGCTCTCATTTCTCTCTCAATCCTTCCGTTCTGGTCTGGTGAAGGTGTGGGAAATTCCCAACTTGTCCATCATGTGTTTGGTTTTTGCATTTTTCAGTTCGGTGCCGTTGCCAGACCTCAGACTTTTCACTCTCCTCCCTAGCTGGTTTTAACGAGTCTCCGGTAACATTCGATCTTCTCTGGTGCTTCAGTTTTCGTCTTCATAAAGTAACAGGTTCTGTAGTGAGTGAAATCGTCCTTTAACATGTACCAGTACTTCGCTCCTCCCAATGACAGGATGTTCATCTCGCCGATGTCGACGTGCACGAGATCTAACGGTTGCATAGCTGTCTTGGGGTTGTTTTGGTGTAAGGATTTATGTAGCTTGCCATACGAGCACCCTGTGCATACATAGTCATTCCAGTCATCAATGTATTTTATTCCTTTCGTTTTCAGTACTTCGCTCACATACTTGACATTTTGATGGGCGAGCCGCTCGTGCCAGACTTTGATTGAAACGGCCATCAAATTTGTCTCTTCTTCTCTCCTGAGCATCATTTTGTAGAGATTTCCTTTGCGCTTTGCTATTGCCACAATTTCCCTGCCATCCAGACTGTAAAACGTTGACTGTTTTCCGTTTGCCTTCTGTACATGTCCCTTGTCTAGCATCTGACTCACGGAGAAAAGATTAAAGTTGAGGTTTGGCACGTAATTGACATCTTCTAGTACCACTGGACACCACTTTTGACCATCAAATGCTTCCATTTCGATGTTCCCGACTGCAACGTCATCTCGCCTGATTGAGTCTCCAATCACGTTTGGGATGGGCTCGTCCAACTCAACATGCTGAACAAACCACTCTCGGTGAGACGTCATGTGTTGGCTGGCTCTCCAGTCTTGACAACATGAAGTGGCATTGTCCTTCTAAATGTCGTTGTCCACCGTCAAGAGTGCCGTGGTCAAAAATGCCTTCCTATTTGGTTTCCCGTTTGTTGACTTATTCGCTTCTTCTCGAGATTCACAGTCTTTTGCGAAATTTCCCTTCTTCTTACAGAGATTATATGAATACTTCTTCTTGCAGTAGGCAATGTATTCATCACACGGTTTACCTCTGCACTCCTTGAGCGCGTGGCCTTTCTTCCCACATTTGTAGCATGCGAACTGCGACTTTTCCTGCTTGCTGTTTGACGACTGTCCTTGTTTCCTCCGTCTGGCCATGAGAGCGTTGTTGGTGCTGTCCTCTGCATTTGCTGTCGTTTCTTTGAGTCGCTCATCCTCGAGTTTCAAACGCTCCATGAGAGTTTCCACATTCTTTGCTGCTCCGGTCACGTTGTCCCAGGATGTCCTGAAATGTGCCAATTTTGGTGGTAGCACACTCATGATCCTCGTCATGATCCAACTTTCCTTCACAGGATCATTTTCAGTTGACACTTCATCTGCGAGATCCAAAATCTCCATACAGTTCTCAACAGCTGGACTTGCTTTCATCATACTCGTAGGTAAAGAATTTGATTCGGGACGTTTCTAAAGTTACATCAGTCTTTGTACCATATAAACTAACTAGTTTGTCTATCATATCTTTGACAGTTTTACAATATGCAATTTTGTTCGCAATCTCACTGTTTATATTTAAACCTCTCAATATTTGAGCCACAACATCTTTCTTTAACCAAGCCGCGACTGTATCAGTTGATGTAGCTTTGCACCCGTTATGATATCATACTGATCTTGGTTCTTAAGTTCTAGGTTTAATTTAAATCGCCATGAAATGAAATTGACATTTCCTTGACTGTCTTCACTTAACATTTCCAATTGAGACTTTACAGTATCCATTTGCTTTAAATCTGACAATTCGACTGACTTCTTAATCTTTCGTGGCAATTTTTTGACTAAAAGCGATTTGCGTGTTCGTTACTCAACGTTGACTTGCTAACAATTCGACTGGCTTTTAATCTTTCGTGGTGACTTTCTGATTCAAAGCGACTTGCGTGTTCGTTGCTCAACATTGACTTGCTGTGCGATGGCTGCTCCAATGTCGCTGATTTGTAAATTATGTTTACCTTGCCGGTTCTGACGTCTTGGGCTGCTTTCTCGACTTGCCAGGCAATTTCTTTTCCTGACTTTTGAAGAAACCCTGTTACAGCTGCCCTGGCCCCTTAACCTGTTGTTAATTTCAGTGGGTTCGGGTTTCAAAAAAAGTACAACGGACTAAACTTCTGAATGAATATTATTTTATTGACACATAACTTTATATTACGACGATATATTCAATTAATATTATTCTTTGCAATTAACCGACACAATTTTAATGCACGAGGCAATCGGACCGAATGAATATTATTTCATATTCTTTTGATTTATATTGCAAAATTCAATTCAAAAATGATTTCCCGACTACTAATTTTCCATGTCAGTAAATGCAAGATAAGCTGTCAGATGATCAAATCTCAACAGTAAGTCTTAATTCGTAATTCGGGCTCTTCCCGTTAAGAAACACTTCAAAAGATGATAAACCTAGCTCGGCGTGACCCTGTATTGGCCTTATCATTCGGGCGATTCCTAGATTCACCAGGCTCTTCTGCTTTGCCGAGTAAAATAAATCAGTGGCTTAGTAATCGCAATAGACAGCTTACGGTCTGCTTGGGTATCAAGCCCTAATTCTTACCGAAGGAATCTTTACATTGGCCAAACACTGTGCCAGCATGCTTGAACATTGGCAAAATATGCTCCTTCTACGGAAACCTTTTGTCCAAAGTATTTCCAAGATATTCGGCTTCCAATGTGACATCAACTATTTGGGATAAAGCTAAGCCCAGCTGTAGTAGTAGTGAAAAGGCAGTAACAGTAGAAGACCTCTTTGAGGACACCCTGTCTGCAACTCAGTTACTACATTTGGTTAGGCAAAAGAGGGTAGTTTCACAAGATTTGCCACGTTAGTAAGCATATTGTTTATTTGACCACCATAATCTCAACTTCAGTTGTAAAGAACAACACTCACACTAGCACTTTATAAGGTTATGGTTTATCCTCAAGTTGCTACTTTACTTTTTTAGGATTTCGTACTAGTTACAAAACCCTAATGAAATCAGTTTTACCTGTCCGTCTTTTCGTTCGTCCGTCATTGCGTCTGTGCGGTACAGCAGTTTTTCTCCGAAACCATAGCAGCTAAAAATTTCAAGCTTTGTAGACGGATTAGAAATGATGATCCTTTGAAAGTTTAGGTATCAATAATTTTTCAACGGGTTTTAAGGGGGGTCGCCGTATATCGAAAGGGAAGCCACAAACATTTTTTTCACCGAAGGGTTTCATGTGGGATGCTAAATGAAAGGTGTTAATGAGAACTTTCAAAATAGCTGTGAAAAGAGTGTAGCCAACTTGGTGGAGTGCAGGGGGAAGGGAAAATTACGTAAAATTTGTGTGCATATTCCTTTGAACCAAGGCCCAGATTTGTGAACAAAGCATCAAAACTCTCCATCAGAGTATCTAGACAAGGAATTGGCTTTGAAACTAATAGCCCACAAATCAAAATTTTCGGACATTTTCCGCTGCTTTCCAGCGAAATAAGCCTTTTATTACTTCTCCACTGAAATTGAAGAAATGCTGTGCAGTTCTCTCGATGTTATATTCAATGAAGCGTTGCCGTTCTTAAGTAGGGAACCATCTCGAGTCTTGATGATTCTCCTAGGTAAGAAGGTAAGTTTAATGGCAGCCTCCACCACTACACTTCAGTGAGGACTCACTTAGGCACACAAGGGCCCATTGTGATACTGCAAGTAAATGGATACGACCTTTTAATTATGAGAACCCTCCTGAACTCTCAATTTGCCTTAATTTTGAAAGTCAGACTTTGGCAAAATTAAAAGAAGTAGTAACCGAAAGGCTGCATTCTTCTTCTTGAAGGGGCTGGGCATTTGTATAAGAGGTTAAGTGCTGTTTCCTCCACCTCCTTGCGTCTACAGCTCCGACAGAAGTCATTGTAAGGGATACCCATTTGCATCGTATGCCTACTAAATGGACAATTCCCAGTTAAAACAGTCTCAGTTGTATAGAGGAACTCCTTTCCAAGCTTAAGAAGCTCCCTGGTGCAACCGCTATCTAGAGTTGCCCACAAATGTCTTGCATTTGCACACAAAGGTTCATTCACCCTGGACTTTACCGTATCCTTGAAGTATTTAAGTAAATTATAGAGGCATTGCTCTATTGTGCACGTTTTATAAAGTGCTTTCCAAAATCATGAAAGAAAATCGGAAAGTATCAGGGAGGCTTTCGAAGTGGATGGTCTACAATAGACCAAACACGCTCAGTAAAGCAGTTGCTCGAAATGTGTTAGGAATATAACATAGATGTACACCAACTCTTTGTAGACTTCAAGCAACCATACGACAGTATCGATCGAAATGCGCTGTACAAAATAATGCTTGACTTTGACGTCCCAACAAAACTAGTCCGTATGGTCAAGGTCACGATGCTAAATACAGAGTCCTAGGTCAAGGTAAATGGTGAACTAACAGACAGCTTTTTTTAGCTCCATTCCCTACCACTCTCTTCATCACTCTTTCATCGTCGCACAACGCACATGCGATCTGCACTTCATGCGTCGTCGATTCCTACGTGTGTCTCCAGGTAATGCTAAAACATCGGTATAAGGGCACACAAAATGCTGTGAAGTACTCCTTTCCTGCTAGTCTAGTCCGATTCGTGAACAGTTCTCAGAGATAAAAAAAAAATATTATAATACAACGCAGTAAAAAAAATCCGAGTTTATAAAAACTAGCTGTCTTTAAGTATCTCGACGTTAGGGTCTAAAATTCCCTAAGATTCTGCATTTTCAATCCTCCGGATTTATCATTAATTTGAATTTATTAGGTATAATAATGCGTTTGCGTTTTTCACTGTTTCTGGAAGATTGTTGCATCGTTCTTTAGTCGATCAGTTCTAGTGTAAGGTGTTACAAAATTTTTGGCATTTCTTGAATTGTGTGGATTTATTTGTGACACTTTTATAAAGGGGCTTCGTTCCGATTCACTGGAAATTAGACATTTGAAGATAAACTTAGCTTTCTCCATAGTAATGTTTTGACTGAAGGTGAGGTCCGTTGATACACTAGTCTTGTTGGAGTGAGAATTGAAAGGTTTAGAATAATTTTATAGGCTTTAGTTAGTATCCTGCATATAATAATAAGGCTATGCTTTGACGATTGACTTCAAATGACCGCTGCATAATGTAGCTTTGTCAGTACAAATGCATTCAATACAAGTTTCTTTATATGCGTTGGAAAACCTCCATATCTTCTCAACACTCCTATCACTGGTGCTAGTTGTCTCCTCAAATTATTTATGTGTGGCAGCCATGTCAAACGATGGTCTATGGTAAGACCTTCATTATGGAATCAGGCTTAAAATAAGGGGATTTGCTTGCCCGGATGTTCTTTAATATTGCGCTGGAACACGTCATCAGGAAGACATGAGCTAAAGCCTCGGGTACACTAATGTTCAAGTCCACACAATTGATAGCATATGCTGATGACGTCAACATTATGGTACGTTCAATCTCAGATGTCAAAGGAGATTTCCTGAGTCTAGAATCTGAAGAAAAGCGAATTGGTATTCGAGTTAATGAAATTACTACAGTTTGGCAAAACCTGACCGTAGGCGACTACAACCTTGAAATTGAGGATAATTTTGTCTATCTTGGAGCCAACCTGAATTGAAGTGGCACCGAAAAGGACAAGATCAGACGCCACATGAATGCTGTAAATGAAGCATATTACTCCGTACTTTCCATTCTAAGGTCCAGAGTTGTGCACAGGCAAAATAAATTCTGCATTTACAAAACGCTAGTCAAACTTGTGCTGTTATATGGAAGTGAAATATGGACCCTGATAAGCGAATTCGAAAAGACAGTGGACGTATTTGAACGCAAACTGCTCCAGAAAATCTACGGCCAAGTGAAACGAGGAACAGAGTGGAGACTTCATTAAAACGATGAGTTGCATGAACTATTCGATGATCCCCCTATTTCCTCTTGCGTAAAGTTACGTAAATTGCAAGAAGAATGGAAGAAAACCGGCTATCCAAACGAACATTGATGGGTAGAGCACAAGGTAGACGTCCAGCGGGAAGATCAAGGATTCGATGGGAAGACACATAAGTAGCTGACAGCAGATCCTTGTTGGGAGTAAACAACTGGCGGACAAGGTCGCGGAACCAAGATTGATTGGAGGAAATTAATCATGGTGGCCAAGGCCCAGCTAAGGCTATCGTGCCAAAGATGATGATGATGATAAAGTGTTTAGGTTTGATGGCCAGCTTATTTAAAGCCATCGGAAAACGACAAGTCCAAGATGTGAATCTGCTTTCTTCAAAATGTCCCTATGTCCTCACATAAAACGAGCTGCATCTTTAAACATCTCGACTTTTTTTGTGGTAGGGAGATGAATGCCATTAATGCACAGAGTGTGGGACTCCCATGCTTGCAAGCGACTAGACTACCCACTGAGCACCTAACCTGTCAACCTGAGAACCCAGCCAGGAATCGTTTGACACATTACTTCGGGCCTGGTCTCGTTTTGTTACGCCGTGGGGCACCTTCCAGCTGGGGAGTCCCTTTCCTAGCGGTAGGGGAGAGGGGAAGAGGAAGTGCTAGAAAAGTGATCCCCCAGCCCCAGTGCCTCCGGCTGCTGTGAGTCCCTTTTATATTTTAGGACTGCCCGAGCATAATGTGCCACCTGGTTCCATTTGTCAACCGATTCGAGCATCACCGCAACTATATTATCCGGGGTGAGATCTCCCGTCTCCCTGTAGAGTTCCCTTCGCAGCCTGACCCATTTTGTACACGCAAAAAATGTGTGACAGGCATTGTCCTCCTCTCCTGGGCAAAACCGACAATCGGGAGACCGTGACTTACCGATCTTGTGCAGGTAAGACTGAAAACACCCATGCCCGCTCAAAAGCTGGGTCAGATAGAAGTCAGTCTCACCATACCTTCGATCTAGCCACGGTCTCACATCCGGGATGAGGCGCGCAGTCCACCTTCCCTTCGTGCAATTGACCCAAGACTGCTGCCAATCGTTGATTGAGCGCTGTCTCTCCTCGCGG
The DNA here is from genome assembly GCA_963969285.1 of Odontomyia ornata. Classification (NCBI taxonomy): domain Eukaryota; kingdom Metazoa; phylum Arthropoda; class Insecta; order Diptera; family Stratiomyidae; genus Odontomyia; species Odontomyia ornata. Next base: position 392,033,195 of record OZ017738.1, read on the forward strand.
ACAACCATCTCCCTCACATCCTCGTTTTGGCGCAGGTAAATAGCGCAGCGCTCTCTAGCAAGGAGGGTGACATGTATCACGCCTGCAATCACTCTCACCGCCGAGTCAGAGACTGTCGGATACGAAGATGCAATTCTCAGTGCTCCTCTTCTCTGTACCTGTGCCAAACGTTTTCGGTATACCTCCTTGCTGAGAGCGTCGCTCCATACCTCTGCTCCGTACAGTAGCACTGACCTTACGGCACTCATCAAAAGGCGTCTTCTTGATGGGCTGGGTCCCCCCACGCTGGCCATAAGTCGACTCAGAGCCGATATTCCCGAAGAAGCCTTCTCAGCCGCTGCCCTGATTTGCTCAGAGAAACTCATCTTCGAGTCGATCAGTGGCCCCAGGTACTTCACTGCTGGCTTCGTTTCGATTCGTATGTCGCCAATACTGATCATCTTTACTCTAGGGATTCTCTTTTTTGTCAAGATGACCACTTCGGTTTTCTCCAGTGCTAAACTGAGCCCGCGAGCAGTCATCCAGTCCCAGTATTGCCACTACTTTCACGCTCATTGGCATTGCCTGCATCTCCGCTGTTATCACGCGCACTTGCATTGCCTGCCGTTTCAGATGACTCTTTCACATCGACACCGGTGGTGCTTGATTCAACGGTCATATCACTTGATGATAAATCAACGCTGATTTCACTCGCAGAATTTTCCGTAAAACGAACCTCTAAGCTGATTACCAATTTATTTTTCGCTGGATCCAAGCATCTGAATCTCTTTGAATTTTCGTCATAACCAACAAAAATCATCGGCGCTGCCGTATCATCCAATTTTCGACGTTTCTCTGATGGAATGGGAACGAAGCATTTAACACCGAAAATTGAAAAATGTTTAATACATGGCTTTTGCAGATTCCGCGCTTCTTACGGTGTCTTTTCGATCGCTCGGCTTAGCAAATGGTTATGAATGTAATTCGCTGTATGTACCGGTTTCGCCCAAAATTTATACGGCAAATTCGCGTCCAACAACATGCAACGCGTCATCTCAATGAGCGTACGAATTTTGCTTTCGGCCATACTATTCTGCTGCGGTGTGTATGGTGTTGTATACTAAAATTGAATGCCTTCACTTTTCAAAAAATCGGCGACACTTTTTCCGACGTATTCTCCTCCTTGATCCGATCACATCACTTTCGGTTTCGTTGAACATTTATTTTTTACCATTGCTACGTATTCCTTTATTTTTTCGTCAACTTCTGATTTATTTTTCAGCAAATAAATCACCGCATAGCGTGAAAAATCATCGATGGATGTAAGCATGTATCACTTTCCGCTTGACGAAACTGTTTGCATTGGTCCGCATACGTCCGTGTGAATGAGATCGAGTGGTGCCTTTGATTTCGTCGTTGACTGCTTTGGAAATGGTAAACGTGTTGTTTTACCTTTGAGATATATTTCACATTTTACCTTGATGCCACAATCGACAATTTTGAAGTCATCAACCAGCCCTTGTGAACACATTTGTTTGATTGCGTCTGGATCGCGGTGACCAAAAATGCGATTCCGGTGATGAATGCAATTTTCTTTGTGTTCGCGTACCGCATATGCTTTGTTTGGTTGACGCAATTTGAAAAAATTCAATTGCGTGTCTGCAACTGCAATCTGCTTGTCTCCAAATTTAATTTCACACAGTTGATTTGCTGGACTAAAATTCACTGCGTACCCCTTTTCTAGCAACCTTTTCACCGACACTAAATTTCCTTGAACACTCGGCACGTACAACACATTTGTTACTGTTGCCACTGTTGATACACCTTTTCCATTGACTATTTCGATGCAACAAACACCTTTACCTTTGACATCCATCAGTCCATCCTCTTGCTTTCCGCTTGATCGAGTGAAACGAAAAAAATTTTATAGCTTGAGATACGAGTATGTTTTGTAGCCACTGAATCGAGAATCCATCCGTCTTGATTTTTATTCAATGAAATCGTGATCAAAAATTGTATTTTTCTTCAACTTTATTTGCCTTGTTGCTGGTCGATACACCGTCCCTTCCGATTGCTTTTCTTTGCATGATTTATATTTACCGCAATCGCCCTTTACGTGGCCAGATCGTTTGCAAAAGAAACACTTGATTTTGCTTTTATTTTGCGCCGTAGTTTTCAACTGCTTACGATGACATCGACATGCCACGACGTTGATAATTGACCTTCGCCTAAATCGCTCAATTTCTGAAACAAATTCGGGAGTTCATTTAAATGCTCTTCCACATTGCCTCCTTCACTCATTTTTAATCCACAAATGTGTCAAATGATGCTAATTTTGTTGGTCATTGTGCCCTTTTCATGAAATGTTTTTAACGCGGCCGACGCATCTTTCGCTGTGGCAAAATTGATTATCATCGACAGATAAACCAATCCACGCACGAGCTTGATCGTCGCGAACTTGCCAATTGGTGATCGCTTCTGCATAACCTATTGCCACACACGCGCATGAACAAAGCGAACTGAAATCAAGAATGAATGAAATAAAACAGAACGATGTATGCTGTGTGACAAATGCAATATTTAATGTGAACCATTTGAGCGCTTAAAACTTAAATCGAAAAATGAAATGAAATACCAATAATTCAAATATGAAAATGCATAAGCAGTATATACATAAATGAGTAATACATGAATTGGTGACCGAGTGTCGAACAGACAAAAAACAAAAGGTTCTGAAACTGAAAAATATTCACTTTATATTAATTATTATTGTTTATCGATTCAAAGCAAATATTGTGAACATTAAATTTCGGTCAACAAATCTATAATGTTTGTTGTTTATGTCAACACCAGTTTGGCCTAGCTTCCTTAGAAGCTAATTCACTGTTAAATTCCAAAGCAGAAGAAACAGAACACCACTCTGTGGAGTGCCTACATTAACCACCCGCTTATTGTTTGAGCTACCTTAAATAAATATACACAGGGACCCGATTATCACTGGCCAGTCAAGAGGAGGCGGTGTATTGATCGCCATACATAACTCCTTCATGAGCGAGCCAGTTAACTGCACGCCGCATAATTCATTTCAGCATAAAGTGGTCAAAATAAAAATGGGAAAATCTACTGGGTTTATTGGCGTTTTTTATGTCCCTCCTAAATCGAATGATACTGTCTACGACAATGTCTGTAAAATTATAAGTGATATCACTGCAATGACAAACGAAGACGATAAAATTATCATTACTGGCGACTTTAATAGACCTAATATAAAATTTGTGATCGACAATGACGATGGTCGACTCCTTCCAGTGAATCTCCTTGATAGTAATGATTTCAAATTAATGAGCACCTTCTATAGTAACGACTTGCAGCAGATATCTCCTGCTCCCAACCAGAACGGTGTATGGCTAGACCTTATTTTTTCTAATACATACGACGAAGTTGTGGCCAGTTTAACTGATGACAACGAGAATCTGTTATCTAACTCGAGACATCACTCCGCTTTTTCTATTGAACTGTCCACTCCTGATACTTTTAATTCTATTTCGTACAATCAAACTATTGTATATGACTTCCGCAATGGCGATTATGGAAACATTAATAGTCTTCTATCCAGCATTGACTGGTACGGTACTCTTTCAACGTTAGATTTGGATACGGCTCTATCCACCTTTTATCGTATAATCTTTGACGCCGTTGAATCTTTCGTACCGAAAATCAAGAAAAGGGATAAGATTTTAGAACCATGGCTGGGGAGTGATCTGAGACATGTACGTAACCAGAGAAATAAACTATATAGGCTCCTAAGAAAAGATAAATGTGTAAGCGATGCGACTAAGAGTAAATATAACGAACTTGCACTAGAATTCAATATTAAATCGCAAGAGGCCTATCAAACATACGTTAACGTCATAGCGGAGGAAACTATATCCAATCCAAAAAAATTCTTCGACTTTGTTAACGTTAAACGCAAAACATCTGGTTACCCGTCTTTAATGGCATACAACGACTCCGACTCGTCCTGCACCGAGCAGATCTGTGAATTCTTTGCTGATCATTTTCAGCATGTTTACTCCAATCCAGTCAACTCGCCTCATTTTGAGTCGTTAGAAACAGCCACACAGATCTTAATTGATAACATTACCATTTCTGAAGATGAAATTCTTCATGCTATTGAAGATCTTGATCTACTTAAAGGACCCGGCCTTGACCTTATTCCTCCTTGCTTCCTGTCCCTCTGCAAAAATGAATTGGTTAGACCTCTCTTCCTTATTTTTAATAAATCGCTAACATCTGGTATATTTCCCAAACTTTGGAAACCATCCTTTATAACACCAATTCACAAAAAAGGCGATAAGCGGTGCGTGGAGAACTACAGAGGCATTGCTATCCTCTCTACTATGCCTAAACTGTTCGAAAAAATTATCTGCACTAAAATTTCCCCCATTATAGAACCGTATATGAATGAACAGCAACATGGCTTCCGTAAAAACAGGTCTACCACCACTAATCTTATTACCTTGACGTCGGATATTCTTTGTAGCATGGAACAAGGCTTCCAGGTAGATGCAATATATACAGATTTCAGTGAAGCGTTCGATCGAGTGAACCATGAAATACTGGTGAATAAACTTCGCATTTTTGGCATCTACGGTTCACTGCTCAACTGGATTCAGTCATATTTGAAAGACCGCACACAATGCGTTAAGTTTCAAGGTCGGTTGTCTCGTGAGTTCAATGTCACCTCTGGAGTACCTCAGGGCAGTCGTCTTGGTCCACTCCTCTCCAATATTTTCATCGCTGATCTTTCTACAGTACTGTCTGATGTCTCGCACCTGTTTTACGCCGATGACCTCAAACTGTATCACTGTATACAATCCTTATCCGATGTATCTTTCCTTCAATCTAAGTTAGCAGCTCTCCTTCAGTGGTGCGATAGAAACCAACTTGCTCTTAATATAGAAAAATGCCAGATAATAAGTTTTGCAAGAAAAAAGAACGTTTTCTTACATGATTATGATATTAATAACACACGTTTGAAAAGAGTCGAGAGAGTTGTCGACCTTGGCATAGTCTTAGATACTAAACTCCGCTTTAACCTCCATTATGATGAAATCCTGAGCAAGGTTTATAAAATGCTAGGTTTCATTAAACGTAGAGCAAAAGAGTTCAGAAATATCTGGGCTACTAAATCTCTGTACACCTCACTTGTCCGTCCACTTCTTGAATACGGCTGCACAGTCTGGGACCCCATATTCGACATTCATAGTCGCAGATTGAAGTCAGTGCAAGACAGTTTTTGCTCTTCGCCCTTAGATCCTTGTATGATCCTACTTCTTTCCACAATCTTCCATCTTATGATGTTCGACTTCACATAATCAACCTGACTACACTGGCCTCTAGGAGGGTTGCATTGTCTGCTTGCTTGCCCTTTGATGTAATAAGAGGCAACATTTAAACTACATCCTTGTCAGACAAAATACACTTAAACGATCCGATAAGAGCCACAAGACACACACCAATGCTAACCGTGCGTATGCGCCACACGAACTATACTAGCAATGAGCCGATTAACAGATGCTGTAAAGCATTCAACAGGTTTAGCGTTCATTACTCCCCAAACATCTCCAAATCCAATTTTAAGAACCAAATCCTAAATGCCCTCAACGCCGCTATTTCATAAATGTTTAAATTAAGTTTGTATTTTTTGCATTGTATTTTTTGTAATTACGCCTTGCTTGGTGAAATAAATAAATAATAAATACGACAAATTGCCGCGCGACACCTACATTCTAGAGAGCATTCACAATAGAGTGATAAATAATATATAATAATGTTTATTTGACATCCGCAGGCCAATTCTCTTTTTTCTTGAAAAGCCGTTGGGCCTTGCTCTGTTAGCTTAGCAGACGCACTTCGACTCATTTGAGTCATCTTCGGTATCCCCTACATATCACATTAATAAGCGAGCATTCTGCTTATCCTGTATCAAGATGAAGGGTCCTGCAGGAATGTTGGCTATTATTGTTAGAAAAGACAAGCTTATAATATATAAGGTTCCACCTGTTTTGTTGGTATCCAAACTGCTTCACATAACATCTGATGATGAGCATTCGCTTTACACATTTGAATTGTAGAAACCGACTGGTATTTGCAGCTGGTACTAGCTTACTAATCCTATAAATGGAAAGTGGGGACCTTCATCATTCACCATGCAGTACAAAGTGATTTAGAAACAATAGAAACATTATCCATATCTTTAAAGTTTTTTAAGGCTAAGACTTCTATATTCTTCCATTAAGGATGCAGACTCTTGGTTTGTCTGAGCATTCAGGTGGTACAAGCCTGTATCCATCAATGTGCAATCCATAGATTCGGCCTTTGACGACCCATGATTCTTAGATTAGAACTATCTCCACTTCATCCGTAGAAAAATGGAGGAGGCGTAGAGCAGAAGATGCCTCCTTAAAGTAGTGAACATTAATTTGAAGATCGTTCAACCTTATTTGAAATGTAAGTGTTATCTAGATCTTCCTCGTCTGATCTAATGACTATATTATCAAAGATGTGCCATTTTAAGCCAACCACTCAATCGATTACATTGTTTTTAAGTTTTATTGTTATTATAAATCGCTTTTTTTCTTAGACACAAAAAAAATACAAATTTCCGTATGTAAAAATAAAAATTATAAAAACACAAATACTCGTATAAGTTTTAACTTTCAAATATACATAAGAACATAACAAACTTCAGTCTTTTATAAAATGAACCTATACATAAAGATAGTTTCATATTAACATTTTCAGTATGTTATTCACTCTTAACTTTTTTTCTTCCTTACCGAATTACTTTCTGTCTTACGCGAAATTAAATATATAATTCTTTCTCATTCTCTCATTAGTGATCCTCAACTCTTAAATTTCCATAAAAATATTCATGACATTTTTTAATAACATTCCATTTTACGAGATACATCAAATCTTCGTACTTTTTCTTTAGTATTTGAATTGCATCTTCGTAAGCATTTTTGAGCTCGACAGTTTTGAAATCAACTGACCTTCTAGTTTATTTCACTGAATTAACTTCCCTGAATTCGGATTCAGAATATAAAACTTTATAGAAACATTTCTCAGGACACTGTCTTTCTACTTTGAATACCGCTGCATCACAAAATTTAACCACTTGGCCAGATGTGTCTTTCCCAAAATTAAAACTGGTTTCAGAATGCATTTTTTTTTAAGTCGAAGAAGTCATCAGAGCTCATTTCGACAATATTGTACGGCCGCCCTTGTTTTTTTGGCGGTTTTGACTATACAGACATAATCGTTGGGTGTATAAATTGGGCCTGCATTTAAGGATCGTTTAGTGTCCGTTTCAATCAGAGAATGGACATTGTTGTTTTGAGTGTGGCCACTTACCAAATACTTATGGGTAATGGATTCAATACCTGCGTACTTAGCGATAGCATAGAAGCATTCTGCCAATATAAATTTATTTTTTTGTTGTCCTGAACAATGCTCCGAATACAAGACAACTTTCAAATCATTACCATTGTAAGGTTCACTCTTTAGCTTCAGATAATGAAGCAAACAAAAACCGATCTCATTAGGCCCTCTTTTTCATTGTCTTTCATGCCACATAAAACAGGTAACTGGCCCTTGTCCTTTTTCTGCCAGGTCACACACAGGAAAGTTGTAGGTCGACAGTTTTGATCGGTTATAAAATGTAGATACATCTCCTCTCTAGGTCGGCAGTGCGGCCTGTAAGTCGAAACAAGCAACAAGGTATGAATGATTCTCGGCAAGCTTCCCTTTATCTTTAAATTTTTCTTCTCTGCTTAATACTTTTTCTACCTGATGTCACAAATAGCTTTCTTCTAATATTTTCTTTCCTTCCGCATCAACGTTTTTGTACTCAACACATTTCTGGCATTGATCCTTTTTAGGAAAGAAAAAGGACAAATTAAATTCATTATTAAATATGTTTCTATACATCCCAAAACCAGCGATTATTTTGCTTTGAGCTTCATAATCAGCTTTGCAGTCATGGTTTAGCTGCACGATGGATTTACCACCTTCAATAAACTCTTTTTCAGAGTGGACTCTAGTGTAATGACTCTTAATTCTGGGTATAGAAGAAATATGCGCTCTCACATCATTTTTCACGCACTCTGGCAAGGCTTTCTTCATGTGTTTTCCCTGCATGTCTTCAAATATGCCTTCTTTTCTTTTAGCTATAACGATCCTTATGAACCGATTAGTCAGTCCCAAGGTTGAAATAAAAAATAGCTTGCAGACCCTGAATTTACTGGCATCTTTAAAAAGATGATATCCACTATTTTTAGATCGTGCCGCTTCTCGTCGATATTTATAATTCACTTCATCTATTGATATCAGCCAGGCTCCAGTGTTTTTGAACATTCCCAATCGTTCATTCTGCGAAAATTTCGCGTAACATTTAAATTTACAACTGTCATTACAAGGATCCTAAATTTGTCTAGGTGATACCAATTTCCCAGTGCTTTTTGCTTTGTACGCTTTTCCGCTGTTCCTTAATTGCTTGATGGCATTTCTTTTCCATTTCATTCGTCTGGCGTTATTTTTTCTAGTTTTCTTTTCTAACACATCAGTTTCATCCGCCTTACGGTTTTCTCTGTCACTATGAGCGTCATCCGAAGGAGCAGAAGAATTGGTTTCCGATACGTTATTGAGGTCTACTATAGAATCATCAGAAGAAAAATCAGAACCGGTATCTTCATCATAAACAGCTGACAATACGTTTTCACCATTCGATGGTCCTGAAGTTACATTTTCAGCAACCACATACGTTGGATCGGCTTCTGAAGTTCTCTTTCTCAGTTTAATTCCTAGCATTCCCAACATTTTCTGGCTTCTCGACTCCATTTTCGTTTCTAGTTGCAAAAATATACACTTGAATACGGCTAATCTTCTAACTTCTTATGTATCCTTTTACATAAAATTGGCTTAATGTGAAATATGCCTAAACTGTATCAAATATGCATTTCAAAATGCCTTTCATTTTAGGTATGCAATGGTGGCACAATTCAAAATGTGCCAAAATAGCTTTACGTAAAAAAGCAACATTTGATTTTCTGCTAATCAATACTGGCATATTGTAAATTGAGCCACTTTGTCTAAAAGAAAATAAGACAATATAAACTCAACTTACTGGTATATAGTTACGTGCAATAATTGATCGTGGGCCGAATTATTGCGTGGAAGAAAAAGGTTTGGACTCTGACTTAAAACAATGTTTATTCCAGCGTTCGGTTTCTATTCTAAAACTAACTCACAAAGTTGTTTAAATCTATCTATTTATACTAATTCTTATGTATCTGGTTGCATCTATATATTATTATTGAAAAAAACCACATCTGGGTTATTCCTTTTATGAATTATACATCATGAGCGTAATTCTAGTTGCATGCCATACAATGTCTCTAATCCTTTTATTAGGGTTTAGGGTATGCATTTCCGTAATTCTAGTTGCCTACCATAAAATGACTCTAATCCTTTTATTAGGGCTTAGGGTATGCATTTGCGCAATTCTAGTTGCATGCCATAAAATGTCTCTCATCCTTTTATTAGGGTTTAGAGTACGCCTGTGCGTAATTCTAGTAGTATGTCATAAAATGTCTAGTCGGTTTATGATACGCTGGGAGGAATGCAACACATGTGACGTAATTATATCTCAAAATCTGCCGTTGTTACATTCACTTCTCACTAAACACGTGTCGAAATGTCGATGGCTTAGAATGCACTGATAAGTTATGCCACTATAGACTTGTTTGAATAGAGAAAAGCATGTATACCAAAACTGACGATAGATACAAGCCATATGGCAGCAGCGCTTACTACCACACACATGACCATTAGTAGGCCGACTTTCCTGGCTAACTTACATGGCGTTATATGAAGAATTGTGGAGGTGCCAACGAAAATTCGAGGTTTTGTACGGTTTAGAAACGGATTTCTATAGTGAAATCCAGATGGTCCGCGGAGAACACAATAGCGCTCCTAGTGAAGTGAAAATTATTTCAGTTCTTATACCCGTTTAGTTTTTATCGCCTTCCAAAGTGAATTTATAGGAATTTGTTTGCATCTCAACGCTGAGCTATCAGTCGAAGGTGCAAAACGTGTGCTTCATTTGCTCGTCTTGGAAAGTTTAGGAGCACAATGGGCTATACAAGGTGAATTTATAGCATGCACGGAATGGGTTCCGCACGTTTTTTATTCGGAAAATAGTATATATGACGAAGTATAAGCATTTGCTAATGCCGCAGTTGGGTGACAGCTACCGGAAGCTTGTCCATAGTAGGCCGACTAATACATATGCAAATTGCTACCATATGGCTTGTATCTATCGTCAGTTTTGATGTATACGCAATAGTGGCACAAGTGCCACCTAGCGGCTTATTAATGAAGTTTCTTGGTGTCGATTTTGTTAATACTATAGGGTATACTGCTGGGAGTATAATTAACGATATAACTCAAATTTTGTAACTTTCGAAGTAGTACCACTATAGCATTTCGTAAGCGATATATTTGAGCTCTAATGTCTTCGAAGCCTCATATCTAAAATAAATCGTTGACATAGTACTGAGAAAATTTCAAACGTAGAGTGATATGTACCGTCAAAAATCTTTAGAAAGTTGTTTGATTTGATCAGCATTAGATGACGCTGATGACGCTACTCGAAGAGGTAAGTTCGCAACGTGACGTAGTGTTTCCGTTTTCGGGTCTGAGTAAGAAGGCAATGACTTAACCCATCCTCTACATATACGACAAACAATTCAATTCATTTATGTAAGCATTCAATTCTTATTATTTTCGGTTAGAGTTTTTAACGACTAACGAACAAATCATCTCGAAGTATATTATAAATATAAAATAAAATTATGCATCACATCTAACAGCGACAGAATACAACCTCAGCATATATAAATGACATGAATATTTTACGCAATTATGAATATGTACTTTGAAAGTAAATATGCTACGTACAAAAAATTATTTTATAAATAAACACTTAAAAAAAATTTATGAAGCAAATATTATACAATACAATGTTTTTTATAATAAATATACAGTAGATATCTTTATCGAAATTTTTTATACAGCCCTTAAAAATACTAAAATAAGATTTCTATTCATACGTACAAGGTAAAACAAAATAAAGTAACATTTCACGAATAGAAACAAAAATTAACTTTCAATTTTAGAAATCAAAATAAAAATCTATCTATTTATTACAATACGAATAAATTAAAAAGACTCTTCAAAGACTTTTGGGCTAAAATAATTAAATAGATAAAATACATTAATATAAATATTCGCAAGTTTAGAAGGAAAGTATCGATAATGAATAAAGAAAAGCGTTGAGTAGGCTGGATTAAAGATTTAAAATTTAACATTTATTGCAGAGCTATTTAAACATTTTTGAAACGTTCGAATATTTTACAGATGTCGAAGATGAGGAACAAATCATATAAAATAAAATGATGAATAACCAAAAATCTAAATAACGGAACTATTTTCCAATTATCAAATTCATATTCACAATCCTCAATAAATTAAGATATTAGAGGTTAAAGAAAATTGGCGATGATTGTCGGTTCCGAATAGTATATGCGGTAAACACTGCCATTGAAATATTTGTTTTTAATTTTTCTTTACTAATAAATATATTCTAAAACATGCCACAGATTAATGAGTTTTTAATTTGACCAATTAATTAAAAAAAATTACTAAAATATTACTAGAATTTCGGAAATTATGAAATTGAGTTGTTATACCATTGAAATGTTATTCATCAGTTTCTAGTATTTAAAATTAATTAATATACATCTAATGCTAGTTTAAAATGTAAGAGCTGGAGGTTTAGAGACCAAATTAAAATTAAAAAATTAACTTCTTGGTAATAGAAATTACTTAGAATAATAGAAATTTGTTTGACTGTTAGAGTGGAAATATTAAATAAATTCGAATAAGTCCTAAATGATTTGTAGTTGAAATAAATATATTTTAAAATATAGGTCAGATAATTTTATATCTTTGAATTCATAGAATTTTCCTATGTTTTGAGCGATTTGAAGATGGAAAATAAATAGAATGAATTGATTGAATGATAACAATGAATTTTAATTAACTTACCACATAATATTACTTGAATCCTTACACCAATCAAAACAACTAGATTTATTTGGTGCTTACAAACATTTATTTAGTTTTCGTTTAAATTGACATTGATTGCATTCTGTATAAATATACAGTTTAGAATAGGTATAGAGCATAGTAGAAAATATAATTAAAAGGAACTTTATTTATTCAAAAATCTTATCCATATATCCTTGTCGACTAGCATGATGAACAATTTCAAGTACCAATTCATTGGCATCATCGCCACCAATAACATGAATTGCTTTTTTGAATTCGTCACTGAACATATCCTTTTCAAAAAGTTTAGAAACCCAAGCACACTCATTTTCAGAACATGCCATCCATGGAAGAAAATGTATGCAAACTGCAGCTCCGTAAAAAGCGAATTTGGAAAAATGTTCATAGAAATTTTCAAAGCTGTAAAAGTAAATAAAATATTTGTAATTGGATTCAGTCGTTTCAAGACCGTCAGCTATATATTTTAAAGTCACAAATAAACAAACAACAGTGTTTCCCAAATGAAATTAAAAGTTTTTTTTACGATAGTGGGAACTAGGGACTGTTGTTTTTGTCATTAAATAACAGGGTAGTTATCAAGGGGCGAATTTCTAACCTAATCGTAAGTAAGTAAGCAATTGCTCCATTCATTACAAAATTCTATAAACTTATTAAATCTGTGCGCATTTCCAATATTTTTAGGGCTATGTAAAACAAATTTCGAAATACCTATTAGTTTTGCATCCTGTTAGTTCGTCCGTCCATCCGAACTTATAAGATCCTCCTTTACTTTAGGAAAACGACAAACAAGGAGACGAGCGAACAAGGGACATTAAAGAGTACAGAGCAAAGGTGTGCAAAAAAACTTCTGGAGCGGTAGGACGGTGGCTCAAAATAACGCGAGTGGGATAAAACGTAACGGTAGTGCCCCCGCAGTGAAAGAAAGTGTCGCAATACCGTTGGATAGCATATCCAACAGCATGAAAATTGAAAATGCTAAAGATGGTGCTAAGTCCATTCCACTAACGAACCGATATAATATAAAGACCAAGGATAAAGCCTTCTCCGTAATTATTGAAAGGAAGTTGGAGGGGAAAGCAGTTCGGCTGACACCTATTCACTTTTTATTTGCAATAAAGAAACTAAAGCTCACGTCACTGATGCCCAACAAAATGGTTTCCGTCTTAAAGTATTTTTTGGCTCACCCATCAAAGTTAACGATATAATTGACAATAAAGTCTTAAAATTATAACTGCATCGCATTTATACCTGGCAGCTTGTTGCGAATTCCGGCCGTACCGAGATTCTCTCATTCACGAATTCACCTTCCACCTTCCTTCAGACACTCCTATCCTTTTCCTTTTCTTAATATATTAAAATAACCCAGCATTTACCTATTCTTTTATTTCCCATCCTCATTAATATTTTATTTTCACTGCTACTCCTTTAAATACAAAAAATTTAATACTCCTATCTTCCCCAATAACAAAATTCCATTCTTTATTTTCAACTAACAACATATTATTCGTTAGTATACTAACAAAATTCTTTCCTCCCTACAAACAAAATTTTATACCATTGCGCATTAAAAAAATTATGAATGGAAGCATTCAAATGTCTTGCGCAATTAAACTTGCCTGTTCGATGGATGAGAGTTTATCGGAAGATGGCCCAGGTGCTAGTGTGGTGGACTCTCAATCTGGGGGTCTACTGGGACCCTGAGTTCAAGTTCTTCCGGATGCAGGAAAACTCTTTTCAGTTTCGTCAAAAGCAATTGTTTCCGTGAATTTGACGATTTGCATATAACTGAACGTTCTCATAGTTATACATGCAAATGGAAACTGTTGCGTTTTCGAAAGTGAAAAGATGTTGAAGGAACAGGATTAAAGTGTATTGCACCTCAATTACGTTACCTTGGTACGGCAGCGGTAGTTGGGAAAAAGATTTGCGGGATTGACGAAGCAGTCTCGTGGTAGTCTAAGCCTAGACGGGACATCGAATTGCGGAGGTGTAAAGTTGGATTTTGTGAAGAAGAATAATTTTGTCTTGGTGGAATATTTAGATTGGTTTGAAAATAAAGGATTTTTGGCTTGTGTTTTGGTGGTGAAGTGCGCATAAAGGGTTTTGTTCAAATTTTTGGTGTTTATTTCACAAGGTACAAATAGAATATGAGAATGAACTATGGCTATGCCTTTGTTATTGCAAGTAGAGTGGAATTGAAGTTCTGTGTTTACTGAAGATGTGAACCTTTTTATTCTTTTAAAGAAAGACAACTTTAAACAGTACAATTATTGCTACTATACATTTTTGCTGGTGGGAATTTTAGTGAGCAGCTCCTTTTAGATAAGAGTGTTAAATATCAGCCTTAGTCTCAATCCTTCAAGGACTCAACAACTCACCTTCAGGGAAGGACCGAGGTCATCAAACTCGCAGTTGGTTAAATCCGAGATCATTTTTGGAACGGAAAGCATTAATATAAACTCTCATTTTTACGCACATTGGGACGAGGCATTCGCATTGAAGCGTTGAAGAGTTTGATTGCATGTAATGAAGTCCATTAAGTATTGCAGCGGTGTTCTGCTGCTGGAATAAGTACTACGATGGAAATGGCCTCGTCTTATGGCGCGTAAGTACGCTGGCAATCTAGCTTTGCAGTGTCGTGAGGCGGATTCTTTTCTCACAGCATAAGGGCCCACTAAAAAACATTTTCGTACATACGGGTTCTTCGAAAGTGAGCCAATTGGCTTGTGGAAAGGTGCCAATGGCCGAAATAACCTAGCGAAAGGGATGACAAGGAAGAACGCGGTGACAAATGACCGGTTAACCGTGCGCGAGACATAAGGCGATTTCTTCCTTGCTGAGGAGAGTCACGATCCACAGGTAAGAGTGGGGCATCCGGGCGGTGACAGTAGCCTCACTCAACCCTCCCAATCGGATCGAAATCCAAAAGCCGATGCCTTGGCCTATGTCGGGTGTGGAAGGCCAAGCATCCCTACGAGAGCATCTGTAACAGCGGAAAAAGGGGTAGAGCTCATCCGATGGCCGCTCATGAGCAGGGGGGCCAGCCAACGTGGCGGGTTCCATACCTGGTCAGGGTTCCAAATGAAAAGACTGAACTTTGTAGAGAACTCTGCCATAGACGGTCCCAAGCCTGTTTGGGAAGGAGGAGGGAACCCCTTGTTTTCCCAACCCACCGCTTCCATGATACCTCATTCAAAATCCCCAATAAAATGGTATTAAATGTTCTCGGGGCCACACATTGGGTTTATTGATTCCCCAATGATGGAAAATTAAATGCCGGGAAATGCTAATAACCGTAAATACATCTACAGCTCTGCTACTTACACCTCCTTTGTGGTGATGTAAGAGAGTGAAGGCGAGTCTTTCGCGACTGATAAAGGAATCGAAGTAATAACCATGCCGCCAGATTGGAGGTTGGCCGACGGGCTAGCTCCCCATCCTAGTAAAACTCTACAATGTTTCGAAACCTGCAGACCGGCCTCGGAATGGATTGGACTCATGGCAACGACCTCGCAAATGGCAAAAGGACAATGGAAATGTCAAATCACTCAATTGCCCTGGCACTGTTAAGGACCTTTCCAACGGGCCAGTCAATATCAATTAAAAATGCAGGCAATCCAGGAAACGAGCTGGACTGGAAATGATATTCAAGACATGAGATCGCAAACAATATTCAAAAATGGGAAGCCTACTCGAATTCGGAGTGGCCTTTATTGTGGGTAGGGAGTTCAAATCGCAAGTTATTGATTTCAAGGTACTGAATGAATGAATGAATGCGACCCGTATCAAAGATAAATTCTTCAAAGTCTGGCTACCAAATGTACACGCCCCGACCGAAGAAAATACAAAGAAACGAAGGAAACGTTCTACAATCACCTGGAAAGACTAGTCGACTCATTGTCTACAAACGACACAAAAATAATTTTTGGGCAATTTCAACGCTAAGCTTGGCAATGAGCTATCCCATCGGGGAACGACTGTAGGATATAGCCTCCAGAATGAAACAAATGACAACGGCCAGCGCCTGATTGACTTTGGATGTAGCAGAAATCTAGTCATACGTTCGACTTGCTTCCCACATTGACGCATTCATAAAATGACCTTGGTGTCGCTTGATGGCAACACACAAAACCAGATCGATCATGTTCTGATCCAACAACGTTGGGCCTCGAGCATACTTGACGTCCGTACATACCAAGGAGCCAATTGTTACTCAGGTCATTACTTGATCAAATTAACCTATTGATGTCGTATGTCAGACGCATATTCGGCGAAGACCAGCCCACTACAAACATTTGTCATAGTAAGGCTCCAAACGGCATATATGGCAAAAAGTTTCACGGAGACCCTCGGCAAACAGCTAGCTCCCATCTTATCAAATTCAGCGCTGAAAACAAACAACGAGCTCTGGATGGAAATGAAAGCAGCTTTGAAGACCATGGCAGAACACACAATCGGACATCCAGCCCTGCGCAAGAGAAATGGTTGGTTCGATGATAAGTGCCAGAATGCGTTAGACAAAAATAATCAGCATACACAGATTACTTGGGTAAGAAAACCAGGACGAAGAGGGAACACTATAAAAATCTCAGAAGAGTTGCGAATAAGATCATTAGGATTAAGAAAAGAAAATATTATGACAACCAATTGAGAAGCATCGATGTAACTCTAACGAGCAACTAACAAGACAAGCATACAAAGTAATCAAATGTCTGAAACGTGGTTATCAGCCTAATAACACGCGCTGTCGTGATGGCATTGGCTATATCATTGCTAATGAAGCCAAGATTAAGGAAAGACGGGCATCATATTTCAAGAACTTACTAGATCCTCCACACAGCTCCACAACATCAGAGCCTATAGACATTTTTGGAGAGCTTCCATTGACCCCATCAACTCTGGATGAAGTTTGTTTCACCATTAAAGCCCAAAATAGTAATAAAGCACCAGACGTCAATGAGATTCCAGTGGGGCTCATCAAATATGGTCACAGTAGTGTCCATAAAGCTATTCAAAAGTCCTCCAGCACATTTGGCAACAAGAAGTAATCTTGGTATCGATCTCTTTCTTGTATGCGTTCCACAGTGCTAGGGGTATTTCACGGGCTCTGGCGAAAATTTGGGACGCTTTAGGCTTCAAATGAAGTGTGACTAGTGGTCCTGCAAGTTAATCTAGTGTCTCGTTAAAAACATCACCATAGCGAGTCAACAGATGATCAACCCTCTTTTGCTGCTCTAGGTTGAGTTTTATGGGGTTCGCTGACGTGGCTGCGTTGATTTGCTCCGTTGGGGAAAAAAGTTAGTTAAAGTTGAATTCATGGAAAAATTTACAGATCCAAGTAATCTTCCACCACGTAGAGGTTGAGTCGCCGCGTCGTTGCGTTGACTGAAATTCGCCCCATGCATCGGATTTGATGACGAATGTATCGTGCATATTGCCTGTTCGTTTTTCTAAATGGAAGTGGGGTTGATTTCGCGAAGGTTTTGTTGGCTGATAAAATCACATGGCGGCCCTATATCAGCTTCCATTTTCAGGTCACGGCCATCGATTTGAACAGTGATTAATTATTTTTCATTGCTTTCAATGAAATAAGTATTGCTAATTTTATTGAAATATTCAAACGAATCAACAGATTGCGTCGGAAATTGTGATTGACTTTTGTGTTCTGTTATCTGACCTGTTTTGAAATTTTTTGAACAGCAGACTTTTGAAATATTACCTTTTTTAACGCACACAAAGCATTCCTTATTGAGAAATTTGCACTAACTGGGCAAGTGTCGACCACCACAACCATTGCAACTCGAGTACTCTCTCCTCGTTGTTCTCTGTTGTGGTTGGGTTCCCATTGTTGTCCTCGTGTCGGTTGTCCTCGTTTGATCTGCGGCGGTGCGAATCCTAATTTGTGCGTAGGTTCGCCTGGGGTTGTAACTTCGCTGTGTTTCTTGTTGCCTCCAAGGATTGCGTAATTTCATATACTTCGGAAAATTTTTTAGGTTTTTGGAAGATTATTTCATCGCGAACGTCAGAAAATTTCAATCCAAATAAAAATTGTTCAATCTCAATTCCATCGAGTAATTCCTCATAATGAAAAAAATTTTTCTTGATTGATCTGTCGGAATATGATGCTTTCTATGAACTCGCTTTTTGACTTGTCAAAATGTTTCGTGAGGGTATCTTTTACTTGCTCGTATGACCGATTTGCGGGATTTTGGGGACTGACGAGAATTTCGAGGGCATTGTTTAGCTCTGTGCCCATATAAACGCGTGCATAATTATGTTATTATGTTTTCGGCATCTTGATCAGGTGCAGCGCCCAGTCGAAACGTTTGAAATAGACGCCGAATGTCGCGAATTCTGATGATTTGCACTCACTTACGAACAACGGTGGTGGTTTCGGGTTTTGCGCTGCTGCTGGCTTTTACGGTGGAATGCTGGCTCGAACCAATTCTATTGCGTCGATGATGGCCTGTTTAATCGCGTTAGCAAATGCACTGGTTAGAGCTTGCAAATCTTGTGACATTGCCATTTTTGCATAGACCTGAATTCACCAATTCTGACACCAATGTTGAGTCGGTACGATTAATAAAAATACTTGAATACAGCATCTACTGTCGATTTATGTACGTTAAATCTCAAAGATGGGATACAAAACAATTCATTACAATTTTATGGTTATACAAAAGAGAATAACAATAACTGGAATAATTGGAATAGATGATTTGCACAGACCTGCGGATTTGAGCGAGTACGTGTAATGTCTGTATGATAGCGAGACAGAATGTGTACCCCAGTATGTATTTCCCGCGGGAACGTTTGAATATCCAATAGTTATACATACATCAGAGCCTTGTTTTCGCCTTCATAATTGCACTATGATGTAATGAATCAGGCAACGCCGCTGGGTGACCACCACCAACACACTTTACTGCTATGTGGCTTTTCATCTCATGTTGGTCTTGACAGTTGCACATCCCACGTCAATTTTGTCGTGGGATGTCAAAGGAAGATTGACAGCCACATGGCAGCCGAGTTGACGTGTTGGAAAACGGTTGATTTCTACCAAAAACGAGCGACATTTGTGCGGTACTTCAAAACGCCAGGGAGGAGGGAAAAAGGCATGTAGTCTGTGAACCACACCTGGGGTGCCGTACAGCCTATTCTACATTCCTGCATTGGAAGATTTCGTCGACCTCGCCGCCTGCCAAGAAATTCTTCATCCGTTCTTGTGACGATCGAAAAGCTGGGAAATACATTTACAAATAATCAGGAAAGTTCAACCGAACGACGACCGTAAAACGTAGCTGCATCGTAAGTAAATAGAATCATATTTCGTGTGGGTGGAAAAGTGTTTAAGAAAATCGATGATATCAAAAAGAATCTACGATATGCAATTCTGACAATTACTGGTGCTATGAGCACCCTAAATCCACCTATACCACTAGAGAAAAAAAGAAATGAGGCTAGAGTTGAATATATTCAAGACTATGCTTCAAATCCAGACTTTAATTCCCTCCAGAATTTTACGAGCATACAGAAGAACTGTGGAAAGATCGTGGTGTTCAGCAAACATATGAAAGATCAATGAATATCAATTAATCGACTGCGCTAAATATTTCTTAGATCGTATTTCAAGCTGATAAAGTAATTTTCATATGTTTGATGTAGGTGGACAGTGAGACGAACGTCGAAAATAGATTCAATGTTTTAATGATGTAACTGCAATCATTTTTGTAACTGCCTGTTCTAGTTATACTATAGTTCATCGAAAAGACCAACACAAAATCGACTTAGAGAGTTACTGGATTTATTTAAGAGCATTTGGAATATTAGATGCGTCTGTCACTAAATCGAAGTGAAACGGGACAAATACACTATTGTAGGTGTATATCCTTAGCATGCAATTGCGAATGACACTTATTGTATAAGACAAATAAGGAGTCCATTTTAAGTGTATGCTAGTGTTCAGGTTAAATGGAATTTTCTCGCTTTAAAAGCAAAGTTTTTAAATACTCACAAATTTGAAGTGCATACAATGACAACGTAGTTCACCCAATTAGGAACCAATTAAGGAGGGAAAAAGTCTGTTGAATCCCTAAACGAAATACTAAGAAGTTCAAAGCACAGATAAAACCATGAAAAATTCAGTTTGAAATTCAAATTCAACTCGAATAATTTTTGCACGATTGTACTACTGAAATCAGGCATGACACCCTAAGTAGTATAATCTAAATAGAAATTAAAATTGAAATTTCGCGCTGAACAATGGATATCAATATTAGGATCCTAGTGTAATCAAATAATAAGATAAAAATTTTGAAACAAAGTTGTATCCAAATTGTAAATCAAAGAAAATTCCACTTGCATTTAAAAGTTTATTTATATCTTAACTTATTTTTAAAAAAAAAAAAACCCTATCAAATTATGCATATTTATGTTATTGTGGTTAAGATCATCAAACAATCGTAATATTGAACATATTTGGCTTTGAAGCGATTGCACTCAATGGAATATTGCGGTGATACGAATATTAACTGCTGTCGATTCATTTCCAAATTAAAAAAAAAAACAATTATATCTTAGAGAATGAAAAATTGCACATTGAACTATTTATGTGTATATGTCATTATTCATATTTTTGTATATATAATGCTCCTTATCAAAATTACAAACATACAAATTGATTTTTTTCATGTTTTATGTTTATTTTTACAAGAAAATCTAACTAAGAGCTTTAAACTAATTTTGAACTAGATAATTCAGCCAAATATTTCTAGTAAAAATATTTTAACTATACTCAAAAGTAGAAAATCAAGACCAAATCAAATTTATTAATAAACTGTTTATGCCCAAAGACCCCAAAATCATATTTCCTTTCTATTTCCCTCTTTTAAACCTTCTTCCTTGTTTAACTCCAAAATTATATTTCTTTCTATTTCTTAAGAATTTTGACGGACTTTATACCTTTCAACTTTCTGACCATTCACTACGGCCCGATTTAGAACTGATAAATCGAAATTAAGTTGAATCGTATAAGACCAATTAATTACCAAAAATTCAGTTACCTTGTCGTTTAATTTTGAAGGCATATAAAATATTCTATTGTTAATTTTTCATCAATTTTTTTTTATAAAAACCACTATTAAAGAAACAGTTTACAAAACAATTAGGTTATTAGAAATTTAAGTATTTACCAAGAAGATCAAACACTAAAAGTTTATAACGTTTAATTTTTAATCAATTGTACATTTTCAAAAGCATTAAAATTATTAGCACATTTTATTTTTCCGCAATTATGAATTTCATATACGCGTAAGATCTTATTAGTTTGATATTATCGAACTTGTAGACTAAAGTACATATACTGGAACTACCTCATACCAGTAACATAAATAGACTGTTGAAACAACAGGATATCATAGTTTATAGACTTACTTACTATATAAGTAAAATTTTTGTATTTCTCCTGGAAATTAGTTTGTCAAAACAGACTGAAAGAATGAGTATAAAATGAATTGCTAAAACAGTAACACGACTTTCCTTTCCAGTGGTTCCCTTCTTTCAGCGGGAAATAGAGTGCAGGGTAAGTTTGCCGTCGCGAGGGTAGGGTTTAAGAAAATCCGCTGAGGTCGGTTTCGCGTCGCGCGCGGTACGCGGTACCTTTGTTGGTTTTGCCTTTTTATTAGCGTAGCTTTCGTCGGGTTTGAGTTAGCGTAGTATATTTTTCGGTACCACGTCGGGAATTCGGGAACGCGAAGTAAAGATTAGATTTTTGTCCTTTGACTGGTTGTATGAAGAGATACGGAGTAACGTAAAGTAGGTTTCCTCTCCGTATGATTGTGTTTTGTGACGCGTTTGGAAACAGGCATTTATTGGTGGCTGAAAATTGTAGATGAGCGTAATCCATTTGGAGACCCGCAACCGAAATCCTCTCCGATCTAGCTGGCCGACAAGCAGCCACCGCGAAAATGGATTCCAGTGCACGGATTGGTTGACCGGTTGGTACCATCCGTTGGCACTACTCAGACTTAACGTCTAGAACCGATGAGAGGTCGGTTCCTCGTTCGGATCAAGACTTTAAAATCATTACAATGATTGGTTGAAACCTGTAGGCTGATGCCTCCTTGGCTGTATATATCACACCGGCTCTTGCCAAACGGATTATTTGTGCACTTAAATTTTTACACTAAAAAAAGGGTTTAGGTGGCTCCCCCTCCCCGCTCCTATAACTTTTCACAACATATCCCAATCCGTTTCTTACTAATAAGTAAAATCTTGTGCCCACTGTGGGCTCGGAGCCCATTCAGTCCAACCCTGGCGGGGCAACATATCGAACCCACTCGCCAGTGCTGTAATTTCAGCCCAGGCCATTTCAGACCGGATTTTTCTCCGGTCACTCAAAAGCTCACATTCCCCTCATAGTGGTGGCCCTTAAACAAATTTCGTTAACAAAGGTTGTCAGGTGGGGTATCAAGTGAAGGTTTTGTAAAGATCTTTTAGAATCTGAAACTAAAACATCAGTTTGTGCATTAGGGGAGTCCAGAGGGAAGCGAAAATTGCTGGTTAGACACTTTCAAGCCAAAAAATTTGAAAAAATCAAGACTGTAGGTATTTATGAGGACAAGGGTAAAAATTACTTCAGAAGCTAAAATTCACTCAACTTTTTTAATTAGCATGATTTTTCAATGCTATGTTTTTTGTTTTGTTTTAGCACTACAGTCCCTTTCGGGCTTCCGCTTCCGATCATTATCTTGATTGAATGTGTCGGCCCTCCAGAAGATGATATGGCGAATATAACGTTTTAGCCGTATGTCCGTCCACCCAGCTGCGATACGTTCTGATTTTAAGCCAATGCGTCTCATAACTGAACGGGCTTAAAATCCATCCAAAGAATCACTCGAAAGAAATCACTTTGTCAACAAGGGGATTGAACCTGGGACCTTCGGTTTACGGGGTGAGCACTCTAACTACCACACCACGTGGACTAATCACAGTACTTATTATTGCAAGTTACTTGAAATTTACCCCAGCATCCCGGATTTACGTCATTTTCTGAAACGAGTTGAGCTCACAATAAAAACAGATCAAAAACCGCTCATCTATTCGTTTTCGCGAAAAGCCGGTAAGCGCACATGGTGCTGAATTCACTAATTGAACAATATCTCACAGTTTTCCACCCAAGCATACCGCCAGCCACATCAACATAATTAAAGATGGGTTATCACGTTTAGAAGAAGTCTCAATGCCGCAAAGTTTTTCGAGGGAGGAGCTTAGTAAAGAACAAGCTAAAGATCCAGGGCTTTCTAAGTCTATACAAATTTTTAGATAGAACATTGCTAACACTACTCATTTTAGTTCAAGGGATTTTTCGGACAGATTATGAGTGTTCACTCAGTGGTGATATTTACTGATTTAATCAGATCATATCATAGCTGAGCAAGCACACGGGAGCAAGGTACTGACCAAACCAACTTCCGAAAAAATCAATACGGTCATGAAAATAAGATACTCTAACTTACGCTAAGCGAAGGCCCGAGAGGGGCTGTAGTGCTAAAAAGAAGAACACTACTAATTAGCTTTTAATTCAAGCAGCACTCAAAAAACTATTCATGAAGTATTCTTTTTCAAAATATTGAAACCATAGTCAACGTTGAAGTAATTTGAAAACTCACCTATAAACTCTAAGACTTTCATGATCTCCAGGATTTTCAAAATCTAGGATGTCACATATGGATTCAATTACTGTAGTGTGATAGTATTTCAAGAGTTCCATCCAAAAATCATCTCGGATATTTGGATCCATATTCATGTACATGAAAAACGCTAAATCCAGAGCTGGTGAGCCATATCTCAATTCCTGAAATAGTTACCAATCACTAAATATAAATAAATTTCAATACTTTTAGCTCTACAAACCTGAAAATCAATCATTTTCGCATCTTTTGGATTGCTAAATCCTTCCTCTTGATCGTATTGAAACAGCACATTATTGCGGTTAAAGTCACCATGCAATATTACGGAAAAGGTCTCATCAACCTCTCGAAATCTTTCGAGCAATTGAATTGGCTTATCCCCATACTTTTCTTCAAACTTTTCCAAATGCTTCACAAAATCGTTGTCTTCAATTTTCGATTTGATTTTATCAACAAACAGGAAGAACCGCTCAAATCCAGGATTGTAAAGAGCTTGATATAAGTTAGCACCCTGTTCCGTAGTGAATGGAAATGGAATTATTCCACCAATGAGGTTTTCCAAATGAACATCTCCACCTATCCTCAAAGCATAAGTAAACGCATGATATTCACCGAGCATTTTAGCCATAAGAAGTAAATGCTGGCGATCTAAATTTAAACGTGGCCCGCCACGATAGCCATGAGGTTTGATATTTTCTAGAACTAGGCAGGACTCGGGAGAACCATGACTTAGGCCTAAAAGTATAATTAAATTTATTTTTCTATTAGGATTCAAAACTGTCCTCAATCAAATTACCTTCAATAGTACCATACTCTGCCCAAAAAACTTCAGGAATCCATTTACGAACATCAATTGTGCATTTTGGAGAAGCTTTAACTACTTTTTCATAGTACGGAATAACCGTATTGTAGATAAATATTTCATTAGCAAATTGTGTATAGCAGCGTCCGAATTTACGGAAATTGTCATCGCCCTTCATAAATTTAATGATTAGTTTGCGCGTTATGATTCTGCAAGGATTTTATACATTATTCTTTAAGTAAATACCAAAACAAGTATGTTATATACTCATGCAACAAAAAATTACCTATTTTCTTTTGTATGTTGCGTAATAAGTTCGCATAAGTAAATGGCTGACATAAAACCACTTAAATCACTATTTTGAACCCATTCAAAGGAAATGCTCTCCTCGAATGGTAATTTTTCAAGAATTTTGTGTTGAAGCACATTAAGCATGAATCTCTTCTGATCGTCTTGTGTGGACATATTGGCAGTCTTAAAATTTACAGCGAAATGGAAATGTTCTGAAAGAAAAGGATTATTTAATATTATTACAAAAACCAAATAAAATATTTGATATAAATATTTGAATAAACAAAATAATTGACCAACATATTTGAAGTTCTTCAGCTTGTAATGTGATTGTTTGTATACGGTTCTTTCATAGAATAAAACCCGGCTAGCTACGAGCTGAACTAGCAAAGGAAGGGTTTCGCATAATCAATTTGTAATCTAGCCGTTTTTAGTGCTTTTTAAAATGAATTTTACAAAGATTTACTCGTTTCACGTCCGTCCGTTTGTCTGTGCGTCACAGCAAGTTTCCTCAGAGACCATAGCAGCTAAAAAGCTCAAACTTTGTGCAAAGGTCAGAAGCGGTAGTCTGTCAAAAACTTAGATCATACCAAACTTTTCAAAATTTTTTAATGAGAGTTCCCGCTTACAACGAAGATGCCCTTAACAAACTTTTCTTTCAAAGGTAGTCGAAAGGGGTATCAAATGTAACGTTTTGATTAGCACTGTTAGAATCTGAAACCAAAAAGGCATTTTGTGCATCAGGACGTCCAGGGGGAGGAAAATGTACGAAAGAATTTGTAGAGGATTGATTGTCTATTATTGAATTTGGTCTTGTCGTGTATTTGTGGACTAAAACTGAATGCTAGATGGTACCATAACTTTTGATTTTTTTTTAAATATATTTTTAATATTTATGTTGAAGTCTCCCCATCTAATTAACTTTTGTTAGCACTGATAGCACTCTTAATGCGTTTGAATCAAACTTTCAAAAGGAAATTGAGAGATCTACACATGATTAGGAATGGAGCACCAAATATTTTGAATTGCAAGTTTTTATTCACAATATTAAAAAATTTTTTTGGGGAGTTGGAAGGTGCATGCCACCTGCGCACTAAATTTGGGGCTCTCATGTTCGTGTGCGGCTTGGCTACACAGTAAACACCTCCCCTGTCAATCTGAGAACCTAGCCTGGAACTTTTTGACACATTACTTCCGGCCACGGCGTGGGGTGCCTTCAAACTGGGGGATCCCTCCTCCAGCAGGAAGGGAGGGAGGGAAAGGAATCACTAGATAAGTGATCCCTCAGCCCCGACTTCCCCGGCTGCTGTGAGTCCTTTTTATCTTTTAGGAACTTCTCTTGGTGTGATTCACCCAAGGCAGCAACCAATCGTTGAGTGAGCGCTGTCTCTCCCCGCGAGCAACTATCTTCCTCACGTCCTAACTTCGACGCAGTGTGATAAACTCGATCCCGCGGATTGATATTCCCCCGAGTTCTGTCACCCCTATATTTAAATGTCCCACCCAGCGGATAAGGTTTTGTGACATGTCTCAACACCCTACGCCACTGATGTCGACGGGTGTTGAGCGAAAAAGAGAAAATCGCGTGTTAATGAAGTACTATGTCAAATAGCAGTACTTGTGACGGCTGTAAAAATGCACACCGTGAACTTTTCGCGCCTTTGAAGACAGTGCGCTGCCATTTGCGGGAAAGGTTAAGAGAAACTGCATGAGAGATGATATGATCGCGTTACTGCGTAGTGTGTAAATTTACTTCTGTTCGGTGGAAACCGGGGGAAAATCTTGTGGATATTTCATTGGCTGTGATACATGGCTGGGAGTTGTTGCGCTAGTGAGCATGGGAGCGTCAAGGCTTGGACGAGCTACTGTGGAAAGGCTTGTAAAATTACGGGCGCAAGTAAGCATTGAATGATTTGCCAACATCTCGAGGTGAACAAGTTTTGCACAAAATTGCAGGAAAATTGGCGGGAAGCTCAACACAAAAAGTTATCGACACTTGGAAGGACAGAAGTGACCAGGAACACCAAGCCGATCGCCGCAAACCATAAGGCATCGGTGTTGATGACTTGGGCCGGCTCTGTATTCTTTGTTTAAGCTTTTTAGGGTTTTGTACTAAAGTACAAAACCCTATTGCAATCACGACCTGTGTCCGTCCGTCTGTATGTCACAGCACTTTTTCTCCGAAAGTATAGAGGCTACAGCAATGAAACTTTGTGGAAAGGTCAGAAGTGGTGACTTCTTGAAATTTCAAGGGTGGAAAAAATTTTCGAAGGGGTTTAAGGGTGTCTCCCCATATAGGGAGGCGACCCCTCTAAAAAAATTTCACCATTGGAAGTCGAGTAGGGTGTCATTGGAAGGTCTCAATGAGATCTTTTTAAAACAAGTCTTAAAATTGCCTTATGAGTACCGAGGAGGGCAGGGGAAGGGGAAATGTACGAACTTTTCACGTACCCCCCTCCCCCCCTTGCGATTGGACAACTTCCATCCGAAAAATCTGAAAATATCATGAATGTAGGCCTTAATGAGTACAACAACAACAAATACATGAGAAGTCGAAATTCACTCAACTTTGTTAGTAATAGTATGATTTATCGATTTTATGTTTTCTTGAATAAAATCTAAACGGTACCCTTAAATTCAATAAAATTTAGCAAACAGATGAGTATTTATAAGATTAATCTTTTCATAAAGATCGAATAGTATTTAACGAAGTTATAGCGATTTGAATTTTCCTGTATTACTATGGAACAATGTGCCCTGTATTACTATGGAAACATATGGCTATGGAGCCATATGCGCTTTTTACCGACTAAGACACTACAGCTTTGCTAGGATTTGCATGAAAATTTCAGGAATGATAGGTATCATGAAGATGAGTACATACAATTGAAACAAGTCGAAGAGGCAGGAGAGAGCTCTTAGCAAAAGGGCTTTGTAACCATTCTAGGATTCGAAAAAATAGGCCATGAATCGATAATTACAGTACAGAGGAGTGGCCCCTGAAAAAAATTTCATGAAAGGTAGCCGATATGAGTATCAAATGAAAGTTCTCTATGAGAGCTTTTCAAAACAGTTCTTAAACTGACAGTTTTTGCTTCAGTGGGGGTACAGGGGGGGAAATACATGAAAAGTGTGTTTCCTCCCTCGCGAATGGACACCCGTGATCTAAAAAATCTGAAAAAACTATCAAGCGAGATATTTATGGGTATAACTTTAACAAATACCTCAGAAATCAAAATTCTTTCAACTTTGTTAATAATAGTATGATCCTCGAACATGACGTGTTTCTTGATTTTACAGGTATTCGGTGCTGGTTACTGCATTTTGTAAGTTGAGTACAAAACCCTTCTGACATGAGCATAGGTCTGTCTACCCAACTTGTTTAAAGGTTGATTGCCGGATTATCCACGACAATCAAACACAGATACTCAATGTTAGACAGAACTTCATTTACATCGTGCTCTTCAACTACTCGACGAAGTCTAACCTACAATATTTGTAATCGAATTCATGTTCACAAAATAATCCAACTGAAACTAGAAATAAAAAGCTTCTTTTTAATTTTGTGTTTATTATTTTTCTCGAAATCGATTTTCGGCCGTAATCGTTCTTCAATGATTAATTTGTTTTGACTTACATTCCTGCTAATACACTAACTGCGTTTAAGGAAATTTGCTTGAGCTAACAAAAGGTAGGAAAGGTTGTTGCGAGTGAAAACATAAAACATGCTCGGATATATTCCCGCTTCATAACTGCAATAGTAGCGAACAAACAATACCTATGTACTCGCACTTTGCCAATGAAAATTAGCCATAGAAACACATGCGCAAGTAAATAAGCGAGCAGTTAAATAAACAAGAAAGTTCAGCCCGCAATGATATTTACATCATGAACAAACGGGGTGCTTCGAAGAGAGGTAAGCGGAGAGGAAAATCGAAAGTTCAGGCATAGACTCTTTCGCTCAATGTCCCCAGTTTCGCTATCTTACCTCAAGAGATCTTGGGAAAGCCGAAAGCTTAAACTGAAAGCACTCTTTCGAAGTCGAAAGCTTAAGTGAAAAACACTCTTTCGCTCAATTTCCCCAGTTTCGCATATTCACCAGCCGAGCAAGCGAGACGAAGCGGGGAGGCAAAACTTTTGTGGAACGAGAGCGCACGTGTTCGGCTACTCAGCACCTTTAAAGACAATTTAGGTTGAAAGCTCACGAAAGAATGGTATTTAATGTTCTTGGGCAGTCTTATACCAGTGAGTGTGTATTCAAGGCCAAAAGGGAGCGTGCTGCTACCCATTATTTAAGTACGTAGATTAATTACGCGGTTAAAGTTTAAGACGTAAGTGCTGTTCCGTGTTCGACTAAGTGGTAAGGGTGAGGTGTTGGCTTGAGCCGCGATCCTCCATCGGCCTTTCGGCGTTTCACGCTGTGTGGCCGACCCGATCCACAAACCCATCTTCTAGTTCCCTCTACAGACTGGCGCTCACCTGTGAAGCGCA
Organism: Odontomyia ornata; assembly: GCA_963969285.1. NCBI lineage: Eukaryota > Metazoa > Arthropoda > Insecta > Diptera > Stratiomyidae > Odontomyia > Odontomyia ornata. Next base: position 392,062,646 of record OZ017738.1, read on the forward strand.
ACAGGTCAAGTGAAAAGTGCTTCATCCAGTATGGATAGATGTTAAAAATAATTAAAGAAGTGTAAATGTAATTAATTTAAAATATCAACATCAAAATAAAACTAAATTCTTTAAACATGTAACTCTCGTCTTTGGTGTTCTGGTATTAAATGGACAGAGTAGCAGGTAAGTGGTGTTACAGTGAGTTCTTTCCCCGGGAGCCTTGATGTTGTATATAGGATACGCATCAAGTTGAGCTCCCAGTTCTTACCAGTATACATAGGGTATACTGGTTTGTAACAAGGTGATCTACAATAGGCTAGTTATAAAAATGTTGTTTTTACAAAATTCAGAAAAGGTATTATAATTATTTAATTAATTCGAATAGCCGTGATCTGCAGTTTCCGTCACCCTGAATTATCAACTTTTTCCTTTCACGGGTAATTGCCAGGCTTTCCATCACATTCAATTCACGTATGTCTCTAGTTTCCTTGATGACCGTTGCGTCCTCCATTGTTATCTCGTGTCCCTTCGTGAAAATATGTGCCGCTACCCCCAACCTGAAATTCGAAGTTCTTCCCTTCTTCCTTGCTACTGCTACTTCGCCTAGATGCTCCTTGATTCGCGTGCCGATGAGTCTCCTCGTTTGACATATGTACACTTCTTGACAAGTGGGGCATTCAATCCGATATATACCAGATTTTTCGTGTGGTTCACGTTTGATCCGAGAATGTTTTTGTGCTGGTTCTTGCTGCTTGATTCAATTAACCGTACAGAATTGAGCTGGTTGATTCGCCTCTTGATCCGATTGCTGATACCTTGTAATGAATCATGCGACGCCGCTGGTGCCCACTATCAACACACTTCGCTGCTAGGTGGCTTGTCATTTTACGTTGGTTGCGACCAGTGCACATCCCACGTCTATTTTGTCGTCGGATGCCAACAGAATTTGACAGCCACATGGACTTGAAGTGTGGAGGTAATGGCCGCGACGCAGAAGGAGGTTATAATCTAATCTCGCGTATGCCTGCATCATACACCTACTTGTAAGGGTAATTAGGTAAAGTTAACGTGCGTCGCGGATAAATTGTAAAATCGCATCCCCATAAATATTTCGTAAAAGAAAAAAAAACTGTTTCAATACTCTCAAAACGGCGTTGGAAACAAGAGTGCAAGAAAAAACAAAAAAAAAAGCATACGGATTCGTGTCGATGACGAAGTATGATGAAGCTGCAATGGCGATACGTGCTCTTAATGGATACACGCTCGGCAGCCGGCTGTTGCAGGTTAGTTTTCAAACGATTAAATCCGAGTAGGGAGCGCAGGTGACCGGCGCGTAGATGCAGACAGTATCATGTAACATACCCCCTCTTGGGCTTCATTCATATAATATGTATTGTTTCGAACCTTCCATGCTAAAGTAAATGTTTATAAGTTCACGCGTCCACAACGAAGGGGATACTCGTCGCTCTTGAGCACAGCATACTCACATAGTAGCCACTCCAGTTTGAGAAAAATAGTAACTAAACTAAAAATGGAATGATCCTAATTTTCAACTATTATCTTCATACAAATCAACTGTCCTGCCTGCACCGTGGGACGAATTGTTAGTGCTAATGACCTCGAGGGTATTAGCGAATTTAATCTTTTTTCATGTGCGTTTGGTGGATCGACGACAAAACGAGTTTTACCTATGGGCGGGCCTGTATCAAAGTTAAAACACTGTCTATTTTTCTTACACTGTGGCAGCCACATTGAAACTAGGCAAACCGAACAGTGAATGTCAACTATAAACCAGAAAGGAGGTAAATGCTGACGTGAAAATGGGCACGAATGTATACATATGATTCGAGGAAAGAATTCGTCGGTGCCAGGTGCAAAGGAATTAATAATTTTGCTTATTTCAACAAAAATAAGTTAGCTCTGTATAAGGTGACATGTTTTTAAGTATAACCAATTACAAATTTATTTTTAATGATTTCGCTATACAAATACTTTTCGTTCCTGAAATTTCTATCAAACTTTAAAACTCGTTGGTCATGCATCTTGGAATGTTTCCATGCGCAAAAGAGCTCGTATTTTTGGTTCGTTTTATAAAGAAAACAGTAGGCCTCTCGGAAACTACTGCAAGTGGACAGCACAGGGCAAATGTAAACTGTGGCTACTTTGTGAATGTACGGTGCGCTTGAGTTGGCAATATAATTTTGAAAGAAAACAAACCTTACTTTTAGCAAGGAAATCATCCTATTTACCGATATTTCATCTGATTACAATTACTTATACTACATAATTTCATAATTAGCAATCCGATGAAAATAGGAGAGGACTAGAAGAAGCTTTGTCACTTGCCTTGTTTTCAATAAAAATTGCTTGCTTTCGAATTCATACTTTTTATAATTACACTTGCGCCCAAATACGGCTTTTGGTTTAAGCAGTCTTCAAATCTCCAAATATGTTCCACTCACCTCTTAACTCAAATTACTAAATATGCAAAATCAAAAGGTGAAAATGGGATAATCGGAAAAAATAAGGACCTAGAAACTCATCTAAAATAAAAAAAAAATTTTCCATCAGGGATAGAATGTAGAGTAGCCTTTTCAAGATAATTGCTTTAGTTTGTGGTAATTTGACCGTAAAATTTATGTAGTAAAATGATTTAAATGACCAGCGCAACAAAATATTGCCTTGTTTCGTAGTTGTCCAAGATGGTTTAGAGCTGATTGTAAAGTTCAGATGCCAGTGTCATCAGGACCCAGCATTTATATTTTCCAGAACTTACAAAAGTGGCAATTCATATCTTTTTTTTTCATGTATCCTAAGAATCGATTTTTACCATCGATGATTCAGATTTGCTAATTTTATATATTTAAGTATGGACAATATTTATTGTGTCTTGTAAGTAAAAGAAAACAATATAAAAAAATAAATGATCAAACAGGAAATTTCAAATGACATGCGAAAACCGCGGACTTATGATTGATATGTTCGCAATATTGATTGAATGTTAATCAGTTACAAAGTCATGAGCAGAAAAGTCCCCTTTGTTTTCTCGCTCTTATCAACCTTTACAACATCCTTAAAATGGCTAGCAATAAAGCGTCTGTAGTACTTAAATTTTGGTTTGTCCGAAGTTCTTAAGTCATTCAATATTGAGACAACATTAAACATAAGTCATTTGTAAATGCTAGATACATACATACTTAACTTAATTAATTTGACAATTAAAACATATATCACAAAATTAAAAACATATAAGATGATAAGTACATTTTGAGAAGTTTAAGCATTACCTAGAGCAGTAAGAGAAAAAAATATATATAAAATAAGGCATTCAATTACTATTATTTAGATTTTGTAATCAATTTGGTCTCGTGCATTATACTTTTCTCCGTTTTTATACACCATTCTCCTTACATGTTTTTAGGTATCACTAATTACGTTTGCGACGATATACCTCGCCTGATTTTTAGTTGAAACCGAACGTATTTTATATTTTGTACGCATTCACGGCAAGAGTAAATCACATTGGATTTCTCAAATCATAATCGATATAAAAATTCAATTGCATAATAAAGAAAAGCTAAAAATTGAACTAACAACTGAAAGTAATTCCATTTTGTAAAAAAAAATTTTAAGAAAAAAATCTCAGTATAAATGGCGAGTCCAGAGATGTGTCAACAATAAACATGTAAATACCCCGCGAAACATAAAAAAAATGTAATAATTAATAAAAACATAGTAATTTTAGTCGAAAATAGAATAGAAAAGAGCTAGCGAGAAGAAATATATATCTATAGTATACACAAAATTTAATTTTAATATTAAGTTTTCTTTGCATAAACTTTACAAGAGAGAAGTAACAACGCTAATTTTAAGATCTTTTCGTAAGCCCTAGGATTAGTTGGTATACATTATAAACTTACTCTACTACCGATACAATTTGATAATTTAGTTTTAAATGTCCTTATTTCTCACATGAATGTTTTTATAACACCACAACATATGGAAGTTATTTAAATTTGATTTTTTCAAACTCGCTATTTTTATTGGTACAATTTATCTTTTGAAATTATAATTGAGGAAAATTACAATCAAAAACATTTCCTCGAAACATAATTATAACTCTACTTTTCATCATCCTTAACATTTTTGTACATTATTCCACAACAACTATAAATATTTTATTAAAGAATAATATGAATTGCTAACGAGAAACACGACTTTCCTTTCCAGTGATTCTTCTTTTCAGCGGGAAATGAGGTGCAGGGTAAGTATGCCGTCGCGAGGGTAGGGTTTGAGAAAATCCGCTGAAGTCGGTTTCGCGTTGCGCGCGGTACGCGGTACCTTTGTTGTTTTGCCGTTTATTTAGAGTAGCTTTCGTCGGGATGAATTAACGTAGTATACTTTTTTGATGAAGAAATACGGAGTAACGTAAAGTAGGTTTCCTCTCCGTATGGTTTTGTTTTGTAACGCGTTTGAAAACGGGCATGTATAGGTGGCTGAATATTGTAAATGAGCGTAACCCATTCGGAGACCCGCGACCAAAATCCTCTCCGATCTAGCTGGCCGACAAACAGCCACCGCGTGGATGGGTTACGGTGCACGGATTGGTTGACCGATTGGTACCATCCGTTGGCACTACTCAGACTTGACGTCTAGAACCGATGAGAGGTCGGTTCCGCGTTCGCACGTAAACGTAAAACCATTACAACCTTCATGATAAGTGAAAGCCTTCCAGTACGTTCTTTCGGTATTCGCATTTGATAATGTTGATCGCCCCTGTCGCTGTCTAGTTATCTGGATTTTCTGTGCCATTCTCCTAATTGTCGAACCCTTGAAACCCTTGAAGAATGGCACAAAAGATCCAGATAACTAGACAGCGACAGGGGCGATGAACATTATCAAATGCGAATGCCGAAGAAACGTACTGGAAGGCTTTAACTTAACACATCATGAAGTTATCAGCAATCAAACCATGAGGCAAATCAATCAGCTCAATTCTGTACGGTTAATTGAATCAAGCAGCAAGAACCAGCTTAAAAACATTCTCGGATCAACGAAGGACAAACGTGAACCACACGAAAAATCTAGTATCTATCGCATTGAATGCCCCACTTGTCAAGAAGTGCACATACGTCAAACGAGGAGACTCATCGGCACGCGAATCAAGGAGCATCTAGGCGAAGTAGCAGCAGCAAGGAAGAAGGGAAGAACTTCGAATTTCAGGTCGGCGGTAGCGGAACATATTATCACGAAGGGACACGAGATAACAATGAAGGACGCAACAGACATACGTGAATTGGATGTGATGGAAAGCCTGGCAACTACCCAGGAAAGGAAAAAGTTGATGAAGCAGGACAACAGAAACTGCAGATCATGGCCTTTCGAATCAGTTAAATAATAATAATATCTTTTCTGAACTTTATAAAAACAATATTTTTGTAACTACCTTTTTATAGATGTCCTACTTTTTATTAGCTTATGCAAATTTCTTTAATTAATTTTTTATGATCTAAAGTAAATTTCTTTAAGCACAGTTAGTATATAAGCAGGAATGTAAGTCAAAATAAATTAGTCGCTGAAGAAGACCGAACAATTACGGTCAAAAATCGATTTCGAAAAAAATAAAGCACACAAAATTAAAAGGAAGCTTTTTATTTCTAACCTACAATGCCAATCGATGGAACCAGCATTGTTGAGTTAATCCTCGTAAGGCGAAGACCATTGCAACATAATACAAGGGTACCCAGGTGATCCAATGAAATTCACGTAGACGTAGAAAGCAGCTTCATTTAGGGATTTAAGTAGTAGCCTATAACCATAGCGATGGATTGTTATTTGCTATACTTATACGTAAATCGCGCAACGCACTACTCTAAGTTTTAAGAATATTCTATTGTGAAATGAGTTCAATTAAGAGAAACAACGATAAATTGCTTGAACAGAATTCCCACAGTAATTAAATAACCCTAAGGTTGACGATCATAGTTAAATTGACATCAGTTGATAATAAGTACAAAATTACTAGGATTTGTTAAGAAGGCAATGCAAAAGGGTTTAATTTAACGCTCGATCATTTTTTTTTGTATTGAAGAAAGCGTTTGAAACTAGTTTCACTTAAATTCAACTCAGCAAAAAAGATATTATATTGCTCGAGGCCTTAAATTGATTTTGTGGCAGAAAATATTTGGAAGGGTGTGAAAACTCAAGAATTTAAGAGAACCAATTATAATTCTTTGAAATTTACGTTCCACATAGCCGTTTTAATGCTTTGCAAGTGGAAGCGTTGAATGAACATGTTCTTCAACTGCTTTGTGAATTCAATTTTAGGGGCGAGTTTGTATTTATTGTGTAAACTAATTTGAGATGAGACAAAATCGTATCACTAACATTTACGCGTAACAATATTGAGCACCAACGCGCGTTCTAATGAAAAAAAAAAAAACAAAGGAAAGTACTTTGCGAAAGGACAACGAAAAGTTCAGGGACAAAAAATCGACAAGTTTTCTTTTCATATTTTCGAGAAACTTGTGCGTGTGTATGTGTTCCCAGGGCATTTACCAGTATAAGGTTATTTAATTTGCATGTCGAATTTCCAAAGAGTATAATTTTTTGAATTTCCTATTGGGCGTACAACTTGATAACCGGAATTTTTTTGCGAAATTTGATGCTTTATTGTGGAAAAATCTTACAATATATTTTATTCAAAGTATCGTCCATCGGAAGCTACAACATTTCCCCATCTTTCAGGCAATTTATGAATTGCATCCCAAAAAAATTGCGCCGGCTTGGCGGCCAAAAACGAATCTATCCAATTTCGAATACATTGCTCTGAAGTGAAGCGTATTCCGGTGAGGGCGTTTTGCATCGAGTGAAAGAAATGAAAGTCAGACGGAGCAAAGTCCGGACTATAAGGCGGGTGGGCCAAAACTTCCCATTCACTATTTTTAAAATAGTTTTTCACGGGTCTTGCAACATGCGGCCGAGCGTTGTCATGATGAAAAATTATGGCCTTGTGTCTGGTCGCATATTCCGGGCGTTTTTCGATGATGGCACGCCTCAAACGTATTAATTGTGTTCGGTACAGGTCACCTGTGATTGTCTGGCTCTATTTCAATAACTCATAATATAACGACCCCTTCTGATCCCACCAAAATACACAGCATAACCTTGGCGCCATGGATATTTGGCTTCGCCTTTGATTTGGCTGGTTGGCCGAGCTTCACGTATGACTTTTTGCGCCTGGGATTGTCATAATGGATCCATTTTTTATCCCCAGTTACGACCCGACGCAAAAGTGAATTCTTTTCATGGCACTCAAGCAGCATTTCAGACATACAGAAGCGCCGTTCAACGTCTCTCGGCTTCAACTCATAGGGGACCCAATTACCTTGCATCTGAATGTATCCGGCGGCTTTGAAACATTTCAAAATGGCTAGCTGAGTCACTTCTAACAATTTGGCAAGTTTGTCTTGCGTTTGACACGAATCCTCATCGAGTAGCGTCTCCAATTCTTCTTCTTCAAACTTTTTTGGCTGTCCTGGGCGTTCTTTGTCTTTGATGTCAAAATCGGCACTTTTGAAGCATTGAAACCATTCAAAACACTGTGTTTTCGCTAAAGCATCGGAGCCATAAACTTCTACAAGAAACGATGACTTTCCGCAGCAGTTTTCTTTGCAAAAAAAAATGACCCAACAGAACCACCCGCAAATGCTGTCTTTTTCTCCAATTTTCGAAGTTATTCATCGTGAAAAATAATAATAATGCACGCAAGATAAAATTGTTTTGTTAACTGATTTTGATAGCTGTCAAATGTACCTTCAAAATGACATATATAAAATTCGAGTTTTCACGATATTTGTTAGTACGGACATCTAGTGCCAAATTCCGGTTATTAAGTTGTACACCCAATAATTTGCGTTTAGTCAAGTTCAGTATTTCTAACATACATCAACAGAAAATTAAATCTTTGGGGGCAAGTTACGAACGTTCTTGTTGATAATTTGATATGATTACTACCTCATTTCTATTCGAATTTAATTAGGAATATTTAATTAGAGAATAAAATAATTGTTGCTAATGCTAGAAATGATAATGACCGTTAATGAAAAATACGCTTGAAACGTTGCTCATATATAGATTTAGAAATACTCAATTCTATTCTAAGACAAAACCGATGAGTAAATTTTTATTTTGGGTACAGACCGACGATCATGTCAGAAGGGTTTTGTACCCAACGAGCGCAATGCAGTCACCAGCAACGAATAAAGGCAAAAAATATGGCAAAGAGATGTGCACGTTGCTAAGAAAATCCATTGCTATTGTACTTTCAAGGGTCGTCACTTTGTTGCAAACTAACAAAAATCAATCAAATCATTAATTCTCAAAAAATTTATATTATTGATCTTATTTGAAAATTTCAATAAGATCAAATGAAAACTGCAGTGTCGGATTCAATGGAAAGTCCATAAAATATTAAACCGTTTGCTATTGTTCGAGTGTTTTTAGAAATTTCAAATGGCTGTAACTTCCGTGAATATGACTAGATTTTCATCAAATTCGCAGAGTATTAGGACCTTATGTAAAACCTCTTAAATATCGGTTTTGATTGAATTTAAGGATATTCATATGATTTTATTGAGGAAAATGTGAAATTCGATTTCCATGCTATTATTAACAAAGTTGAGTGAATTTTCACTTCTATTTTATTTATTGTTGTTGTACTTATAAACACCTATCTCTATAATTTTTCAGATTTTTCGGATCACAGATGTTCAACCGCGAGGGGGGGACACAAATTGTTCATGTATTTCCCCTTCCTATGCGCTCCCCGAAGTAAAAAATACCAGTTCAACCCCTGTTTTGTAAAGTTCTCGTTGATACCTTTCATTTGATACCCATATCGGGTACCTTTGACGAAATTTTATTTCAGGGGCCACTCCCCTGTATGAGAAGGCCCCCTTTAAGCACCTTGGAAAATTTATTTTGCGTTGAAACTTTGAAGAGGGCATCACTTTACACATATATACAAAATTTTATGTTTGTAGCTTATACGGTTTGCGAGAAAAAATGCTGTGACACACGGACGGACGTACAGACGGACAGACAGGCGCGATTTTAGTAGGGTTTTGTGAAATTATTTTACCGCATGCCGCCGAGAGGGTAGGGTTCCAGTAATTCGCGAATGGTTAGTTTCACGTTCCGGTCGGTACGCGGTACTATATTTTGAATTTGCGTGTTTTCATTAGAGTAGATTTTTTCGGTTTTGAATTCGAGTAGAGTATTTCGGACACCAAGTCAATTATATTCGCGAGCGCGTATTTTTTTTTTCCTTTTCTCTAGAATGAGGATACGTAATTCAGAGGAGGGTCGATGGAAGTTGTTCGACGCGTTTTAAATCGGGCATTTGAACCGGTGGCTTAGTTTTTGTACTTCGGACTTAGTCTGCTCACATAAGACCCGCGACCGAAACTCCTCTCCGAACTAGCTAGCTAGCCAGCTGCCACCTTGGAGTGGACTAAGAGTGTCCGGACTTGTCGAACTGATTGGTACAGTGCGTTGTCACGTTCCAAGACTTCATGTCTAGAACCGATGAGAGGTCGGTTTAGATTTCCTACGACAAATTTTGAACGTACGAGACATGAAACAATCATTACAGCAGGTAAGTAATGCGGCGCTCTCTAGCAAGAAGGGCGGCAGGTATCATGCCTGCAATAACTCTCACTGCCGAATCAGAGACTGTCGGATATGAAGATGGAACTTTAAGTGCTCCCCTTCTCTGTGCCTGTGCTAAGCGTTTTCGGGAAATCTCCTTACCGAGAGCGTCAACCCATATTTTTGCTCCGTACAGTAGCACTGACCCTACAGGACTCATCAAGACGCGTCTTTTTGATGGGTTGGGTTCCTCTACGTTGGCCATAATTCGACTCATAGCCTATACGCCCGAAGCAATCCTGTCAGCCGTTGCCCTGATTTGCTCAGAGAAACTCATCTTCAAGTACTTTACTGCTGGCTTCGGTTCAATTAGCGTGTCTCCGATACTGATCGTCCTTACTCTAGGGATTTTGTTTTTTGTCAAGAACACCACTTCGGCTTCCGATGTTCAATCCAATTGTACAAGGTCAAGAGCATGGACGTTGGGACACACAGCACGGATCTCAAGAAGAATTTACTGATGATCACTGGCTGAGTAGTCCTCCAATACTTTCCAATTGTGTATTCTCCGTACTAAGGACGCCGAGGTGAATATCACGTCTGGTTTGGTTCCTTCATAGCCAATATGACGGAAAGTTGGCATAATTCCATTATTTAGCACCACTAACGACATCCCGACCACAATTTCTAGAATTCATTTTCCCCGCGGATCTGTTAAGTGCATACCTCACTCGATTGCTTTAGCGTTGAAGTCTCCTCCAATGAATACGTTACTATCTTCGTTCAGACAGCACCCTCCAAAGCATTAAGCTTGGCTTGGAAAGGTGATATCCACTCGATCAGCATTTGTTACACACTAAAGAATGTAGTCCCTGAGCACTGAACCCACACAAGACCATCTCCCGTCCACATCCCTCTGCCTGGAAATCACTGTCCCGAATCCAGATGGCGACAATATCAGTTTCATCAATATACCATTACACCAAACATGGTATTTGTCACTCAGCAGCAAAACGTATTGCTCTCTCAGCAGCAAAACGTATTGCTCACTCAGCAGCAAAAGGTCGACTTTCATGTCCCTGGCAAACTGCCCAAGTAGTTTTTGGGCGGTTAAACTGCGGTATAGGTTTACCTGCAGGATACGAGGATACGATGTACTTTCTTCGTACACTCTTTTCTTTTATGTCCCGTTTCATCACATTTGTAGCCTAGGAAACTCCTATCGGGTCTTTTGCATACTTCTGTGGTGTAACCATTGCCAAGGCATTTGAAGCATTGAAAAGGCGCTGCTCTTCGCCATATCCTGAAAGATGACCCAGCCTTTTACTTACTTCAGAAATTGCTCGGCATCCTTCTTGGTCAAGTCAATGATGGCCATGCTTTGTCCCTTATGGTTCTCTCGTTTCAGCCCCACTTTGATCCATACTTTCTTCTTACTGGGCATCTGTATCAACTTTATTTTCTGGCACATTTTATAGGAGTTCCTTTGCGACTTGCTTCGCTACTTTTTTCAGCACTGTTAGGAACCCCTAACCTAGCGTTCCACGCTCATCAAGTGCCTCTTCCTTTCTTCTTTTATCCCGATCTCTTTCGATTGGGCTGGACGCCATGCTATCTGCAAGTGCTCTTAAGGCTTAGCCCTCGGCGCTTCTTTAGCCTTCTGGTCCTCTTTAGCCTTTAACCAGCTCCTTCGGTAATGCCCTATGCGGTTTAGGAGCTCCCCTAGTTCAAGGAACCCATTCTTTACACGTTTTTTTATTTTTGAAGAGTCGCATGCTGATTTTATTCTTTTAAGAGGGTCTCTCACTTCGTTATTCATTTGATAACTTTCCAAAGAATGGACATCTGCTTCGTTATATATTTCCGGAGTAATAGTGCCCTCTTCTTCAAAGTTTTTAGACATGGTTTAATTACAAAATTATTTTTTCTATTTATACCCTATACAATTCTACCTCTTTTTTAAATCCCTTCTCAGATTAATTACCTTGCTACAGCTAAGACGGTTTATCAGCAGACAAAGCTACTGCGAGACAATTTATTGTGACAACGCGGGCAACATCATCGGGGCTAACTATCAATTAAGCGAAATGGTCAAGACCATATACAGCAACGAAGCTTCCCAAAGAATAAAAACCTTTGTAACTGAAAAACGAATCTACTTTAAGTTTATCCCACCAAATACTCCACACTTTGGTGCCTATGGGAAACTGCCATAAAATTTGCAAAGGAGTTATTCTACAAAACTATTTCTGGCCCGTTAAGCAATGAAAAACTCACGTCAATCACGGTTGACATCGAAGCAATTTTGAACTGATGACCACTCGTTGCAGCATCAAATGACCTGAATCACTTGCAGCATTAACGCCCGGCCATTTTATAATAGGAGGACCCCTTAATGCAACAATCGATCCGCTCGCTCAACCATCCTGTCAACCACTCGTCAAAACTTCAAAGGAATTACAACGTATAAAAAATTACTTCTAGCTAGGATGGAGCAAAGAGTACTGAAGTGAGTTGCAGCAACGGAACAAATGGCGGTCTATTAGCGATAATGTAGAGCCAGGCACCATGGTTGTTATTAAGGAAGATATTAATCAACCATATAGTTGGCCTCTTGCTCGCATCTTAAACACGTTGAAAGGAAAGCAGGGAAAAGTAGAGTGATTGAAGTTAAGACTTCAATAAGAGTTTTTAAACGAACGATTTTTAAGCTAGCTCCTCTTCCAATCGCCATCCATAATGGTATTATGGAAGACCAGGTACCAAGCGATGAAATAACTACTTCGGATGTCGAGAGGAACCACCCGCTCTGAAATGGCGAAGAAAAGCGCAGTCTCTGCTTTCAGCACTACTGGTCTTATTTTACCAACTTGAGGAGCAACTGATGAAAACATCACCTCATTCAAAACGCAGCCAGGAATTTATTTTGAAAAATCGGGCTTAGTATCCGTAGTAATCGATGAATGGAATAATGTTGCATAATACGATATGAAGCCAGACCGACTTAAATTATTCATCCAATACTTGGATAAGAAATGGTTCAAATTTATGCAAAAGATGCAGATTTTATTTTATAAGCACATTACAACTGCTATTTTGGTTCAGCTTGACTAATTTTTCTGAATGAATGAATGAACACTATTCCTTAAATTTTCATCAAAAATGGAAGAAAATAAAAGTGCCTAGGTCAATTTGAAATACGAGTATGTATCAGCACATGTTATTGTTGTTTTAAATGCATGCAACTGAAACATTTTAGAGCTTACAGAATCTGAAATAAAAAAGTCATTTTATGCATCAGGGGGTCTAGGGGAAAGCGAAATGGATGACAAAGTTGTGCTTCTCTCCCTCGCGATTGGACGCCTTTGAGCTGAAAATTTTTTTTAAAAAATCACGCAGGTAGGTCTTTGTAAATACAAGGGCAACAAATACCTCAGAAATCAAAATTCACTCAACTTTGTGCATAATAGTAGGTTTTGTCAATTTTACATTCTCTTCCATAAAATCAAAACGATACCCTTAAAGTTCTACAACGTTTATGTGGGTTAATATAAGATCCTCATGCTTACAAAATTTTATAGAAGTCAGATCATAATTAAGTGACTTAGAGCCATTTCAATTCTATGGAATTACAACAACAATAAAGCGTTGATAAATGTTTCAAATCAATCCAGGCATTCTTATTTTCTTCGAGTTTGCATGCAAATGTAAGGGACAGTGTTTAATTTGAATATCTTCTCCTACTTACTCGACTTGTTTGGATATATTTTTAAGCTTTTAAGCTGAGAATGCTCCAATTTGATTGTGTCTCCCCTCGGAGCCGCAATCTCCGTTTGTTGTAGTCACCTTTTTGGTCCCATGATTATCTTTTCAGAGCCAGACCAACGCTTATCGGGAGTCCGTCTCAACCGAGCCTACACCATCAACCCAATGGTGCGAACTTCGAACGTTCTCCAAGGCCTGCCAAGGTTGTATCCGGACGGAGACGGTAAGATATTTGGATTGACCCCATTCACGCACGAGCGTCACCACGGCGCCAGTCCAAAGCATCAATTCCATTTCATTGTCAAAAGCGTAGTCCAGTTTCAGTCAGGATCGCTCCTTCCAGGAGGAGCCTTACGGCGACCGCCATATCTTCAGGTCCGTGGAGGCGGCACTCCCCAAAAAATGCTAGCCTCCAAGACTATTCCTGTCAACCGGCATTTTCCTGCGGGGGTAAAAAGTGCTAAGTACTCAATCAAAACTGCACACGGTTTCTACTGAAAATCAAAAGGAAGGACTGCAGGCGAATCTTTTCAACCAGGAAAGTAATTTGTTAAGTTTTATATCCTAGTGCGTAATATTTATGCTAATAAAAATCGATATGGGCTTTGTCAGATGTGGCGTGAAAAGTAAGCGCCAATCGAAAAAATCCCCGTTGGCAGCACCAGCCATTAATATATACATTGTCGATTCTTTTCTGAACCATCCGGGTCCGTCATTTGAATTTTTATTAAAAACGGCTGCTAAAAATATTAAGCTGTAAATTTTCGAATTTTTTATTTGTCATCCGATTTGCATAATTAAATTAAATTAATTTACCTTAATAACTTATAATTTCAAGTTTTATCGGAATCTGTTGAGAAACTTGGCCGCTAGAGGGCTACAGAAATAAAAATAATGTTTATGTCACCCCCTGTATGGGGAGACCCCCTTAAACACTTTAAAATATGTTCTTACACTGCAAATTTCAAGAGGCACCACTTTTGACCTACGTAGAAAATTTCCTCATTCTAGCTTATGTGGTTTGCGAGAAAACTTGTGACGCACGAACAAACGGACAGACAGACAAGTTGCGATTTTATTATTTTTTAGGGTATTGTTAAAAATATTTTACAATATTTAAAAAATAGTCTGAGCTATAAATACTTTCAAGATAAGCCATTTAAAACGTTTCCATGAAAAAAATTCATTATTTCAGTTGCTACTAAAATAGCGAATTGCGCTTGCCTCCTCACCTTTTGGGGCCGCCATTTTGAATGCATGCATTTGATTTTGGACTATTTTAAATCTTTGTGGGCTAGGACCTCATCAATCAATGTGCCAAATCTCGTTCAAATCGGAGTTTCACTCTGGCAGGGCAAAATAATTCAATTTTTAGTGAAAATGGCACCTAAAATTACTGGGTTTTAAATTTTCGACTTCTTTATTTTTCATTCAATTTTCATAATACAAGAACATAGTACAGAGATCCATAATCTCCAGTTTCATCGAAATCCGCTGGAAAATGTGACCGCTAGAGCGCCATTTTGAAATTTGCACATGCATGATCACCAAAATATCAAAGTCTGTAGATCTGAGTAATGCCTATCTTTAAACTAAGTTTCATATATGTCGGATCAAAATTTGAAGTTTTGAGCTTCAACTGGCCACCATTTTGTTTTTTGCGACCTGACCTCCAGTTTTTTCACGTCATGCATTAGATACTTATAATTTCTATCCAACTGCCGTATTTCATGAAAATCTGTTGAAACCTCTGACCACTATTACAACAACAAAATTTTGCACGTTTTTCGACCTTTGAGCGGCCACCATTTTGTTTCTGCCGTACTTATTTTGGATCACATACATCAGTAAACCTTTATACAAAGTTTCATCCAAATCGGAGCTATACTTTGGTCAGAACAGAAATCCCGATTTTTCGTCTAAAATGGCCGCCATTATGTTTTTGCCCGGCCAATATAGCTGGTTACCCAATACACCTTTCCTGAAAATTTGTTGAAAATCGGAGCAAAATTGCAACCTCGAGCGTGGTCAAAAAATTTCGTTATATCCCATATATTGTCGCGTGTTATGGTTGGCGGCCAATAATTTTAATGTTCCGGGAAAGTGAAAACGCAATGTCTTTTAATTAAAGTTAAAAGAGTTTATTCAATTACTTAAAAATGCACAATCACTTTACTAACTGTTTCACAATTTTAATTATCACTATTAAAATTCGACCTTCCACTTGTCCATAAATTTCTATCGCAATTGTCTTCTAAAATCACTTCACTATTACTTGATCGCTTTTCAATTCGCTTTCCACACACAATCGCAGTTTTTTATCGCGGTCGAATGAATGATCTCCCCATTCATTCAGCTCGCCTTTATATAGGGTCTCCATCCGTTCAATGCATTTCTCGTACATTGGCGAATGTTCTGCCGAGAGGTATCTGGTATATTCAAGCAGATTAATGAATGGAGCAGTGACTCACTTCCAAATGTTGATTATGCTTGGTGGGTTCTCGTGGTTTCGAGTAGGTTCATTTTGTTGATGTTCTTAATGATTGTGAAACAATTGCAACAGCAGCTCGCAGAATTCTTTGTACATGCAACACTACCCCCACCTCAGTTCTTTTCGCCCCGAAAAGATGTGTCGCCAGTTGTAGTCAATTCTCCCTGGATGTAATATGGGGCAAGACGGTCCAGGTGCACGATTTTCATTTTGGCTCTCGGCTTACGATGTTCCTGTATTCGGTATACGACCTCGTTGATTCGCATTGTGACTCGGTATGGTTCCTCCCAATTATGTTGCAACTTTTGAGACCTACCCTTTCGTCGCTGCGGGTTATATAGCCACACCAAGTCATCTTGCTGGAAACCAGTAGAATTTTCCTTTGGATCATACCTGGTCTTCATGCGGCTAGTAGCCGATTCGAGGTGCTTTCGCACTGTCCGGTGTATCTGGTTCAACCGTTGTCTTAGCTCACTTGCGTACTCCGAGATGGTTTGGGGTTTCTCGGGGGGTGTCCCGAACTTTATATCAGCTGGAAGACGCATAGTCTTTCCAAAAATGACTTTAGCTGGGGCTTGGCCCGTCGATGCATGTTCGGCAGCTCTGTACGCCATCAAAAATAGTGAAATGTGTCGGTACCAGTCTCTTTGGTTCTCGTCAACCATCTTGGCCAGGTGTTTATTGAGAGTGCCGTTGAAACGTTCGACCATTCCATCGGATTGGGGATGCAGTGGTATTGTCCTCGTTTTCCGTATTCCCAGCAGCTCGCACATTTCGCTAAAGACTAGTGACTCAAAGTTTCGGCCTTGAACTGAATGTAGTTCACAAGGTACGCCGTACCTACTGACCCAATTTTACACTAGCTGTTCAGCTACAGTAGTTGCTTCCTGGTTGGGAATGGGGTGGACCTCGGGCCACTTGCTGAAATAATCGGCTACAACCAGCGTGTATCGATTTCCCCATTCGGATTCAGGGAAGGGTCCTGCAATGTCAACGGCAATCCTTTCAAACAGTACACCCATGTTGTAGGTTTGCATTTGTCCTCTCAGTTGTCGCTTTGGACCTTTGACGGCAGCGCAAATTGTGCATCTACAGCACCAGTCCTCTACGTCTTCTCGAGCATGGAGCCAGTAAAGCCTTTCCCGCGATTTCGCTAAGGTCTTGTTAACGCCAAGGTGGCCTCCAGAGGATCCTTCATGCATTTCCTTAACCACATCGTGGATTCGGCTTTTGGGAAGTATAGTTTGCTTCTATAGGAGCTGCCATCCACCGTTTCCCATTTCCGCTTGAGCATGCCACCCTCAACCTGAAGGGAGTTCCATTGTGCGCAGTAGCTTTTCCGGGTTGCGCCATGCATTGAAACGTCTTTCCACTCCGGTCGCCCAGTTGTCTCCTTCCATACGAGCAATGGTCCGATGTCTTCATCGGTTAACTGGGCATTTTGAATCTCCTTCGGTGACCAACCTTCATCGAATTCGGTCGTTATCAATCGCAGATCAACGGGCGGTTCTTTTTCCTAAATCCGTCGGCAATGCTTGCAGTTAGCTGGACATGGAAGACGAGATACGGCGTCAGCATTTCCATGAACTCCGCCCTTTCGATGAACAATTTCGTAGTCGTATGACTGCAATCCTTCGATCCATCTCGCAACTTGTCCCTCGGGGTTTTTGAAGTTAAGTAGCCATCTCAGCGATGCATGGTCCGTTCGAAGAACAAATTTCTGGCCATATAGGTACTTGTGGAACTGCTTGGTGGCCTCTATTATAGCCAATAGCTCCTTCCTGGTCACGCAGTAGTTCCTCTCATTTTTGGAGAGAACTCGACAGTAATAAGAGAGGATTCTTTCTTCGCCATTGATCTGCTGGGAGAGTACAGCTCCAATACCGCCGTTGCTCGCATCGGTGTCAACTACAAACATTTTTCTGAGTTTCGGATATGCCAGCACGGGTGATTTACACAGCTTCTCCTTCAAGGTCTCAAAGGCTGTCTGGCATTGGCCATTCCAGACATACGGACGATTTTTCTCGGTTAGCTGATGAAAGCACTTAGCTATTTTGGCAAAGTCTTTGCCAAGGGTTGCCAGACCCAGAAAATTTCGTAGTTGGCGCTTGTTGTTTGGTGTTGGCCAGCTTTTCACGGCTTCAATTTTCTCAGGGTCTGTTTTGACCCCTTCTGCTGATACGACGTGTCCCAGGTATTTCACTTCAGCTGCAAAAAGGGTACACTTAGCGGGACTAAGTTTCAAATTCACCAGTCGCAATCGGAAGAAAACCTCTTCTAAGTTCCGCACAATGCCCTTCAAACGTTTTCCCGATGACAATGATGTCATCTAGGTACACCAAACAGGTTTTCCAGGTTAGGCCACGTAGCACGTATTCCATGAGGCGTTCGAAAGTAGCTGGAGCACCGCAAAGCCTAAATGTCATCACCACAAATTGCCACAATCCGGTCCCAACTGAAAGTGCGGTTTTCTCTCGGTCCTTCTTGTCGATTTCTACCTGCCAGTAGCCACTCTTGAGATCGAGTATCCATGATGTCATCGATGCGTGGGAGCGGGTAACTATCTTTCTTAGTGACGTCGTTAAGCTGTCTATGGTCGACACAAAACGAGTGCTACCATCCTTTTTCTTTACTAGAACTACTGGCGCGGCCCATGGACTGACAGAAGGTTCAATAACGCATTGTTTTTCCATGTCCAAGATCAGTGCGCTCACTTCTCCTTGTTTGGCTATAGGAAGACGTCTCGGTGCTTGTCAAATCGGCTTGGCTCCCTGTGTATCAATGACGTGAGTTACCATACTCGTTCGGCCTTGGTCATCCGGGCTTGTTGAGAAGATGTCACTGTACTTGGTGACCAGATCAGAGGCTCACTTGAATAGCTGCACTGGCAATTTGACCTGCTTCAATATTGCAGACGTGGGTTCCCGGGCTTTGTCTGCGTCTTGCCTCCTTTTCCAATGATGGTCGTGAGTGGCTTCCAAAGAGGTGATGGCGGAAACAGGCTGGCGATGACTTCTCCCGCTTTGATGCTCGTGGTTGAGTCTGCGGTGTTAAGGACTCTAACCGGCACGTATCCGTTCCTTATAGATCTTACAAGGCTTCGTCCTACAATCAAACTGCGCAATGCGGACGTCTTCGTTGGCTCTATCAGATAAGATCACTGGTCTCCAGAATCACCATCAAGCTTGGCCCATACAATGCTTTCAGAAGAATTCGGTACATCAGTGTCGGCACATACTACTACATTCATCTTGGGAATTTGGACGCTGGGATCCTCCATCAATACTTCGACATTCTGCCATTTCAATACCCGTTTCCCCAAATCCAATGTGATTCCATGTGGTCGCAGAAAATCCATTCCGAGAATGCAGTCATCCATAATGTTCCCGACCAGAAAATTATGTCGGAACGCAAGGTCTCCCAACTGTATCTGGAGGTTAATCTCTCCATGGACAGGTGCAGTTTCTCCCGTTGCTGTCCGTAGTGAGAAAATTAGTTGTAGTTAGTTAGAAGTTGTTGCCTCACATGGTCTGGTCGGATAATCGATCGGTTTGCACCAGTGTCAATTGTTATGCTGCAATGTTCTCCGTCAACTGGACCCGGAAGGCATAAGTCCGCTTCTCCACGATGTAGTCTTCACACGGTTATGGTGGTGCTGTGCACGTCGATCCTTCTAGCCAACCTCTGCCCCACGAAGTTGGCTCTTACAAGTTTCCCGACCCCCCTGTTTGAAGGGTTTTTATTCTGGGCTCCTGACTCGGTCTGGATCTCCTCCTAGCTGCACACCCTGGACAATAGCTCGGGATTCTTCGCTTCTTGCAGTCTTTTTGCAGGTGCCCCTTCTCTTCGCAATTCCAGCGTCTAGGCGCACCGTTTACATGCGGGTCTCGCTCAATTTCCACGCGCTCTTAGCTGCACTCGTCTGTCACTACCTCACGAACCCGGGCAGTGGTACGGCGTCCTTAAATGTTTGCTTTTGAGCTAAACGCACGGCCTGTTGTAACTCCTGGTCTTTTAATGCGCTGATGAATGCTTCTGTCGCTGCGTCATCTCGATGTTCTGGGTCATACGCTGGGTAAGCCAAAAGTGCCAGTCGCTCAATGTCTTGGGCTAGTTGCTGTAAGGTTTCACCAGACTTCTGCATCCGATGCCGTAGCTGTGATCGATAAATCTGCTTTAGATGATCGTCTCCATAACATATGTCGAGCGCATACATTATAGCAACTGAGTTTGAGTGCAACTCAACGGGGATCGCCTGTAAAAGCTCAGCAGCTGGACCTCTTAGAGCAAGAATTAGTGCAGTTGCTCGTTCCGGCTCATTCCAGTGATTTGCCCTAGCGGCAGCTTCAAACTGGGTTTTGTAAATACTCCAGACCGTTTGCCCATCGAATATTGGTGCTTGCACATTTCTGGATATGCTATGCGCTGCGGTTACAAGTGGGGCTGGTGAGGTGGTTACTATTGCCTACGCTGCTTCCAATTCTTTTTTCATGTTTTCCATCTCATGGTTGATTCTCCACTCGACCTGGCTGATCTCATAGTTGACTCTCTCCTCGACCTGGTATACCTTTTTCTCGACGCATTTAATTTGGTTGTTGAGACTACTGAGATCTACTTTTATTTCGGTAGACTGTTTTTCCAAATCTGCCTTCAAATCAGTTGACTGTTTCTCCAGCTTCTGTGCGATGTCTGGCTTGATTTCGAACGCTTGTTGGTCTAACTTCGCTGATTGTTCATTTAGCTTCGCAATTAGACTGGATGACATCAGCATTAACATTTGCATTAGCGCAGTTTCTGGCTCCTTTGATTTTGGTGTTTCTACTTCTCCACCTTCTGCGCCTTTTTTCGCATCAAAGAGCTCAACCGAATCCAGATTCACTCAATTGCGTCACGCAAGCGTGCAATCAGTATGGCCTCTGTACCTTGTGTGGCCAGATTTCGCTGTTCTAACTCCTCCTTGAGCTCCGATATGGTCAACTGATCAATTTTAGATGAAAATTTCCTGGCATTTTTATTTATTTTTTTTTTTTTTTGGCTATTTTTCCACCAGTTTCTACGTTTATTTACACTATTGTGCACTTTACCAGTGTCAATTTTTGTTTAAACGTTTTCACTTCCAAAATTTTCTTTCTCACTTCTTGACACCAATGTCGCGTGTTATGGTTCGCGGCCAACAATTTAAATGTTCCGGGAAAGTGAAAACGCAATGCCTTTTAATTTAAATTAAAAGAGTTTATTCAATTACTTAAAAATGCACAATCACTTTACTAACTGTTTCACAATTTTAATTTTCACTATTTTCACCCTCCACTTGTCCATAAATTTCGATCGCAATTGTCTTCTAAAATCACTTCACTATTACTTGATCGCTTTCCAATTCGCTTTCCATACACTATCGCAGTTTTTTATCGCGGTCGAATGAAGGATCTCCCCATTCATTCAGCTCGCCTTTATATAGGGTCTCCATCCGTTCAATGCATTTCTCGTACATTGACGAATGTTCTGCCGAGAAGTATCTGATATATTCGAGCAGACTAATGAATGGAGCAGTGACTCACTTCCAAATGTTGATCATGCTTGGTGGGTTCTCGTGGTTTCGAGTAAGTTCATTTTGTTGATGTTCTTAATGGTTGTGAAACAATTGCAACAGTAGCTCGCAGAATTCTTGGTACATGTAACAATATATATATATATATATATATATATATATATATATATATATATATATATATATATATATATATATATATATATATATATATATATATATTTATATGATACTCTCGAGAAATTTGCCTAACAACGGTCCAATGTAGGCGAAAAGGGTGAGATGCAATAATTAACTCGCATGCTTTTCACTTATAGTTGACCGGTTTTTTCTGTTTCACGCTTACTTTTCACGCCACATCTAAAAAAGCTGAAGGGCAGCACTGAAGCGTTTCTATCTTCTTCCGAAACACATTTTAGCATACCAGTAAAGAGGCGAAATGAATGATTATGCAAGTGCGTATGCTCAATGACTTCAAATTGCTAAAAAGGAATTGCTCGAATTTTCAACCAAATGAAGTTATGTGAAGAATGCTTACAAATAACCATATTCTCCTATCTCTGTCCAAAGAAATAAAATAAGTCTGCAGGGATGATTTTTTTTTTGTAGATCCTTCTTGCAACTTTTTTCAACGGCGGATTATTACCCTAACATATTATGATGAAATCTAGACTTTGTTCCAGATTCGGATTAATGTCTAAGGTGAGAAAACATTTCAACCGTTTATATTTTAAGCTTATCATACTCGTACATATTATAAATCATATCCATTAAGTAGCATAAATGTGAAAGCACCTTAAATATGATGAATCATTGATTATTATAAATAATAGTACATAATTACGATCAAAGACATCCAATCACATATTATCTTATCAGCATCTGTGCATATGGCATAAATTTCTAGCAACGTCATGCAATGCTTTTATTAAATTCAACTCGACCATATTCATGCCAGGTGTAAACACGATAATAATAATAATGTCAATCGGAAGAAAGTAATTAAAATGAAATTCATTACATTTTTCCCTAGAAATATAATGGTGAATTACAACGAAAGATAGCATAGGTAATAAGGAAAGAATTAAGGCATAGTATTTGAACTAGCCTCTCTATGTGTAATATTTGTCTAAGTATCCGTAGCTATGATTTGGTAGAAAAATAATATTGCATATAATAACAAATATCATATTTATTAAGTTGAGTTCAGGATTAAAATGTTACATAACACGAGGAAACTTTTCTTCTTTTATATCGATTTAGTGATTGGTACAAGAAATTTTACAATTTTGAAATGGGTACATGTCTGTCTGTCCGGATGTCCGTCAGTCACAGTAAGTTTTTTCAGGAAATCTAGAAGCTAGAATTATGTAGGTTTGAGAGAAACTGTAAGTGAAAATTCCACAGAATTTTAAGGGGTCCTTCCCCATATAAGAAAAGAATTGAATCCCTTAGACTAATTTCACCCCAAAAAAGTCAAGCAAGAGTATCACATGAGGGGTATTGATAAGATGTTTTGAAAGTGAATTTTAAATCTACGCATATCAAAGGAAGAAAAGGGAAAATTGTTCTCGCTAATGATCAGGTACCTGTGGACTGAAAGGAATTTTTTCAGGAAAGTTTTGCACTCATCCTTCGATACGCAATCACCAAAAATGAACAAATTCAAGAAACACCTCGATGAGATGTACATATTTAAAGAAAACCCATTTTTACTCCATTTTCACTGGCCACCATTTGGTTGCTATTAGCTTTTGATAAAAAGACGGCACCTCAACTACACAGGTCTTTATTGATCGAGGAGTAAACTAATACTGCATCCTTACAAGTAGTGTACGGGTTGTTATTGTCAGATAAGAGTGCGTTCAATGTAATATGAAAATGTCAATTTAACACTTTCACTCATTTTAAATATTCTTTAGCAAAAATTCAAAATCAAAATGTATAACTCAAATCTTAACTAACCGCTCAATCCAAGTCTTCTGATGTTGGAGTTGAACTTGATTGCAGGTAACGGTTTCATCAGTACATCTGCCAGTTGATTTTCAGATCCAACGTGACGAGCCAGGATTAATCCTTGGCTGTATTTTTCCCGGGTGTAATGCAAACGTTTGTTGATATGCCTGGCCCGATGATAATGTTGAGAATTTTTACCCAGCGACGTATTCAAATTATCTCTTAAAAATGCTCGTTGCTTCTGATTGACCAAACCCAATTTCCTTAAGAAGATCTTGCAACCATATCGCTTCCTTGGTACCTTCAAATAATGCCACATATTCCGATTCCGTGGTGGATAATGTGACTTCAGACTGTAGACTGTGATGACTGCATTTCCTAGCAAAAACTCATAACCAGTGGTTGGACGGCTCAACTCGCAATCCTGGGCAGGATCTACATCGGTGTAGCCGACCAACATGAAATTATTCAAACTCGTATCGTATGTTATCTTCCATCTGCTTCGTATGATTTAAATAACGAATTATTCATTTGACGGCGTTGACTTGCATCATTTGACCAGGCCTATATACGAAATAGTAAACATATCCCACTGTGAATGATATGTCTGGTCGAGAAATAGTCACAGCGAACATGAGTGAACCACAAGCCTCTCGGTAAGTGAACCTTATCTCGCTGTCGTCATCCGTCAACGATGTCAAAAATGTTCCAACGTCGCTGGTGTGGAAATCGATGATTTTAACTCATCCATGTTGAACTTTCAATGTATATGATGTTTGACAAATACTAATTGCTCTTGCCTCCAAATCGCGTGTAATATACTATCCAACATAATAGTCGAAATTTCCCAATGTTATGTCGAACTTGCTTACCAACTTCTCGACGAATGTGTCAATTGACGTCATACTTGGTAACAGGATTAAGCCAACATGCACATATAGTAAGAAAATTACCTTTTTGTTGCAAATGTCTACATAAAATACGCATGGATCAGAAAGCAAATGCTTCATCTGACATTGCTTCATGAAAACGACAAAGCTGTAGTTCCAAATATATGTCGACTTCGTTTCAATCGACAAACTTTATATACTCGTATTAGTATTGTTATAATCAACTTCGCTGCACTGAGAATATCCCTTCGCTACCAGTTGCGCTTTGAACTTGGGTGATTCATTCGAAGGAGATTTTATTTTAAAATCCATTTGTTTCCTACTATGTTTGTGCAATTATCTGGCGTCTGGATGATTTCCCATCTTTCATTTCTTAACAACGACTTCCGGTCGTCTTCAATCGCGTCCTTCCATTCTGCCTACTGCTCGGAACGCATTAACTCTTCATACATTTCAAGTTCACGAACACCCCAAGCATTCTCGCATATTGACGAAAATTCTATCAGATATTTATGGGATTCCGATTTTTTTTTTTTAGAAAGAAAATGAATCGAATTTTCGCCGCTTTGTCTTTCAAAAGCATAAAGAACTTCTCACCTCCAATTCCACGTTGCTCCACGTCGATGTGAATGCGTTCGGATTTCTCCAATGTACACGTTCCACTTAATTGATGCGACACCCAATGGGCTTTTTCAGACGCAGCGTTAAAAGTGAGCGTAAAACAGGTTATATGGGCAAGAAGAGTGAGAGGCATTGAGGGGACCTGATGGTAAAAACAGGCCAACATTTTTTAGGATGAACGAGCGGAACGCACATACACAAACGCATTTTGTTGATCATTTGGTGGGGGAAATTTTATATAAACGCCGGTAATCATTCTGAATTGAACATTCGATGAAGAAGGAAGTCGTCATGAAACGATTACCTTTCTTTAATTTGCGTGCAAAAATGGATGCGTGGATGTGAGAAGCTACGCGTTATTTAATAAATTTATAAAAGCGGAGGCCATGTTTAATTTCAGGAAACAATGCGACGAATATCACGATTTCAATAAAGTTAAATTGCCTATTGTGAATCCATAGAAAATGAACAGTACGCATAATCTTCATAGAATCACATTATAATAAGCCAGTTGACAACACAACAAGAAAAATATGCGACTAAAAAGGATATTCAAATTTGGAATTTATTTTTCAGAAAGCGGAAAAACACGGAGGTTTTAATAAATCCAATGAAGTTTGAATCGACAAACTTTAACAATCATAAAATACATTTTTCATTCCAGTTTTTGTTACCTCGTGCACAATTCAAGCCTAAAACATCAATTCTCAATCGCTTATCTCTCTGTCTTCGCTTTCATGTTGTCCGCACGACGTTTAACGATCAAATGATCCTTTTGACACATACACTTGCAAGACGTGTATCGTATACAAAAATAGGTTGGCTGAACTATGCAACGTGTAAACATAAGGGCGTAAGCGCGAAACCTGTTTGGATATGGGTTTTTACCATTCCCGCGTGAAAGAGCCCAATGTGTTTTGCCTGATTTGCATTCTTCGCAAAATAAATCCTGAAGATTAGTTAATGCCATGCCATGCACGGAATCAGATACGCACATACTCTTGATTGTCACTACATTGATGTATCCTTCTCTCTTGTGCCACTTTTCCAATGAACACGCTGGTGTTCGACGCACAATAGGCATGATCAATTTTAGACAGCTTAAATCCATATACATAACTCATTGCGAGCATATCACCAACTTTGTTGACAACCTTACATTCATTGTCTGTGAAATGTGTATCGTAGTCTTTCTTTGATAGCTGATGGAAAATAAATTGCTTTGGTTGATGGAAAATAAATTGACTTTGGCTTCTGGAACAAATCGAATCATCCAAAATATATGTTTCCCATTCTCCATTAGCCCACGCTTGAATTTCGATGGTTCCACTATTTTTGACATCCAGAAATTCGTCGTTCGCAATCTTTACACCTTTCCGTGAACCAATCTCGTCGGAAAGTAGTATGGCGTGTTTCTCCAGAGTCGGCCAACCAAATATCTTTATACTTAACGGATAAAATTTCGCCGTATGCAAAAAAAGCTACATATTTCTTGGAACCGCCATTTTTCTTTTTGTTCTTGTAGTTTCTGCAAGCACTGTCAGTCCTCGAATGGCCCATCTCACCACACGAATGACATCAACATCACTCTTCTTCTGATTAATACCCTCCAAAATATCCATGATGTCTTTTGCTGATTTGCAATTCAAAAAATGTAGACTTTGCTTAGAATTAATCAACGCAAACAAAATGGCAATTGCCTTGCCATCACGCTGTGTCTAACGTTTGAATTTTTCGGCATCATTTGTAGCAGGTTTTGGGTCCATACCATCCAACAAATAAAGTAGTTCCTGACCCCGTAGTATCCCGTTCATAAGAAACTTCGACATGCGACAATTTCCGCCATCCAATCGATGAGCCACGATAGACTGCTCAACCATGGCTTTCATAACCATTTACATATTATCCAAACCTAATCCATAGAACATGAAAATCGTGTGTTTGTTCTTATCATTAAAGAAATTTTAAATGGCTATAGCTTCCGTGAAGATGTTTCAATTATCTTCAAATGTACAGAGTATTAAGACTAATTACTTGTAAGACTACTTAAATATAAAATTTCGTTGATTTTACTTTAGCGGTAGAGATTGCTGGCAAATTGATGAGAAGTTTATGGTTTTAACATCGTAAAGTTTGATAATGTAGATAATAACTTGCAATGGAAACTGTAATGATTTTCACCTTTTTAGGTTCGAACGCGGAACCGACCTCTCATCGGTTCTAGACGTTAAGTCTGAGTAGTGCCAACGGATGGTACCAACAGGTCAACCAATCCGTGCACCGTAACCCATTCACGCGGTGGCTGCTTGTCGGCCAGCTAGTTCGGAGAGGATTTCGGTCGCGGGTCTCCGAATGGGTTACGCTCATTTACATAATTCAGCCACCTATACACGCCCGTTTGCAAAACACGTTACAAAACAAAACCATACGGAGAAGAAACCTACTTTACGTTACTCCGTATTTCTTTCTATTACCAATCAAAGAACAAAAACTAATTTTTATTTCGCGTTCCCGAATTTCCGACGCGGTACCGAAAAGTATGCTACTCTAAATCAACCCGACGAAAACTACTCTAATAAAACGACAAAACAACAAAGGTACCGCATACCGCGCGCGACGCGAAACCGACCTCAGCGGATTTATCGAAACTCTACCCTCGCGACGGCATACCTACCCTGCACTCTCTTTTCCCACTGAAAAAAAGAAGAACTACTGAAAAGGAAAGTCTTTAGTTAGTTAGCAATTCATAATTTTATTTATAAATTTTAGCAAACATGTGTCTGGATACAGAGAATATCATAACTCTATTTAGACCATATCGTATTTAAAAATATCTAACAAAATAATTCCGAACAAATGCATTGAATGGAATTGAAAAATGGAAATGCAAGAACCTAATCGGTTTCATCAAAACATGATTTATTTAAATTGAAATCTGTCTTAATCGGAATTCTGATTTTATTTAGTTTGATTGTAGTGAATGCGTTATTTAAAAAAAATTTACGAATATTTCAAAGTTTACCAAAAAATGATATTCAAAGTGCACTCTATTTTTATCCTTTCTTAACCTAGATTTTTTTCTTTTTGATTCAGTTTGAAAAAAAACATATGCATATGAAACTAACATGATGCAAGCTTTACTCTCAATAATTATTTGTACTTAAAATAAATATTCACAAATTTTTTTGACAATCGGCTTCGAAGCTTTTGTTTGCTAATCAGTATGATTATTTTTCTTTTTGGAAAAAAAATTAAATTTCTCTACGACTCATACGAATCATATTCCAAAAGAAGTCTTTCAGGCAAAGCACAAGTCAAATTAGGAAAGACATTAGGCAACATTTTCTTAACGATTTTAACATCAAAAGAGATCATTCCAATATTTCATGACTCTTAGAAATTTAGTGTCTTTTAGTATCTTAAAAAAAATATAAAAATAATCTTATAACCGAACAGTATTAAAAGAAATCTTTGAAAAAAAAAAATCTAAAAAAATTTTTTTTTCTCTTTGCAGTACTTGTCAATTGTGCATTTTAAATTCTCTACCGTTCAAATATTCGCGGCGGTTTTGGTAACGTTTTAACTTATCAGGCACATAATTTTCTTTTGATATCCTATATATATTTCACGGTTAGTAAACAATTTCCAAGAGGATACATAATGCATTAAATATCCCCCAAAAATGATTTTTAATCTAGTTTAACCTAAAAATCTATAAAAACAACTCCTACTAACGAACTTGATTAGGCCACAAATATAATGGCTTGTTAAATAATATTTTTTTTCAACATTTTAAATTCTGGTGATAATATGATGTGACACTAACGTTCAAACGACAAAAGGAGTGGGTGTGTGTGTTTAAATATTGGTTTCTTGCATGTGCCTTGCTTATAAGCAAAAAAAAATTATTGTAGAAGTCTAAACTACTGATTGATTCAGGTAGTTCCTTGATTGCTCCAATATTTAAATATAAACGGTTGGTGGAAATTTCGACTATTTTATGTGATTATTCCTCTACAGTAACCTAATATTAAGGTTTCATAAGTAATGTTTTGATGCTGTTGAAGTCTTGCTCAATTATGCATTACAAGGTGAAGTGGCAATCTCCGCGGCTGTTCATGAGTTCATGTAATTTAAACAAGATCAAGATAAACGCAGTTGAATGATTGATTTTGGAATAAGTATTTGCGTTATTTAGGATGAGCGCATAAACATGAATAAGGAAATATTCGGTGACAAAGTCATGAAATTGAGGGTATAGCCAAACGAAAAGGCAATTCCAAATCCCTCTGCATTTAGAAAAACGGAATTGAAAATGCGACTTGATTGGGATAAGGCTTGTTCTTAAAAGAAATATGTTAGACATAGAAAACGGCTACCTTCGCGTAAAACTGTTATGGTGTAGGAGTTGAAAACCCCTAAATAAGCCGTTTTTTTGATAATTGTGACCACCTTGGATGGTACACCGTTCCTAAAACATTGAATTACGCATATTTTCGTCAAATTCGCATTATTGTCACATACATACATAACACTCAAAGTATAATATATTCAGCAATTTTGTTCGTGTTCTATTTATCCTAAACATTTAAATCTTTTGCTTGACTACTAGCGATTCTTTCAAATGTCGTATCAAATCAGCTCCGATGTCTCTTAGATCAGGCCATGGACGTTTCACAAATATTACCAACAATATAGAGAAACCAGTCGTTAAAACACGAACCCCGGTCTTTAAGAAATGGCTGATAATACCGGCAGCCGTAGCCAAGAGTAAAAGTATTACTCGTAATATTGTTAGCACTATATTAATTAACTTTACAACAAGTGCTCGTGCGTCTATTCCCTCCACAATCATATACGGCTGTTGGTATACATATTATATTTTCGTACTTCGTGTTTGAGAATTCTCCAAAACTTCATTAACATCTCTCAGCCTCTCATCATTTTGATATTGAATTTTTTCTTCCCGGTCGGCAATAGTTTGTTTCAAATTAATTATTTCATTTTGGTGGAGTTCCGTCAAGTCATTGATTTCTTCTTCTAGTCTTTCAGCCCTATATCTTTTGCTTTCTAGAGTTACAGTGAGGTCTTGGTATTCTTTTTTGGGAAGTCTCTAAACGTTCAATTCTTCCACGTAGCGTATCTATATCATCTTCGCGCTCTCGCAACTCCGTTATTAGTATTTTCCACATCAAATGACTTATTGCAAACTGACTTTTTCTAGAACTCGGTGGACACTACAGTTTGTCACACTACTGCATTCACTACAATTTTCGCTATCGAATTTCCCACTTCCCGCACGACCAGTGTTTCAAGAACTCTCTTAAAGTCTTATTTAATTAATATTTCACTTATCTTTTTTTTCCTGTTTTCCGAGCAAGCGTTATGAATGTGTGGGATGACAACATCTCTAGCAATGCAGGTTCCAATCCGCCTGTCCAATTCGAGAAACTCCGCTGTCCAATTCGAGAAACTCCGCTGTCAAGTCCTTTAGAATGGCTGCAGAATGTTGCACCACCACATCCGAGTCTCGTTGTACGCGAGTACTGATGCCTCGATCCTTCTGCCAACGTGGAACTGAAGCCCCGCACGAGCCGCAATGGATACCGCTTTCATTTCTTTTCCGGAAACCCTTAAATCGAAATATCGATTCAATATTTAATTTCTGTGTGACATCATTGCACCTACCTTCCGAAACGGAGAAGCAACCCGCCCGACGAGTTTTCAAATGGCATCCGAAACTCGCTCCACTTATCCCGGAGGTTATCTTTTCCTTCTTTCCGCGTTTTTTCTCCCACGTTGCGTCGGACTGTCAATCTGACAACATCCGACAAAACAGATATGGACTGGGAGTCGTCGCAACTGACGCGGAATGGAACGCCACATGGCGGCAATGTGCATTTTTATTGGTCGCCAGTGGCATAGTGTTTTGATGGCAACTGTGGGGGGGCATTACCAGATGGATATGCCTCGAAATGTATCGGTGGTTGATTAAGATTTATGTTTCAAATATTTATATCCACAGATCTAAATATTTGGAAAGGGAAAAAAAAAATATTTTCTGCGCAACGATATCCGCACGAAAGATGAAGTCCGCTTGCACTTCGAGGTCATACCCATCTGGCCGGGTGCAAGGGTTCGGGATCGGAATCACTTCGATTCCCGGGCGTAGGCGTCACATTACAAAACCATTTCGTGATTCATTCTGAACCATATATAATTCTCTTGAATTAATGTAAAAATCGCATTCAAATGCATAAAAAATCCTATCTATGTTGAAAAATGATTTCTACAGGAAGAGACTTCAATATTCATAGTAAGGACAAATCGAATGACAAATTAAAGTACCTTCTATCAATTAGCCTTAGCACACAGATAATAATGGGTTGTTCGGTAACACTGGTCAACACGATTTTTTGCCGTAAATCCAATTATATATTTTCGATATTTCTCATATGTAAGTATTAACAGAAAAATAGCTAAAAAATCGAATACACCGAAATACCAAAATAAATGACAAACTATAAGTTTACAAAATTGTTGGCGGTATACCGAAAATAAAATCACAATTGGCCATAACAACAAAAAAAAGACCGGTATTTTTAATTACACGATTTACCTTCACATTTCAGTACACGCAGAAAAACAGTTTGAAGTTATTTTTTACCGGGAAAATCTTATCGTGTACGATATTGGTAGTTAACGGTGTTCTATTTCCAGTATGTTTTCAACTGGTCGTTGACGGTTGATTTTGAAAAGTTTTTTTATTTTATTATTCTGCATTTTGGTTTTTAAGAAGTGTTCTATACATTCACATTACAATACGAGTTGAAAATCTTTAAGTTCACCGGATCTCTTCTGCTTTATTTGTGGAGAGTTTACTTCAAGTTCAAATCGAGAACGGCCTACGCCGTAACTCAATAACACTTACAATTTGTATATTGGTTTCAAAACTCCCGAGACAATCAACAAACCTTGGGCACCAAGTTATTTTTGTTTAAGATGTGTACGCTATTTAAGAGGATGGTCTAAAGGTACCCACCCAGGAATGCCATTCGCTAAACCTGTAATTTGAAGGAGGTGTATTAATCGAGCAGTTGCCTAGGCAAGCTGCTCGAAAAACCAACATAATGCTGATCCAATTTTAATTGTAAATTCAAAAAAATAAATATTTAAATTTACGATTGAAATTCGGACGCAGCAACTTCTTCTTAACGCAATTTACCAACGAATTGCATTGTCCCGCAATGCAAACTACGGTTGACGGATGAAAGAATCGCACAACTGAGAGAGTCAGTGATGGAGCGTGATCGAGTGAAGGAGTCTTGGATGATTAAAATCGTCATGACACTAGAAACTTGAACTGCATAAATTCGTCAGTGTCGGACAGTGGAAAAGGCATTGTACTTCATTCGCACCTAATGCACACGGCGCAATGAAAATAAACTTAAAATCTTCTCGCGTGTGCCATTTCGCGAGGAAATGCTCATCGTGAATCACTCTTTGAATTTGGAAGCATCTGTTCCACTTCCCATCGCACTTTACTTTTTATGCCGTGTTACCTTGCATACATGAAAACAAAACACCGCTGCCGTGTTTCAATCTAACATAATATTTATAGCTGTTTATCACCGTCTTTACATCTTTCCCCGCGAAAACAAACAATTTCAGATGGCTTTCCGCGGACAATCAGCTGGTGGAATAGTGCTTTGAGTTGAGGCCAAAGGAGTTGCGCACGTTTTGTGGAGTAGCGCTAGCGCGGAACCCGCCATCGTGCGTTTTCCTCGCGAGTATCTCGTATGCACCGCACGCATTTTTCTTGTGTCGCGCTATCCAAAAAACTGGAATTCTTTTGAAATAACGCACTATTGCCATCGCGGAGTGGTGTTGTAGCCACAATACTGTTAGCAAAGTGATTAATCTTCGCGCAAGCGCACGGACGTAGAAATAATACATCGTGTTTTTTAGTATGAAAGGTGCGAGATAAAAGAAAATAGCGCCAACATAAAAAGTAAAACGAAAAAAGCATCAAGAAGCAAAACAAGAAATCCCAACGCCATTAAAATGACTGCTTAGACGCTTTTATCTGGAATTGTACGCGGTGCGCCAAATGGCAATAGAGCCGCGTCGTGGCTGCACTGCGAAATCTAAGCAGGCTGGGTGCGAAATTAAAGACCTTGGTTTTGTGTCCTCGCATCCAATTAGGCGACGCAACGCCACATAACATAAAGCAGAGACGTTTGGGCGAGTTGTCGCGGAATCAAGCGAATTTCCTTAGGCAGTCATTGATTAGTTCCCGGACCAATAACTACATACGAGTACAACCGTTAAAAGCAAATGTAAATTTTTATCAGAGCAGACGATTGGAAAATATCACCCCTAGAGTAGCGGAGGAAATGAGGTACAAATTAATTGGATGAACTTCTCAACAAAATTGGCTTTATTTGCAAATTGATAAGAGATGAGAAAGTCTACAAATTCGATTATCGTGTATTATTTGCGTATCGCAATGAACTTATGTCACAGCTGGACAGAAATGAAATTGAAAAAGCAAATAGCACCGTCTTAAGCTCGGATAAATTGAACTACGAAAAAATTGCTGCATCAATTCATGAGAAACCAAAAGTTCTGGAAAATTTCCCATCCAGTTTTGAGCGAGACAATAATTCAATGAATCTTTCATTTTATCATCAAAAGGATGTTATTGTTGTCAACTTAACTTTCTAAAGGAAGACGACTATGCAGCACATATTGAATACCATTCTCGAGAAACGGACTTTGAACATCGGAATTCACCATTTCATACAGACTACGTGAGAATTCTCATTTATTGTTTTCTATCAAATCATTGCAACAATGTAATGTTATGATAGAAAAAGTAATTGAATTTCGGCCGGGATCGATACACTATTTGGAGGAAGCTCTTGCTCCGTATTTTTTACCACCCGATGGATCTACTTTCTACGTGAATTGTCATATATGGTATATATTTCGAATCGCCTATGAACAGCCGTTCTTGGCTAGTTTTAAATCAGCAAATGACCCCAAAGGATGTTGCTATTTAGAGAACATATTTTTTTGGAATTTACTGTATCCCGGAGGGGAACGAGATTTTTTATAACTTTCGACGGAATCAGCAGAACACCCGTACTCCAAAGAGCTCATTTGTCTCCATCGATTAGAAGGAAACAGTCAAACCAACAAATCGGCTATATGCAATAAACACCGCTAATACTTTTTCTAAATATATAAATAACGAAAATACCTAAATATAAAGTTCAATGGAAGCTTAATTCAAATTTTTGTAAAAAACTATAAGTCTAACCTTTCGAAAGAAGAGATGTTCGGATTAATTCTATGTATATAACTATTTCACATATAAAGCCAGAGCTAAATTTATATATCCAGTGTGAATACAATTATTTTAATATTTACGAGAGCATTGATGACTCGTTATGATTGTTATCAATGGCCCACACTGTTCGACGCGTAAAGAAAAAGTGACAACGTAATTCGTAGAAATTTTTTTTTCAGAAAAATACGGGCCGTACCCGCTCCACCTACGAGCGTTCGTCGAGGAGGATGGGTAAATACCTTTTTTACTTGGCAATGTCATTATTAAATTAAATAGCATCTGTTTTTCCTTTGCAATGAAAAAAACCGTATTAAATCAAATTGAAACCACAGTTTATTCTTCAATATTTAAAATTTTCTTATGAACAAAAATTGAAAATGTCGTACCAAAAAAAAATTTTCGTTCCGACATTTCGTTTAGATATTTACTTGTTTTAAACTGAAAAATTTTGTTTTGGTTCAAGTAATACAAATTCAAAATAACACGCTTTATTGGACTTGGAAGAAGTACTATTCACGGAAGCAATTCCTTTTTTTTTAAATATCGTTAACGTCCAGTTCAAATAGTACTTTGTTTAAAAGCAAAATTTAAGAAATAATAATGAATAGATAAATGAAAAATCAAACTCGGTCTTTCCATTACATTTTGAGACCTGACCGGGTATGGGACCTGCCACGTTGGCTAGCCCCTCCACTCATGAGCTAGCCATCAAGTGAGCTCACCTCTTATTCTGACGTTACAGGTGCTCTTGTAGGGTAGAATGGCCTTCCGCTCGCATGCTCATTTATGTGACTCCATCAAATGAGACTATAACATAAATTTGCAACCTTGATGGTTTCCATTTGAGGGAAAAGTTCATGCGAACTATGTTTTCATGAGTTTTTCATTCAAATAAAAAACATTTGGCCATGTCTACGATGGATCTTGATCCGGCTGGCGGGGCCACCACTTCCATTTGGATGCCCAACTCTTATTTATGGGCCATAAGTATCGTCGGTGAAAACGAAATACTCCCAAGTCTCGTCGTTTTTCGCCTGGCCCAGTTTGTGATTTCCTTAAGCAATCTCCACCCTTAGTTGGTTACGTCGGCCTCGGCACCAGCGAACCGAGTCGTATCATCCACAATTCGTGAGTGCGATTTTTTTTTTTGTAGTGGTCCCTTGTGCTGAGGAAAAGAAACCGCCTCACGACACCACAATGCCAGCCTGCCAGCGCATCCACGCATCCTCAGACAAGGCCAAACTCAGCGAACAACACCATCCTCTCTCGCCGAGGCAGCAGACCATCGCTGCAGTCCTACACGGACATTTATATCCACTCATTTTCACTACAAAATGGCGCCCAACGTGGGGCCCGAAAAACCCGGCTGTATCAACAGTCGAGAGCATGAGACCGACCTCCGTGTCCAAATTTTTGGCGGGTAGGTAACTACTAAGGGATATTGCACTAATCGTGCTCCAGCATCTTTAACAACTTCCGAACTTTGTGTTGTCTTCGGACATCAATATTGTTTGGGCCTACTTTTGACTCATACATTGGTGGCTTACCACGATTGTATGACTATCAAGGCCAAATGGTATTAGAATCCTTCCATGTACTCGGCCGTTGTTACTTAATATCATTTTGCGGCGGATTCTGATCTGCACCCCGAACCAAGCGGTGCCTTAGTGTTTTTCAGTACATGGATTCTTGATTTCACGTTATTAGCTGCATAGCTAGTCCATGAGCTTACAGGTCAGAATCAACCCTACGCTGACAAACCATACCTGGTTAAAACAAGCGAACAAAAGAGCTTTGCCGAACTCTGATATTTACGATGCCCCAAGAGAGTAGTACCTGTGACGTGAGGGAAGAGCTCACCATTGGTGTCCTTGCCTGTGAAGGGAAAAGGCAAATGGAAAGACCGAACTTGACACTGATAACCGAATTTGATATTGATAATCGCTTTTGGAACTTATAAAAAATTTATTATACTCGTATCTTTAAATCTATTTTAAAGTAATATTGCTAATATTTATTTATCATTATATTTTTTTTTGTGAGAGTGTCTCCAGCTTTACTAATTTAATCTTAGGTTTCTTTTGTATAGGATAGCGTCTAAGAAAATGCCCACCAAGAGAACTCCGGAGAGGAGGAAGCTTAGATCGGATGCCGGACCGACACTCCTGTGCTCCGTCTGTCATGGGGACATGGACGAGTTTTCTTGCGAAACTTTGCCGTGCGGTCATAGACTCCATCTGTTGTGTTGGAGCCAGCTACGGCAGACTTCGTCGATGTACCCTCTCTGTCGTTAACCCCTAGAACCAACACCCACCGCGATAGAACAATATCCACCTCCCGTCGCTTGTAGAGCAGTGCCGAAAAGCGGGCCTCCTCAATCGAACCCAATGGGTGCGCTCAGTAACATCGATGGAGCATGATCACTACCACCAGTTAGACCTAATATCGAATCCTCATCATCAACTTCAACTTCAGAGATGGCCCAGCTACTGGTCGTAATGCAGACAATGACTGCCAACATGGAACAAATCCCATCACCACCGGTCCAGCCCTCTATACTTTCATCGCGGATGGACAACGCGAAGACCGTAGAGCTACTCCTAACAGCTCGCACCTCCTAGGCTCAGCGGAGTCATGAACCCAATGGCCCCAGAATATAGGCCCACGTTATAGTGACCTTCCGCTCGCGTGCTCATTTATGGTATAGTATTATGTGATTCCATCACATAAGGCTTTAACATAAATTTGCAACGTTGATGGTTTCCATTTGAAGGAAAAGTTCATACGAACTATGTTTGCATGAGTTTTTCGTTCAAATGAAAAGCATCTGGCCATGTCTAGGATGGATCTTGATCTGGATGGGGCACCGCCTCTACCTGGATGCCCCACTCTTATTTGGGGTTCATAAGTACCGTCAGTAAAGACGAAATACTCCCAAGTCTCGTCTTTTTTCGCCAGGCCTAGTTTTTTGTTTGCTTTGGCAAGCTCCACCCTTATTAGGTTACCTCAGCCTCGACACCTGTCGATCCGCATTTGAACTGCTAATTCGTGAATGCGAAATTTTTTTGTAGTGGGCGCTTGTGCTGGGAAAAGAACCCGCCCCATGACACTGCAATGCTAGCCTGTCAGCGCATTCATGTGTCCTCAGATAAGACTAATCCCGCTGAACATCACCATGTTCTCTCACCAAGGCGGTAGACCATCGCCGCAGTCCTACACGGACATTTTTATCCACTTCATTGCACTACAAGGGAGCAAAAAGACCATATTATGGATTGTTATTTCTATCTTATGGAACTTAAGGAGTATTTTTACAAAACAACAGATAAAATTGGGTATAGTGATGTGGAATCAGTAACTAAACCACTCCCTCATACTAAAGACTGTCCGTCACCGCTATCTCAAATGAAGAAAAAAGATGCAGAGGACGAAGTAGGCGACATCGAATCAGAGTCTTCAACACAGGCCATCTCTCAGCAAAAATTTTTGTTGTAAAAGAAAGTGAATCACGTTTAATACGTCAAGGTGAATTAAATGATTTAATTATAGACCTTAATTTGTCTAAAGCTTCAGCTGAACTCTTAGGTTCCAGACTACAACAATAGAATTTACTTCATCCGAGTACACAAGTTTCAGTTTATCATGTAATAAACATAAGCAGTCGAGCAGCCCCTTGGTGATCAGGAGTGGCTGCTCCTGAAGAGATAAGGTGGTCACCCCGTCGAAACTGCTTAGTTTGTTGTTTTACTAGTGTAAAGTAAACTACATCCGTCAAGTTGCCACCCTTTAGGCAGAGATGAGTGGTGCACTTCAGTCACTTTAACATCTTTACGTTTGACATTCCCCATGTAATGCAAGGACCTTCTTCGGTGAAAGTAACGGTTGCTTTTTGTGTAATGTTTGCGTTTGTTTCAAGTCTCCGTGTCCGCTAACTTTAACGAGGCAAAAAAATATTGAATTACTGTAGAGTAGCTTAATTGACACCTAATAGAACATTTCTAAAGATAATAAAAAGTGATCAGTACGTCTTGTAGAGTAGAGTACGCGTGATAAGTATTTTGTAGTGTAGCTTCGTGGCTCGACAAGAACCCGCCTCATATGATCCCGCAAATGCTAGTCGTCAAGCACGCGTACGCGGTCGTTAAGCGAAGCTAGTTAGCTGAGCTCGGTGTTGTTTATAGCTCGCTGACACTTGTGCCAGACCATCGGCACCCGTGTCCTACACGGGCATTTCGAAAATCATTACAATCGTCAACGTAATACTGAATTTATAGATTTTTTTAAAGAAGAAAGTGGTCTTACGTATGCCATGATATCCAAGGGCTTATGAATAAATTAAGCTATGACTATTCACCAGATGAATGGAGACTTTTCATTGACTCTTCAAAATTAAGTTTAAAGGTGGTCTTACTACAAAATGGCAATAATCTTTCATCTGTACCTTTAGCGCATGGCATCCACAAAAAAGAAACATATGTTACTATAAAAAAATTGCTTGAGAAAATTCAGTACAATCGTCATTCTTGGAAAATATTTGCAGATCTTAAAGTTGTTGGAATATTGCTTGGGTTGCAGGGAGACTATACTATAAAAAAAGATCGGCCAATGAGGGCTAATTTAATTCCTTGACAAAAAAAATTTTTCTAAAAATCACTTAGTAGAAACGAACAATATTATTTTGCCACCTTTGAACATAAAATTAGGTCTTATGAAAAACATTGTTGAAGCCATTGATAGAAATCCAGAAGGTTTTCTGTATTGAAAAACTTTATTTCCTAGACTGAGTGAAGGAATTTTTGTCAGGCTGGATATAAGGAAGGTCATGAAAGATTCCAATTTTTTTTTCAAAATTTAGTACACAGGAAAAAATGCATGGCTTTCTTTTGTTGAAGTGGCAAAAAATTTCTTGGGAAATAGAATGTCGGCAAACTATAAAGAGATGGTTTTTAAACTACTACAGGATTATAAATTCTTAGGGTATAATACATATGTCCTTGAAGACTCATTTTCTTGATTCCCATCTAGACTTTTTCCCCAACAGCTTAGGTGCGGTATGCGACGAACACGGGGAAAAATTTCACCAGGATATCATGGCGATGGAAAAACGATACCAAGGAAAATGGTCGTCAAGAATGCTCGCAGATTTTCGTTCGACTTTAAAACGAGATCATCCATCGTATAGTTATAAGAGACAAGCAAAACGAAATAAAAAATCTTCAGAATAAATTTTTAAAATATGATTATCTTTCGAACTAAGTTACATATTGGTTTTTTATTTTGAATAAACATATTTTTCAACGAAATTGGATGTTTAAATTTTTTTCAAACATACTGTGAGCGTCAAAAGAAAGTAAACACCAACTTTTCATCTTTAAATTGTTACATTAGAAAGCTATTATTGACATGCGATAAAAAGTAATATTAATGAGTTTACTACTAAGCCATTTAGAGATTGATTACTATTAAACATGAAATCAAAACAAGTGGTAACATTGCACAAATCGCACCAAGGTGGTAATGCATCAGGTTTTACGCATCGAAAAAAAGTAAACAGTGGTAACACTTACTTCGCCTCTTTTATATTTCGGGGAAGAACCTTAACTTTTGGTGATAAATTTGTGCTGTTCGCGTGCTTTACTTCACCAAAAGTCGTTAGAAGTACATTTGTTCTCATTAATATTAAAAAGAAAGACGTAAAAGAAAATAGTTTCACTATGGGAAAGCAAACATCGCCTGATACTCGGAAAATTATAATAGACTTAAAAGAAAATGGTAAATCCTTGCGTGAAATTAGCAAAATCGTGGGCAGAAACCACTGCACAGTAAAAAAATTATTGATACGTACGCCAAACTTCATCTCGTTGAAGATTCACAAAGATCTGGACGCCCAAAGCGGCTAAGTGGTGCTGAAGTTAGAGCTGTAGTAAGAGAAGTAAGTGCATATCCAGCTACAAGTGCAGTTAAATTGTCAGAAGACATAACGCAGGCGTCAGGCAAAGCATTAAGTGCGAGTACAGTCGGGAGGGCGCTTCATAAAAATGGTCTACATGGAAGAATACCATGGAAAAAGCCATACATATCCAAGGCGAATCAGATCAAGCGTATGGACTTCGCTAAAAAATACAAAAACGAGGCTCCATCTTTTTGGTAAAACGTATTATATACAGATGAGATCAAATTCAAAATTTTCGGTGCGAAAAAGCCCCCAAAAATATGGCGCGCTAAGAATGAAGCCTTCAAAGAAAAGTGTGTTACCAACACTGTTAAGCACGGTGGCGGTTCAGTTATGGTATGGGGATGAATGGCGGCAACTGGTGTTGGTAATTTTGTTTTATTGACTCCACAATGGACAAAATGGATTATTTAGCCATTTTGAGGGACAATGTTGCCCCTAGCGTCGAAAAATTAGGCTTGTCTGGAAATTGTATCTTTCAACAGGACAACGATCCAAAGCATACGTCCAAAATTGTGAAAAAGTGGCTACTGTACCGGACTCCTAAGACACTTGATCATCCACCGCAGTCCCCAGATGTTAACCCGATCGAGCATCGGTGGGAACACCTTGACAGAAAAGTGAGACAAAGGGTCATTTCAAGCAAAGCCGACTTAAAGAAAGTTATAAAGGAAGAATTGAGCCAAATCTCTCCCGATGTTACAAAAAAACTTGTCGCGTCGATGCCTAGAAGACTAAATGAGGTGCTTAAGTCCAAAGGAAAACAAACGAAATATTGAAAAATTTTAAAAAATCGACTTTTTCTATTGAAGTTCTGTTATGTTTTGTTTGCTGTTAACTTTTGTTTGACGCGTGAAATATGGTCTTTTTTTGGTTAAAGTGAATTTATATTTGTTTTGTTTTACTTTTGTTTAATGTTTATGTTGTGTTCAGTTTTTATTAAATGTGTAATTCTTTGATTCCTTATACACTTATTTTTGATTTCGTGTTAATTACTTTGTTTTAATAAAATTCTTAATACAAGCATCTAAGGTGTTTACTTTCTTTTGACGCTCACTGTATATTTTAACTAATTTCTTGCCAAGGTGTGAAAATAACCCCGTTTCGAACCACGGCAAAAAACATTTTTTTTTTGTTCCCCTGTGTAATCAATGTCGTTTTTTCATGTATTTCAAAGCAATTTATTTGTATTAGCAACAAACATTAAGCAATGATATATTAACCATTTTGTTGGATGACCTTTTGCCATCTTTCGATAAGCTGAAAAATTCCACGTTCGAAGAAGCCTTGGTTTTTAGAAGCGAAGAATTGGTCTAACTCATTTTTAACAGCCTGATCGGAATCAAAAGTTATACTATTCAAATGGTTATGAAGGGAACGAAACAAATGAAAGCCTGATGGTGCTAAGTCAGGGCGTCAGGGCTATAGGGTGGCATCAGTTTCCAATTGAGCTCCATTAATTTTTGACGGGCTATCAAAGAGGTGTGGAGTCTGGCGTTATCAAGTCTTTGCAATTGGCCAGTTCAGAGCGTTTTTTCTTGATTTCTTCGTTCAATTTCGGTAGTTGGCGACGGGCGGATTTCCTTTAATTCATGAGGAACCCAAACACCCAGTTTGTAAACGGAACCAAGCTATTGTAAGTGCAAGTAAACGGTTGAATTCGAATGCCGAGCTTCTCTGCTTTCTCCCGAGTTGTCATACGTCGGTTGGCTGCCATTAACGCCTTTATTTTGTCGTCATCAGTAGTGGTTGGACAACCAGTATGTGGTGCATCTTGCACATTAAAATTTCCAGAACCAAAGCGAACAAACCAACGCTGACACTGGTTCAGTAAGGCAGTCCTCACTATAAGCTTCGCACAATTTCTTTCGAGCTTGCACCGCAGTTTTGCCCTTTCGGAAGTAAAACAATAAAATATGGCGAAAATGCTCTCTTTGATTGTCTAGTTTTAAGTTAACCACAAGTTGGTGGTTTACTAACGACGCTCAGTTTTTCATCGAAGATAGTATAAAGTCTAATCTTTAAAATAGTATATAATAATATAAGCCACGCAATCACCACTACATGAAATATGCAGTTCACATCATCTATTGTCGAACAACCCAATATATTCATCATTTTCCCT
Organism: Odontomyia ornata; assembly: GCA_963969285.1. Lineage (NCBI taxonomy): Eukaryota > Metazoa > Arthropoda > Insecta > Diptera > Stratiomyidae > Odontomyia > Odontomyia ornata. The sequence goes on from OZ017738.1 coordinate 392,104,983, forward strand.
TTACAAGCCGGTACCAGACGTACTATTCATATTTTATAGTTTAAAAAAACTGACAGATTACAAATTAATTGTCCAAGTTTTTTTTTCTTTTTATCCCCCTAGGTCAAGCATTAGTGCTTCTATTTACTTTGCATTAGTGTTGCTTTATACCGGACGAGCAAAATCAACAAAAGATGTTGTATTCTATTCAAACAGAAAAGCATCTACACCAAAACCCAATTTTAACTAACACTAGAAAAACTCAAATTTTTGATCAGCTATAATGGATAATAAGAGTCATCGCGCAAAAATCTAAATTCAACCTTGGCATTAAGATACTGGCATGTTTGAAAATTTGATTTCGTAATCGGGACCGTTCTCATGTTTATATGTTATGTCTAGTATCACGCATAGCTGATGCGAAGAAAAACCTAAATTTTACTTATTCAGTAAAAGAGTATGTGAGCTCTTAAACTTGAATAGTAACTTATTGAAAAAACCCATATACCCAACAAATTTGACACGAAGTATATTATGTAGAAAAAACCTTTGAAAATGCCCAGACTACATTTTGAAACTACTAAGAAACTTATAAAATGATTAGGTACCTACCTTACACACTCAGTCATCGGAATTCTTCGCGGAATATTACGGAATGTTTAAAAATACTTGGAAAACCGCGTATAAGTACCTACATTCAGTTTTTCAAATTAAATTACCCTCATACCTTTAAGCTAAAGCTTTTCTTTGCAACATATGTTATATTTACGAGAAATTGTACCTTTGAAGATAAATATACGCAGTAAGGAAACAATCATAAAAGCAATGAATAAGAAACTTTATGATGGGGTTCCTACCCTAGCTGGTTGATGGCATACTACAGACAAAATGAAATATTCAAAAGACTATACTCGTAAAAGTGGAAAGCATGCAACACTGCAATAGTACAACGACACTCTTTTCGGTCCCATATTTGCCTTTCAGAACTTACCGCTTACCATTAAATTTAGAAACACCCACATGTGTTAACAAAGAATTGGTCAGATACACTTACCACACACTATAGAACGTGACTCAAATGATAATTAATTGTACATTCTAAATTAATTATTAGCATTGTTTCACTGATGATGTCATTACGTAACACTTATGTTGCTTGCTATTACAAGATTATCTTCTGAAATGCATTTCTTTAATAAAACCACCTTGTAATCCAATGAATTGCTAAAACAACTCTTTAAGGTGTGACAACCATGAAATTTCGCGCTTAAAATGTGTAAATTAATCAGTTGTTTGTCATTTGATGAATTCTCTTCATGGAACGTTCTAAAATATAGACAAGGCTTTTGCACCCCGAAAAACAATAAAAAGTTTTACTGGGTGCCGAATTTCATGGAAAGTCGTAAAAACTTGGCCAGTCAATAAAGAAAATATTTAACTTATAGCGCTTCATCTTTAGCGAATTCGTTAGGGTGAAATTTGAATTGTATTGCATAATGTCGTACCTAAAGGTTGATTGAGATCAAAGGATTTATGCAAAATATTTGAAGGTAATTAATTTCAATTGTTCCACTTGGACTATGTTAACGCAATAATACAATATCAAGGTCGGTTAATACAGAATTACGTCGCACAAACTTGTTAACGTTTTCTTCATTGTTTTTTAAGGTATTCTTTCTCATCCACCTGAAGTCTGATTAGGGTAAAAATTTATACCCAGACGTTACGCAAGGAATTGAATTAGAAACTCTGAGAGAACAAATGAACTAACGTGTATTCCGAAAGCCACTGGGGCAAAACTTTACTCGTGTTTGAATTCGGTAAGTATAGGGCCACTGTGACCAGATTAGGCGCTTTAGCGCCAATTGAGCTATCTTTTTTGTTCTCAGGCACCGTGTTTTGGTGAAAAAGCGTCTGGGGCTTTTTGGGCTACTTTCATTTGCGTTCCTAGGAATCAAGTTTATTGTGGGTAACAGAACAAGTAATGAAAAATATTGCAAAATGAGGTGTTATTATATTCCAATGTTTTTTTTGAACGAATTAAATTCATTTGTAAATTTGACGAAAGCCAAAATGCGAAACAGAACAATGTTACAAGTTTTAAAATCAATCACTGGTATGAAGTGAAATCAAAAATTTTTTTCGAAGTTAACTCAAATAATTAAAGATATGATCTCTCCACTTAATTCATCTATTTATAATATTGGTACTAGTAATAATGACTCTACTCTTGTAAACTAATGACTCCAATCATGTTTGTTCAGGTTGTAACATTTTAGAACGGAAAAGGATAATGCAACAAAAATGAAAATTATGTATAATCGTAGCAGTGCTTTATTCTCCTATCGGGCCTTCGTTGTCTGCAAATAGCACATCCAACTGTCTCGGTCCGTTGACCGTGTCCTCCAATTCCGAAATCCGAGCAGTGATGAACTGTCTCCGTCGACCGAGTCAGACCAGCGTTTCCTCGGATTCCCCACTAGTCTCCAGCCTTCAGTTCTCGCAAAGAATACTTTTTGAGTATCCGCTGATCGTCCATACGATTCACATGATTAGCCCATTGCAGCTTCCGCAGTCTAACAGCCATTGAGACCTCCAGCACATCAAAAAATTCATACAGCGCATGGTTGTATTGAATTCATCATTGGCCCCCGTCTAGCCTCGCTCCTATTATTCGTCTCAGGACCCGTCGCACAAAGGTGTTCAATATATTTGCGGATTCTTGGGTTAGGGTCCATGTTTCACACCCAACGCATAAGACAGATCTTATCACAGATTTGTATACTTGGCGCTTTGTTTTCCTGTGTATGCAGCTGGTCTTCAAGATCGTCAAAACTGAATAAAATATTTTATTTGCGAGCTGTATTCTTCAGCGTATATGTCTCTTTCATCAGCGGTTCTCATTATTTTGGCGCCTAAATGCACAAATTCGCTCACATTTTCAATATTGTATTGGCCAAGTGTAAAATTTAGTGCATTTGAGGTATTTCTCATCGACTGCGTTATGGGCTTTATTTTATTCTCATTGATTTGTAGCAATACTAGTTTTAATTCGCTGTCGAGTTTCAGGAAGAGTTCTTTGGCAGTTGTTATTGACCGCGACAAAATGTTGATGTCATTCGCATAGGCTACTACTTGGCTCGACTTGTATAAGAATGTATCTCGTGTATTTACATGTAGCTTTCATATCACGTACCCCAGAGCCAAATTGAAAAGCAATGAGACCAGCCCATCTCACTGTTTTAGTCCGACATTTGTGTCAAAGGCATCGGTGAGTTGGTTTTTGATGCGGACTTGGAAGGTCGTCGACGTCATTGTCATTTTGGTAAGGCGGACTTATTTGGCTGGGATGCAAAAGCAAAGCATTATTTGGTACAGAACCTTATGATCCATATATTCGTATGCTTGCTTAAAGTCAACGAAAGTTCGGTGTACGTCTATGTTGAACCCCCAGCATTTTTCAAGTACCTGCCTGACAGTAAATAAATGATCTATTCTCGATCGACCTGCTCTTAAATCACCTTGATACTCCCCAATAATACTGTTGGCGTATGATCCAATTTTATTTTCTAAGATCTTTGAAAATATTTTGTACGCAGTATCTTTTAAACGCTGTTAAAAGGAGTGATATGCCTCTATAGTTTTCGCACTGTAGCTTATCACCTTTTTTGTGGATAGGAAATATAATTGATTGGCTCCACTCTTTCGGCATATATTCTGATTGCCAAATGTGCTAGATGACTTTGTGAATAGCTTAATGACAACGCTGCTGCTACCATACGAGGTGTGACAATTAAGTAATGGGACTAATTCCATGAAAACCATATATTTAAAAATTATTCTACCACTCTGCCATCCCCTTCAAAGCAGTCCCCATAGGCAGCGATTCCAACGCGTTTTACATGCTTCGTAACATTTCTGGAACGTTACGGCTGGGATGTCAGCGAGTACCCTCGTCACGGCCACCTGGATGTCCGTAATCGACTCAAAATGGGTTCCTTTGACCACCGATATTGTTCTAGGGAACAAAAAAAGTCACAGAGTGTCATATCGGGTGAATAAGGCGGCTGTTACAACACGGCGATCCCTTTAGAGGCCAAATACTGGGACACGTTGAGGGCGGTATGGCATGACAAGTTGTCGTAATGAAGGATCCCGTTACGAGCGACGTCTGGGCGCACCCTGTTGACTCATATTCGCAATCTTTCGAGTACTTGGCCATAGTAGATTTGATTTGAACTGTTAAACGCCGATCTTCACGAATTAGGGCACGCACACGCTGCGCATTCGCGGCAGTGCACACCTCGACTGGTCTCCCGCTCCGCGCCTCGTCTTCCACGCCCCTCCTTAAACTCTTTATGCCATCGAAACACCTGGACACGACTAAGAGCACTATCACAATGCACTTTTAAAATTTTAGCGTAGTTTCCAAAGCTGTTTTGCCCAATCTGGCACAAAATATTATCGCGACGCGTTGCTCTTGATTTCGTTTCTCCAGTTTCATGACGAGCACCACCAGCATACGTCTACTCAACACGACACAGCAGGCGAACTAAACAAGCTAGAGCGATGGTTAATATAGCAATGGAGAGGAGAAGGATGCCAGGGAAAGGGAAGGGAATCTCAAGGTCACAGGCTTGCCACAAGCCCGGCAATAAAATTAGTCTCATTACTTAATTGTCAGAACTCGTCTTTGATGAGCTCCACTTTCTAAAATCTTTGAAAATATTTTGTACGCCGTACAAAGTAGCGATATGCCTTTATAACTTTCCCACTGTAGCTTGTCACCTTTTTTACGGATAGGGAATATAATTGATTGGTTCCACTCGTTCAACATATGTTCTTGTTGCGAAACGTGCTGGACTTCCTGAGCATTGCCGCCGCCATTTTTGATGAGCTCCACTAGAATCTCATTGATGCCCAGCGGTTTATTATTCTTTTGGGCTTTGGTGGTAGAGCAAACTTAATCCAGAGTTGGCGGGGCCAATAGAAGCTCTCCGGAAACATCTACAGGTTCCAATGTTCTGAAGCCACGTGGAGAATTAAGGAGGTTCTTGAAATATGATGCCCATCTTTCCTCAATCCTGATTTCATTAGCGATACTATTTCACTACTTTGTATGCTTGTCTTGTATTGTTGCTCGCTAAACTTACATCTATACTTCTCAATTGGTCGTCATAGTATTCTCTCTTCTTAATTCTAATTATCTTATTCGCTACTCGTCTGTAATTTTCATAATGTTCTCTCTTCTTTTAATTTTTCTACCTACGTATTTCTTGTATGCCTGATTCTTTTTATCTAACACAATCTGGCACGCATCATCGAATCAATCATTTCCCTTGCGCCGAGCTTGACGTCCGATTGTGTGTTCTGTCACAGTCCTAATAGCCGCTTGTTTTCAGTGATGCATCTGACAAGATGGGAGCCAGCTGTTTGTTGAGGGTCTCCGTGAAATTCTTTGCCACAGACGCCGTTTGGAGCCTTTCGATATCAAATTTTTGTAGCGAGCTAGTCTTCGATGAATACTTATCGATAGATTAATTTGATCAAGCAATGATCTCAGTTACAATTTGCTCCTCGGTATGTACGGTCGTCAAGTATGCTCGAGGCCCAACGTTGTTGGATCAGAACATGATTCATCTGGCTCAGTATGTTGCCATCCGGTGATTGCGTCGATGAAGGAAGCAAGTCGAATGTATGACTAGATTTCTGCTACATGCAAAGTCTATCACGCGCTGGCCGTTGTCATTTGTTTCATCGTGGAGGCTATATCCGTCAGTTGTTCCCCGATGAGATATCTCATTTCCAACCTTAGTGTTGAAATCATCCAGAATTATTTTTGTGTCGTTTGTAGGCAAATGAATCGACTAGTCTTTCTAGGTGCTTGTAGAACGTTTCCTTCTTTTGTTCGTCCTTTTCTTCGGTTGGGGTGCGTACGTTGATCAGCCAGATTCTGAAGAGTTTCGCTTTGATACGGATGGCACACAACCGTTCATTAACTGCCTTAAAATCAATAACGAGTGACTTGAACTCACTATCCATAATGAAGGCCACTCCCAATACTCGTTTTCCAGTAGGTTTCCCACTTTTGAATATTTTCTGCCACCTCATGTTTTGGATATCATTTCTAGTCCAGTTCCTTTCCTTGATTGCCAGTATATTTAATTTATATTGACTGGCCTGTTGTAAAAGGTCCTTTACAGCGCCAGGGTAATTGAGTGATCTGACATTCCAGGATACAATGCCATAGTCCTTTTCCCGCTTGCGAGGTCATTTCCGCAGATGCAATCCGTCCTGAGGCAGGTCTGCAGGTTTCGAAACATTGTAGGGTTTGGTAGGGATGGGGAGTTAGCCCATCACCCAACCTCCATTAGGGCGCCGTGGTTATTACTTTGATTCACTTATCAGGCGTGGAAGACTTACCTTCACCGTGTTACGTCTCCACAAAGGGTATGTAAGCAGAATTTACTAGCAGAGCTGTAGATGTATTTACAGTTATTGGCGTTTCTCGGCATTGAATGTCCCATTATTCGGGAACCAGTATACCCAATGTGCAACCCCGATAACTTTTACTACCATTTGATCGGGGGGCTTAGGATGGAAGCTGTGGGTTGGGGAACCAAGGAGTTCCCTCCTCCTTTCTCAAACAGGCTTGGGACCGTCTACGGTGGAGTACGATAGTACTTTACCAGTTATTACAATCATTTGCATGGAAAAAATTAATATTTTTATTCTATTTACATGTCTTACAAAACTTGTTCAAAACTATTGTTTTAATCCGGACCTGACTTTCCTTGAAGAACTTCTGATGGACGCTCTGTAATAATCGGACATTTTTTATGAGCCATAGAATCTTCGCTATCTCAACACAACACATCAAACTGGTACACTGTTCTTTAGAGTGGTTGGTGTGTTATACCTTAATAAACTACCGGAAGATCTGGATTTCTTAGTAAAGACTCCACCAGCACCACTGCATGCACCATTTGTCTCACTACAAGTTTATACACATGTACAAAAAACCAGCAAGCGTACATACATATAAGATAATGCTGAAACTCGAGTTCATCAAACGAATTCCCAACAGAAACAAGAAACTATTCAACACATCCTCACAGTCAGTGTACCCCTAATCTAAGATATACACCAGCAACCCAGCCACAAGCCTCTTAAGGCATACCTAACCCAAAAATGGTACCCATCGTAGAGCGCAAAACGCCCGGCTATTTTACCAGTCGTCAACACAGATAGACCAGCAACCCCACAGGTGTCAAATATACGGGGAAGGAAGTAAACTGAAGGTATTGCACAAATTTTACTCAAAGTTCTAAACAGCTTTCGAGTATTGTGTTGTCTTTGAACAAAATTATCGCTGGTGTTTGCTTTTAATTTATACATTGTTGATTAACCGCAATTGTATAAATAGTATAATCAAGTGATAAGTCAGTCCCTAAATGTCCCTCGAAAATCTGTTAATCAGATTTGTTTGTTTTAATTCGCACCCCAAACCCAAGGGGGTGCCTAAAATTCCTAAATTACTAAATTACATGAATCATGATTTCGTGCGACTGGCTGTTTATCTCGTCAATCAGTTTCCAAACTGGGTAACCCTATTTTTCCTATTCAACCACAAGTGAATGACACTTCTGAGCCAGAGTTGTTGTCTTTCATGGAAATTGTCTATACGGGAATCGTTGAGATGCTCGTCAATGGGCCTGGTATAGATTGAGTGGAGCTTCCGTATAGCAGAATAAGTTGACTGATCTAGGAAGCACTAGTTCAGATTTTTCTCCTTAATTCTGAAACGGAACTCTGTCTGCGTGTTCAATAATATTGGTGCTGACTTAGGAAACGTTAATCCAGTAAAGTTGTCCTGAAAAATGGTCTCGCCCGTGAGTGGTATGGAAACGAGAAGTCCGGAATTAAATGAATTTGTTTCGTTTTCTTTGTAATGTTCTAAAGCACCTCGCCACTATCGGCAATTTAACACCAACAAAATATACATATTTATCGTAAGTTTCATCTAAATCTACTTCGTTATTATCATATATTTATATACTTATCTGACACTTCACCAAACTTATATCATTTTAGCACATATTTATGTATTTTTCATATCACCAAATCTAAATTTTTTGTAGCATAATCATCGTTACTCTTTCAAAAAAATTTACATTTATAAGCTTTGCATGATGCCCACGAGACGTATTCCGGAAAATAAAAGGCAGCTCTGGTCTAACGCTGGACAGACTACCTTATGTGAAGCCAGCCAACAAACCTTAAACGATAATCATCCCGTGAAATCGCTACCATATGGATATCAGTTCCATTGGAACTATCTGCAGGTTCATGTACAGGCATCAAACTAGTGTCAGCTATGCAGAGCATCGGTACAAGTAGCACCGCTGCCACCAACTGACATTCCACCACCCACAAATCCCAGCAGCGGGGACCGAATAGCATTATCCCCCTGCGAGTGTGGCACAACGGGAGGAATCGAAATACCTCCAGCCCTTCAAGGCATTACACTCCTGGTCTCGTGAGAACCAGTGCACATATAGGCGCCAAACCAGTATCTGCTGTGCAGACAGTCGATACAAGTGGCACCGCTGGGACCAACTGACATTCCACCACCCACGTAAGGCACGTTACCCAAAAATCCCACAACAGAAACCGAACAGCCTTATCTCCCTGCGAGTGAGGCACAACGGGAGGAATCGAAGAACCTCCAGCCTTTGAAGGCATTAAACATAGCCTCGTGAGAACAAGTGCAAATTAATGAGATTCTCTCCTTACTGCGGGGCATAAACACGGATGGAGTGAGGCAATAACTGTACCTGGCAGGCATGAGCCTACCGATAACATGATCTCCATTAAGCCGCCGCAGATATCATGCAGATCTAGAACTTATAGTTCAGTGTTGGGCTAGGCACTTTGTCGGTGGAAGTGTTTACCGCGAGGATGGAGACCTTAATTCAATAAAATTTTGGCGGAAAACTCTGCATGTTAGCAGGCTATCTGCTCTTTTTGTTAAAATGCCCAGGGCTGGAAGAATACTGGCTCATTATTATCACAATGCTGGGCTCACCCCAAAGAGATTCTATGCGCGGAGCTTCCGGCCATCGATCAAGACGAGCATATTCAGAACAAAATACAGGCACATTAAGTGAATCTTTCAGGGCCTACAAAGCGGGGATTCTGCACCTCAACGACTAACCAACCTACACAAAATCAAGTATGAAGAGTGCTGAAGCGTAATATATGACCAGATTTTCACCTGCGTATCTCAGTGATAAACACTCCTGATATGGTGATTAGTCGGCGTCCTTATATGATGACTCCGACCAGTATACAGCGAAGGGTCATAGAAAAGGCACAAGAGGCTACAAGCATAGAGGAACAGGAAGCGTTTGCTACAGCGGTGGTATCAAACTTTACAATCTAATGGAATTGTAAATAATCCGAGCACATGATTGCGGTATATCGAGCAAAGCGCAGGGTTTTCTGATACGATTGGGGCAAACCGGACACGTATCCTTCTGATTTTTCAACTGTAAAAATGGAAACCCGAATACTCACACTACCTCAAAGTACTCCAAAAACCAAAATCAGAGCCTCTACTAGCTATTCAGCGTAAACTAGAGAAAAATACATGGTCAATTACATCCAAGATACAGATGCGCCTTCTCCACAAGCAGCCTCTCCAAAGAAACTTTTGATGCCACGTTGCCTCAGACCCTACCATATCTACCTCAAAGAAGAGAATACAACACGCCCATCCAAGACAAAATGGTCTTTTCGTCGTTGGAGAGACTTCTGGAGGAGAGTGCCCACCTTTCGTAAGTAAGAAATTGCCCGTTTGTAGCACTTGCGAAGCCACGAAAAATGATACCAGGACTTATAAACTGCAAAAATTAATCAAGGCAATCGCTCTCAGCTCAATTGACATGAATGCTAGCATCAGTTGCCTTGTGACTAGCTTTGGTACCAATGTTCTAATAAAACACTAAAACCTTGTTTGGTGTTAGATTAGGAGTCAATCGTACCTTTAATCGTTGAAATTGCGTTTTTATTTCGGGTAGTTTGCTTGCATCATTGACCATAAAATTTTGATTGTAGCTTAAGCAATGTATTTTTTCTTCAGAATTTCATGCACAGCACCTTCTTTTCCAGCTATCAGAGCATCCATCAAATCCAGCACAATTCTCTGCTGGAAAATTCCAATAAATCGTTTAATTACACTAGCGATTGTACGGATAACTTGAGATTTCAGCTCAACATTGCCTACAAGTTTCTCTCTGATTTTTTCTTAACTTTCATCATAAGTCTACAATCCGTTAGAAAGCGGTTCTTTTCCAGCGGCCCGTGGTTGGGATCAGAAGAACAAGACGTGGCAGGGATATGTTCTCGAAATGCAAGCAATTGCAAAATCCGCCCCACTCACCGAAATCAAATTAGTTAACTTCAAGGTCCGCAATACTCAAACATACTTACTTTTGGAAGCACGCACTGCCCGACAGCTGAAGGAGTTACTTAAGCGTCACGAAAGGCGCATTACATCTGCTCCAAAGTGTGTCGTTAATATACGTGAAGTCACCGCAACTTGCCACCAATTTGCTGCAACTTCTGGTGAACCTACTGCAACGGTATCCAGATCACCAGACAAGGCTAGTATCAAATTTCCCGCCCTTATGAGAAGCGTGCACCAGGTTCGTGCTTCAAATGTTCGGAGATTGGACACAAAAACCGAGATTGCCCAAATCAACAGAAAGTCATGAAAGTTATTCGCAACACTGCTGCTTACGTTATCGAACCGAAGAACGATAGTGATATAATTGACGATGGTAATAACAGCGCCATCAGCGCAATTAATCTGGTAAGTGTTGCTTTTATTTATAGTCGGGGAGAATACACAGAAATGGTAAAACTTTTGTCTCTTTTCGACACTGGCAGTCCAATTTGATTTGTTAAATAATCTGCAGTACCTCTTCTCATTAGCAATAGAACCTTCGACACGAGACCCCGCAGCTCAGGAAATGCAACGAGAAAAACGTATGGTAAGGTCGATGCCCATATTAAATTTCGTAGACAATGTAGAAAGATTCCTCTTCTAGTGATTCCATATGAAACAATATCACTACCCATAATCTTAGGCCAGAATTCTTTAAAGGAATTTAATATTTATCTTCATGAATTCAAAGATATTAATCCCAGATATAAAGTCATAAGAAAAAAGCGTTTGAAACAGACGAAAGTTATTTCTGTGCCTTCAAACCGAGAAATAATAAAGAATTGACCAGTCCATGTGTTGGATACGAAGCCACCTATGAACTTAACAACATTAAATCTACTGATAAAAATCTGGCCAACGCTGGTGCACCCGTTAATAATCAGACCGCCAATAACTTTAGAGCTTTGTCCGACCTTATACAATACCCCCAGATGACACAGAAACCCTAGAAATAAATATGTCCCTGAGCAAAAACCACACTGAAGACCATTTACGACAACTAATTGAACCCGTTAAATCTCATTTTAGCGCTCCCATCACTATCAGGTAGAAGTTCACCCAAATTATAACACTCCGTTTCACTGCACGCCATGAAGATTATCTTACCACGAGTGAACAGAAGTTCAGAACATCACAGAAGAGCTACTAAAGAAGGAGATAGTTAGACCCAGTAATACCCATATGCTTCTGCCATAGTCTTAGTTAGGAAGAAAAGCGGTGAATTGAGAATGTGTGTGTACTACAGAGCCCTAAACGAACAGACCATACGAGACAATTTTCCGCTGCCACTTATAGAAGACTGCATCGATTATTTAGTCGGAAAGAAGTTTTTTTCAATTTTAGATCTACGTAATGGATTCCATCAAGTTAGAATGGCACCTGAATCTGTAAAATATACAGCATTCGTAACTCCAAACGGTCACTATGAATACTTGTGGATGCCCTTCGAACTGAAAAATGCTCCTGCTGCATTCCAGCGCTTTATATGCGAAATATTTAGAGATATGTTCGAGTCTGGATCCATTGTCGTCTACATGGGGGATGTTCGGATTGCAGCCGCATACCTTGAACATCATATTGAGCTGCTAGGTGGAGTCTTGAAACGTAGTACCGAAAAGAACCTTGAGTTAAAATTGAGAAACTTTACGTTTTCATTTGAAGAGATCGAGTATTTAGTGTACTCTGTCAGTGCATCCAAATGAGGCCCATATAAAAGTCATCAAGCAATATCCTATACGGAGGAATCAGATAGAACTTAAGACCTACTTAGGATAGTTCTCCTATTCCCGCAAGTTCATCCCATCATTCTCAAAAATAGCCAAACCGCTGCAATACCTCACCCGCGAGGGTGTAGCCTTCGAATTCACTGACGAATGTAACGAGGCCTTCATTGAACTGCGCACTAAGTTAGCCGCTGCCACATTATTGGCAATTTATGATCCATATTATTACAAAGGCAAGTCGATGATAAGTTTCAGCCTGTATTATTTTTTTCGAAAGCTAGCACACCCACTGAATTTCATTATAAGAGTTGTGAGCTGGAGACGTTGGCCATTATCTATGTACTGAGGCGCTTCCGAGTTTATTTAGAAGGAATAGCTTCTAAGATAATAACAGATTGTAACTCTCGCACGCTCACTCTTAACAAAAGATATGTAAATCCAAGAATCACCAGATGGGCCCTCGAGATTGAGAATTATAATTACACAATACAGCATCGAAACGGAGTATCCATGGGTCATGTAGACGCATTGAGCCAGCACTACGCCTCTTGCCTATCTTCAAATGACAAATGAACAGCTGATACTGATTCTAGAGCTACTATTTCTGATGCAAAACAGATGACGGTTCCTCGGTACGTCATTTGCGCTCTTAATCACGCTCAAATTGACTTACTATATCCTTAGACCATTACCCTGAATGAACCAAAGCCGGTACTAATGCCCCTCGCTGTCCTGTCCCAATGTCCGCTATCCTTCATGCCAACGCTGACGACCCTTTCATGTATCCTGCTGTTAAAATCAATAATTACGTACAAGACTCTAATGAGAATGCTAGCATCTCCACAAACGCACCACCCGGAAGCACAACTGATATAACTGATCAAGTATTAGCCACTGTTGACAGTGACGACTTAGACTTGTTGATCATAGTCACGCAAAACCGGGGCGAACGCATCGATAAGCTTTGCGAACAACTAAGCTTACGTCCAGTCCCAGGCTACCCGTTATTGAACGGTCTTATCTTTAGAAGAAATGAATCCGGACAAACGCAAATATACGTACTATTAGAAAAGGAGGATAATGTGATTCGTTTGACGCATGAAAAGATTGGTCATCTAGGAACAGAAAAAACTCATGAGTAATTGAAGAAACACTATTGGTTTCCGAACCTGAAGGGAACAGTCACAAAATTCATAAGAAAACGCGTAAAATATTTTATGTACTCGCAACTGCATCATTCCAATGAGCATAATCTCTGTAGCTTACCGAAGGAACCAATACCATTTGAAACTGTACAGTTGTACCACTTTCGAGCCTTTACCTACTATCAACTCAAAGAAGAAACACAATTGTTAGTTGTAGATGGGTTCACTAAATATGTTAAAATTCACTAAATATTTTAAACTGTATCCAGTTGATAAATATTTTAGTTATTACAGTCGTCCCAGGCGCATAATAACTGACCGAGGAACTAGTTTAACCTTTTTGGGTTTTAGCACATATTTGGCTAAACAGAACATCGATCATGTGAAAGCTGCTGTCGCCTCTCCACAAGCCAACGGGCAACTGGAAAGGGTAAATAGAGTTTCAAAACGTATGCTTGCCAAACTTAGTGAGCCCACTAATCATACCGATTGGTTTAACCTTTTGTCCCAGATTAAGCACGGCATCAACAATACCATCCACAGTACCACTAAACAGTCTCCTAGTAAACTACTGTTTGGAATAGAGCAGAGAGGTAAAATTGTGGACGAGTTAACTGAATACTTAAGCGAGAAGACAAATGAGGGCTCAGATTGCAACCAAGATGATCTCAGGGCACGCGCTGCCTCCACCATTCAGAAGTCACAGGACTACAACCTCCAGTAATCCCAGAAACACAGCAATGCGTCCCAAACTTATAATGTAGGAGAATACACCACCATTGGCACGAATAAGAAACTAATCCTAAGTACCGCACCTTATACACAAAATATGACCAAATGGCCGATACGTTAGTAAAAACATCGAAAATTGTCAACTGACTCAGTTGCCTTATGACGGAATTGTAGAATCCTTGCGAATACGTAGGTGACTTTCGCAGGGATTTGGACCACAAACCACAGAAGTACAAAGCAACACAAACCCTTTTGAAACCGAATTGTAACTTAAAATTGCTTTTCATATTGTAACATTAGAAAAGAAAGAGAAAACCCGAATTGTCACTTGAGATTAGCTTTTCGTATTTTGACAATTAGTCGAGGTCGACTAACTAGTCAGATTAGCCGAGCTGTAATGAAAATTTAGTTTGTATAAAAACCACTAGCTAATGCTTGTATAAGAACTATTAGTCAGCGCATAAACCATTCTACTACTGTAATCCGAATTGAATTATACAGGATTAGGTAATAGAAAGAAGAAGAGACGGAGAAGAAACTGACAGATGAGGATTCCAAATACAACCGCTAAAATAACTAACCGGATGTTTTATTTGTCCGCGAGTTTGTAAAGCTTAAAAAAAGGGGGGTGATTAAAAGTTATATGAATTGTACGCCGCTGTGATTAGGACTAAAGTAACGACTATTAGGTTCATGTTGTATTTTTAAAATTGTTATTTATAGAGTATCTTTTTGTAATGCAATCAATGTGTGGAATGTGTTTATAGTTAGTATGCGAAGAATGATCTTTTCTAAGGAAAAATGCTTTTGAAATACGCTGTAAAGCACAATGACAAGAAAAACGGTTTAAATCGAATTGAATTTATATTTGAAAATGCTCTATAGTTCAAAGTTATTATTCTCGTAAATTTTTCTTTTGACATTCGCATTTATACTCTGCACTGTAAAGAATTAAAACGTGACATCGTTATTATTAATACAAAGAAGGAAAACTTAAAAATAAAATATATTTGTTGTGAATTGAACAAAACACAAAGAAAAAGTGAATAAAGAAAAAATGAAGGGCTAAATAATTACATTCGTTCCGACCTCATACAGGCATGGGACTCGCCACGTTGGCTGGCCCCTCTACTTATGAGCTAGCCATCGGATGAGCTCTTCCTATTTTGATGTTACGGGGGCTCTCGCTGGGATGCTTGGTCTTCCTTACCCTACATAGGCCAAGGCGTGAGGTACCGCCATCTGAATGCCCCACTCTTATTAGTGGGCCGTGAATTTTCATCGCAAGGACGTCCCGCACACGGTTAACCGGGTAATGTCATCGCGTTTCACATGTAAACCCTTTCGGCATGTTACTTCGGCCATTGACGCCTTCCAACGGTCAATAGCTTTTACAATTTGGTTGACTCTGATTACCGTAGAATTCGTAAGTGCGAAAAATAGTTTCTAGTGTGACCTTGTGCTATGTGAAAAGGACCCACCCCACGACACCGCAAAGCTAGCTTGCTAGCGCACTTACACGTCCCCAGATAAGGTCATTTCCACTTGAGCATGAACCTTGCGCTCATTGAGGCAGCAGTCCACCGCTGCAATGCTCTTTGGACATTTTCCATCACTCAAACACTACACAGCCGCGATTTTGTTTTACGAATACTAATATCATTTATAGTGGACAATGTGAACAAGGATCCGTGGGCCTTGGATACAAGCTAGTTTGGTGCCCTACGGAAGCCTTGTATACATGACGCGAAAAAGATAGACGCGATAGTGCGGGGACTCTTCCCCACCCATCCCGTCCATGTTGACGTTGTTCATGGTGAAACAGCAGTCGAGTGTCCACTCTTCACACAGCCGGAACTGGAGGAGGCAGTACTCTCATTGAAAACGAGGAAGGCTCCAGGTCCAGATGGTGTTCCGGCTCGTCTATCACCATTGTCCCGGGGTTTTCCCGCTACAATGGAAGGTGGTGAGGCTTGTGCTGATCAGCAAGGGGAAGGGAACTCCCGAATCGCCGTCTGCATACCGCCCGTTATGCATGCTAGACACGGCTGGGAAAGTGCTAGAGAAACTCATCAAGGGCATACTCACCGACGCGATTCGTGCTGCTGGGGACCTATCTCCTCGGCAGTACGGCTTTAGAGCAGGACGTTCTACCATTGATGCGATTGCAGAGGTGGTGAACGCGGTCCAAAAGGCAGAGGCATATAGTCGCACCAAGCGACGGATCGTCCTGTTGGTGACACTCGACGTCAGGAACGGTTTCAACTCCGCTAGATGGGTGGATATTCTGGATACGCTGGAAAACTTTTTTCAAGTTCCAGAATATCTAATGCGGCTTTTGAGAAACTACCTAAAGGACCGAAGCCTGCTCTACGACACGACACAGGGCCAACGAAGGATGGCTGTTACAGCGGGTGTTGCCCAGGGATCTATCCTTGGTCCGGACCTGTGGAACGTGTCTTACAACGGGGTACTGAGACTCGAGATGCCAGATGAGTCACGCTTGGTCGGCTATGCGGATGATGTTGCGGCTCTGGTCTCTGGACGCACCGTTGAACAGGGGCAACTTAGGCTAGGTATGCTAATGCGCCGAGTGAGGGACTGGATGACTGCTCGCGAGTTCAGTTTAGCACTGGAGAAAACCGAAGTGGTCATCTTGACAAAAAAGAGAATCCATAGAGCAAGGATGATTAGTATTTGAGATATGCAAATTGAATCGAAGACATCGGTGAAGTACCTGGGACTACTGATCCACGCGAAGATGAGTTTCTCTGAGTAAATCAGGGCAACGGCTGAGAAGGCTGCTTCGGGAATATCGGCTCTGGGTTGACTTATAGCCAACGTAGGGGGACCCAGCCTGTCAAGAAGACGCCTCTTGATGAGTGCTGTAGAGTCAGTGCAACTGTACGGAGCAGAAGTATGGGGCGACACTCTCAGCAAGGAGGTATACCGAAAACGTTTAGAGGAGCACTGAGGATTTCTTCGTATCCAACAGTCTCTGATCCGGCGGTGAGAGTTATTGCAGGCGTGATACCTGTCGGCTTCCTTGCTAGAGAGCGCCACGCTTATTTACGAGGATGCGAGGGAGATGGTTGTCCGCGAGGAGAGACAGCGCTCGCTCAACGATTGGCAGCAGTCTGGGTCACCCCGGATGTGAGACCGTGGCTAAATCGAAGGCATGGTGAGACTCACTTCTATCTGACCCAGCTTTTGAGCGGGCATCGGTGTTTTCAGTCTGTTCTGCACAAGATTGGTAAGTCACGGACCCCCGATTGTCGGTTTTGCCCAGGAGAGGAGGACAATACCTGTCACACATTTTTTTCGTGTACAAAATGGGTCAGGCTGCAAAGGGAACTCTACAGGGCGACGGGAGAGCTCACCCCGGATAATATAGTTGCTGTGACGCTCGAATCGGTTGACAAATGGAACCAGGTGGCACATTATGCTCGGGCAGTCCTAAAATATAAAAGGGACTCACTGCAGCTGGGGGCGCTTGGGCTGGGGGATCGCTTTTCAGGCACTTCCTCTTCCCCTCTTCCCCTCCCGCTAGAAAAGGAATCCTCCAGCTTGAAGGCGCCTCACGGCGTCACAAAACGAGACCTGGCCCGAAGTAATGTCTCAAACGGTTCCAGGCTGGGTTCTCAGGTTGACAGGGGAGGTGTTTAGTGTGTAGTCTAGTCACCTTCTTGCAAGCATGGAAGTCCCACACTCTGTGCATAAATGACATTCACCTCCCTACCACAAAAAAAAATATATATATCATTCGTTGAAAAGATTCTCAAAAATGTGCATGACATGCAGCTTTTCTGAAATTTCCATGCAAATCCTAACAAGTTCGTAATATCTGAGTTGATTGGAAGCACATATTGCTCATTGGGCTCGTATTGTTGTTATAACACTGAAAATTTAAACCACCATAACTTCGCAAAATACTACCAGATTCTTCTGAAATTTCTACCGTTGATTAACCTTATAAACATGGGGGTGTTCGTTTAATTTTAAGTAAGACAAATAATAAACCCTTGATTAACAGCTTAATAATTATTCAATCAAGTAATCTTAAGCTATTTCACTATCTTACTGTAATACTTGCTACGTTAAAAAACTATTATCTTTTCTTTATTTGCATTGCTACCCATGTTCACCTATGCTAATGAAAAATATAACGCGTTTATCATAGTAAGGTTATTTTTTAGATTGCTGTTGGGAAATGTAACATTACCGTTGGCAACACTGACTATCAAACTTACTGCGCCACCACGTTGTGTCAGTTCAGTGTTCATTGTCATCACATACGTCTACATAGTGCGTTGTGCATGTGTAAACATGAGTAAAAAACTGAAGCCAAACATTCGTTCGTTTTTAGGGTTTTGTAAAATAATTTTACAAAACCCTACTAGTTTCGCGACCAGTCTGTCCGTCTGTCCGTCTGTCCGTCCGTCCGTCCGTCCGTCCGTCCGTGTGTCACAGCAGTTTTTCTCGGAAACTACTTAAGCTAGAAACATCAAATTTTGTGTGTAGATGTAAAGTGGTGATCTCTTCAAAGTTCAGCTACAAAAAAATTTTATAAGGTATTTAAGGGGGGTCTCCCCATATAGGAGAGTGACCCCCCGAAAAAAAAATTTCATTGAAGGTAGCCGATATGGATATCAAATGAAAGGTCCTGATGAGAACTTTTCAAAACACGTCTTAGTTTGGATGTAGGCCTTGGTGCGTACAACAACAACAAATACGTTAGAAGTCGCAATTCACTCAACTTTGTTAGTAATAGTATGATTTATCGATTTTATGTTTTCTTGAATAAAATCTTAACGGTACCCTTAAATTCAATGAAATTCAGTACGTGGATGTTTATTTATAAGGTTGATCTATCCTGAAAGTTTCATAAAGATTGAATCATATTTAGCGAAGTTATAGCGGTTTGAATTTTCCTGTATTACTATGGAACAATATGCGCTGCATGTATTACTATGGCAACATATGGCTATGGAACAACATGCGCTTTTAACCGACTCAGACACTACAGTTTTGCTAGGATTTACATGAAAATTTCAGGAATGATAGGTGTTATGTATATCTTTGAGAATCGGTTCAGCTAGTAGTATAAGTAATCGTAAAACAAGATAGCGGCTGTTTTAAATGCGAAGATTGAATAATTTGGAGTTATTTTTTCCCAACTTCAACGTTTAAGGTGCATGTTTTGAACACTTGATTCAATTGAATGAATGACTGAAGATGAGTACCTACAATTAATGCTCATAAGTGAAATAAGTCAAGGAGGTGGGAGAGAGCCCTAGCAAAAGGGTTTTGTAACCATTGTAGGATTCGAAAAAATTGGCCATGAATCGATGATTTCAGCACAGGAGAGTGGCCCCTGAAAAAAAAATTCATCAAACGTAGCCGATATGAGTATGAAATGAAAGTTTTCATGGGAGCTTGTCAAAACAGTTGTTAAACTGTCAGTTTTGCTTCAGTGGGGGCACAGGGGGAAATACATGAAAAATGTGTTTCCTCCGTCGCGGATGGACATCTGAAATAATTATCAAGGGAGATATTTATGAGTATAACAATACCAAAAACCTCAAAAGTCGAAATTCATTGAACTTTGTTAAAAATAGTATGATCTTCGCATTTCATATTTTCTCCAATAAAATCGTCTTTGACATGCATCTTGATTTGATTCGATCTGGTGACTGCATTTTGTAAATTGAATACAAAACCCTTCTGACATGAGCGTAGGTCTGTTTACCCAACTTGTTTAAACAAAAACCTATAGCAAGTGAAAATCAAAGCATCAAAACTATAGACAACAAACCAGCTGTACAAAATGATACTTGTAATCAGGCATCTAACAGCTGGTGGACCAGCTCGTCCAGTCTTGCAGCATTACGCCTCGATAGACATTGCAGGTAGTATAAAGTGCAACTTTTCTCTTTTTTGTTACAAAAAGTATGAATGGGTTAAATACAGCATTAACAACGATGCAGTTTTTTGCTGTGCCTGTAGGCAGTTTCCCTCAAGCAACAAAGAAGAGTTGTTTGTTGAAAAGGGAATGAAAAATTAGAAAAAAGCTTGTGAGAAATTAAATAAGCATGCAATTAGTGCAGCCCATTCTTTTTCCTTGTCAAAATGGGTTGAATACAGAAAACCAACTCAGTCTGTGTCAACACTTTTGTCTGACTGCCACAGAACTGTTGCTTGAAAACAGAGACTATATGAAAAAGTTGATTGATATGTTGCTACATCTGTCAAAGCAGGATTTACCTCTAAGGGGTCATGATGAGTCCCATATGTCAGACAACCAAGGAAATTTCTTGGGATTGTATGATTTTCTTTCCAAGTACGATGAAAGCTTCAAAGAAAAATACAATAAGTATTTTAACATGACTAGCCCTGACGTCTAAAACGAGTTGTTGTGTATCATAACAACAGAAGTTTTGAGAAAGATTGTAGATGAAATAAACAGCTCTGGATTTTTTGCACTAACGGTAGATGAAGCTAAGTCCCATAGAATTCAGCAACTTTTCATTTGCGTTCGGTACTTAGTAGGATACGAGTTAAAAGAAACAGTACTAGCCATGGAAGATGTGTCTCTTTCAAGATCCGCTCTTTCTTTGGCTGATGTTATGTTTCAAAAATAAGATCTTGGATTAAGTGCTTTGATGGTTGGCCGGGCCTATGATGGAGCCAGTGCAATGTCTAGAACAAATAACGGTTTACAAGCTATCGTCAAAAAACGTAACCCCTATGCAATCTATGTCCATTGCTTGGCCCACAAAGTCAACCTAGTTCTAGTTGCAGCTTGCGAGGACAATGATTTAGGCTGCAATTTTTTTTTATCATGCAATGTTTGTACCAATACTTTAGCTATCTTGACACACATGCTGAGCTTAAAATACTTCAGAAGGAGCTAATTTCAAAAGCTAAGTTATACTCGCTGGTCTTGCAGAGCCACTTCAGGTTTATCTGTGAAAAGAAACTACTCTGCAGTTATTGATGCACTCACAGCAACAGCATCTGACATCAGAAATCCCAAAAAAAATCAGAGGCAAAGAGTCTGCTTTCATCTGTAACATCACTTGATTTTCTCGTATGTTTGTCAGTGTTTTTATCAATACCTGCCATAAATCAATTTACTAAGCCAAGCTCTGCAGACAGCTGACTCATCAATTGCACAAAGTGCGAGTGTCGCTAAGGGTGTGATCAAGGAGCTAACTAGCAATCGAAACGAAGTCTCATGGGATAGGAAATGGCAAGACATAGAGAGTTTTGATATTCTAAGGATTTTCCAAACCGAAGATGGGGATGCCATCGCTGCAGATAGTAGCTCCAAGCCAAAACGGCCTCGAATGATATCGAAAAACCTAGATGATTTTGTAATATGTAGTTCAGTAGGCCAGAGAAACAGAGATGACATGTATTCTGAAACAACTGATGCGCAGAAAAGGGATGAACTCCTTAAAAAATAAGTACAAGAACGACTTTTATTATCCTTTGCTGGATATTTTAATTGAAGAGCTTAAAAGAAGGTGTAGCTGCAGAGCTTTGGAAATCGCTAATGCTAGCGAACAATTAATCCGAGTAGATGAAGCTGGAGCAGAACCATTCATTAAATGTTTTCTACCCCTGAAGTTGATACAAATATGCTGAAGTCAGAAATGGCAGTTTTGAGAAGAGTTGTGGAAAGTTCTGGTATATGTCTACAAATAAAACCGCTCAAAGAAATTGTGGCAAAATTAATGGAAGTGATATTAAAAACCGGCTCAGAGACTTACAAAAGTTATAGTACCCTTCTGAAAGTTGCTCTCGTCTTGCCATCAAATAGTGCCACCTGTGAGAGATCTTTTTCAGCGATGAGGGGGATTCAAAACTGGTTGCGGTGCACTACTTACTTGAAACTAGGCCTACATCCTACAAGTATTGAACATGAACTAACGAACTAAATATTTTCAAATGTTAAAATATTGATTTTAATTACATTTAATTACAGTCTTTTTCTTTAGGTCTTTAATGGTGTAAATTTGCTTATCTTTTTTGCTTTCATGACTTTAAATGTAGTGTTTTGTATTTTTTAATACATTTTGAATTAGTAAAGATGTAAAATTAACATGATTTGTAATTAAATGGTCCCTATTTCATGACATTTTACGCATACTATCAGACCCCCGCATGGCCCCCCAACATCCAATGGTAAGCTCCGTCCATGCTTGTTAATAGCCATGGATTTAAAGGTGCCCTTAAGATTTCATACAAAAAATGTAAAATTGATAAATCATACTATTACTAACAAAGTTCAGTGAATTTCAACTTCTCAGATATTTGTTGTTCTTGTATTCATAGAGAACAACCTTCATGATTTGGTTTTCATATTTTTCGGCCCACAGCTGTCCAATCGTGAGGGGGGACATAATTTTTTCATGTTCTTCCGCTGCTCTTGCCGACCCATCATCTATATCGCAGTTTTAATAACGGATATTAAAAGATCTCATCAAGCCCATTCATTCGATACACCACGCGACTATCTTTTTTGAAAAAGTTGTTTAAGGGTTGAAACCGTTTAAGGGGGGACCCCCCATAAAAACCTACATATATATACAATACATACATATATATATATATATATATATATATATATATATATATATATATATATATATATATATATATATATATGTATATGTATGTATATATATATATATATATATATATATATATATATATATATATATATATATATATATATATATATATTATTTATTCTTGTATCCGTCTTCTATACCAATTAATCTTCCTTTTTGCTAATGATTAATTTCAAATTAAAATCATTAAGATTTAAATTAAATTAAAAATATCTCAACTTTTCCACTTAAACGATCCCTTTCAAGAGAGCCGCAAAGCCTTAAAAAAGGACATGTACCCTGAACTTTTTATATGACTCAGCCCCACAATTCAATGGCCCAACCCAACGTCAAACGAAAAGGAACTCGAACGCTTACATTAGGGACGACAAAACATGTTTGCTTACATTCAATCGACATTTGCATTCAATTACTTTGTATTTTGCTCTTCTTTCTCGGAACTATGTTAATTCTTCATTTACCACGCTGGACGCCGTTTCTGTGACAACATTCCGACAAACAATTTAATCAAAAGGTAATGTAAAGCTTGCAAGGAGCTCGATAAGAGATATAGAAGTTCATTGACTCGAAAAGAAATTGTCAATTTGCCTAAAGAGAGCTTTTTTCTGCGTATCATTTGCATGAGAACCATTTGAAAATGTGAGCACGCACTTTAAAGCAGCTTTCTAAGTAATTGTTATCTATAGATTTACTGACTACAATAAACAATTTGATGAATCAATTTCAAGCAAACACTTACAAAGCTTTAATCAGAAAAACACTGCGAAGCTAATTGACGAGATATGAAATCATACAGGTGGAATTCACCTTAGCATCCAATCTTGAGATTTCACAGAATCCTACGATGTAGCGTACGAGAAAAACTTGCGGAAACCACTTCTTATGCGGTTTAATTAAGTAATCACAGAATAAACAAAGTTCCATTCATTCAGAACGAAAACAACACCTACACTACCAACGGGAAGAACAGTCGAAAACTAAGTAAGATCGTCTGTAGGCCGCGAGTTAATGTCTCCGACGATAGAAGCAAACTGACAGGGCTTACAGAATTAGAAGTACTTTTAGCAGTAATAAAGCAGCTATCAGATACTGCATTCTATGCATATATTCTGGTCTTATCATTCAAGCGTTCTCCTCCAAGCCAGCTAAAGCGCAAGCTTTCATATTTTTGTTTGTGTGATAAACAGTTATAGCACGCAATGTCAAGAAACGTCAAATTAAGTTGTCATTCATACGGCTCAGACTTTGACGAAATTCTATTTTCTATTGCTTATTTATAGACGAGTTGAATGGAGGGTAGAACGGAAGTAAAATGCTTGAATAATTAAATGGAATAATATTGGTATGAGAAAGATTCGAGTCTGCGCTTAAATGTTACTATTACACATAACTTCCTCTTAAATAGTCTCTACCGGCATTTTACTGTTTTTCATTCATTGCTTATCGTTGATACATAAACGTTATCTTGTGTAATCAATGAAATGTTATGTAAATGTACTTTTCTGACATGAAGAGGAAAGTAAACGTTTGTATGCAAAAATATTTGTTAAAATGAAATTTTTAACACTTTAAACAGCGCATTATTGACACTTTGGAGATAAAAATTTGCTCAAATGGAAAGTATATAGAAGAAGTTTGTTACATGCATTCTTACGCTGTGCCTGTAAGACTTTCCTATTTATTGTGAGTAGGGTATTGACAGACTGTTGAAATTTGCCTGGAGAAATCCTTAAATATTTCTGCAGCATTTCAATGCAGTCTTTTCCGCAGACGCTACCATAACCCGTGATGGATATGAGGTGTTTAAGCTCCTTCTGAAATCATCCCATGCACTACCATCCCTATAGGAGAATATGCCACAATACTCTGACCGGAAGTATAGGTCATTTTCTACGTATTGACGTGGATCATTGGCAAAACATCGAAAAGAATGCTAATTATCGGGTGCTGTAATTAATCCACATTGTTGGATTCAGCAAAACTGGTCCTTACCTAAATGCGAGCTCAAACTATGCTTTGCTTTATGTAAATTACAATATTCTTCAGCTTAGTCGGGAGCGTAGCCATTGGGTTATTGAAGACAATATATTTTCTTCGACCAGGTCAAAACAAGGTTCTTACACTACTTTACCCAAACAAAGGCTGTTTCATAGAAGAGCGTTTGAGTGTATAGTGCACGCACCTCTAGGTGAATCTATCATTAAGCAGAAATATAGAAAGGCATGTTGTGCGGCCATCCATAATTTCGCCATTTTCCTGAATTAAGGAGAAAAAATTTCGAACTATGATTTGAGCCATCATTCTCAGTATTAACAACATTCGAACTATACTACTCGTTACATGCTCATAATTGCTGAGGCTACTTGTGCTGAGAATGATAAGAAAATATGAATGCTGA
The DNA here is from genome assembly GCA_963969285.1 of Odontomyia ornata. NCBI lineage: Eukaryota > Metazoa > Arthropoda > Insecta > Diptera > Stratiomyidae > Odontomyia > Odontomyia ornata. The sequence continues at coordinate 392,130,110 of OZ017738.1, forward strand.
AAACATGCGTTGAATAAATGATCACAATGCCATTCATTGGTAGGTGCTTTAGGGCTATGTTTGGGAGACAATCGATGCCCGGCGCTTTGCCGTTCTTCACCTTCTTGAGGATCATGCATTTTGTATTTTGCAAAATAAATCGAAAATTAACTTTTGCTCGTCAGCAATAAATGTATTGAAAAATTGGTTATTGACAATCGCTTCTACAACATGCTTACGTAAAACTTTACCATTTACCAAGTAGCACTGAATATCCTTACCTAAAAGCTATAGTCAGATTTTTACACCATTTATTAATGCCGCACTTATTTGTTAGATTTTATTGTGATTCATTAATTACAATTTCTGAAACTTTGACACAAATTACCTTCAAGTTTGTTTTAATCCTATGTAGTGAATAGTAGGTATCAAAATGTCCGTAAAGGACTTCAGCGATGGTCTGCTGCCTCGGCGAAGGAAGATGTTGATATCCGCCGAGAATGCCCTTGTCTAGGGACGCGTGAATGCGCTGGCAGGCTAGCATTGCAGTGTCGTGGGGCGGGCTCATTCCCCCAGCACAAGGACCCACTACAAAATGATTTTCGCATTCACGAATTTCTGGGGTCTCGAAACAGAAAAATTGTAGGTAACTACCAAAAGGGAAAATGACTTGCTGTTGAGCGAGTGAAAACAGACGGACTTAGGGAAACCTCGCCGTTACCCGACGATTCTCATGGCCCACAAATAAGAGTGAGGCAACCGGATGGTGGGGGTGCCCCCTCGCACCCGCCCAACTGGATCAAGATCCATAAATGTTGCAGTGGCCATATATTTCCCTTCTGAGTGGAAAACTCATACAACTTAACTTGTATGAGCCTTCCCATCAGAAAAGAAATATACCGATGACCAATTTATATCATAGAGTTATGTGAGCGAATCACATAACCCTATGCCATAAAAAGGCACCTTGCTCGAGGCCACTCAACCCGCAAGAGTCCCTGAAACAACAAGAAGGTTAGAGCGTGCCCGATGGCTAGCTCATTTTTGGTGGTGAAAGCCTTACATCGTGCCGGGTCCTATACCCGGTCAGACGGGGCAAAAATGAAAAGACCGGCGTTCTAATCTAATAATTCATTACTATTGTTTTCATTCTTTCCATGCAAACTCAACAAACATGGTTCTCTAATTATTGTAACACGATTCCTGCTGTTTCAATTTTAAAGCAATTTAAAAACAATAAAAATTAAAAGCAATCAAAAGCAATATATATAACAAACTCAAAGCAATAGCAAACAATTTTTATAAAAGAAAATCTAAAGGCAATCAAAAGCAATATATATGAAAAATTTAAAAGGCAATAAAAGGGTACTTACCCATCCTCCTGGGCGAGCGCTCGTTGATGAGGTGGGCAGTCCTGAAAGTTAACTTTTGTGAAATTTCCTTTTTCCTTGTTTTTTTTTTATTTATAAACTAATTCGTCCGATCAAAGATTTGTTGCACTATGATCCCAAAAGATTCCATAGTTGAATCAATCATCCAATAAATTTAACAGTTCGTCAATGTGATTATTTTCAAGGAAGGATCGAACCACAGTATGCCCCGTCGCGGGTAAAGTGTTAGAAGTCTCTTCCGTCAAGCTCAGATTGTATAATAGATACGAAACCTCATCGATGTTTAAGCTTGCATTCCGTTATTGCCAATTATATCAAAGTCTATAGCACTCGGTTTTCCATGCTGATGGGAACTTTGCTCAAAACCATAACAGAACGAATACCCCTTCACTCTTTGTATGTATTCAGGCCGTAAAAGATTTTCTCAGGCTTTGAATCACCAATATAAGGACGTTCAATTGCAGGTGGCGAAGGGAAATTGTAAGTTACAACATGATTGTTTACTTCACTTACAAAATGTAATTATATGCCACAATAACTATTACAATAGAAGTAAAAAGCGAAGGTGGGATTTATTGAAAAATAAACGAAGACTATCCGGTTAACCCTAAAAGTGTACTTCTCATCGTAAATAATTATATTTGCAAGTGTCTTGTCTACAGACTTAATCTTGGTTAACAATTGCGTACTTCATCGGTATCCACTTGATAAGCAAACAATGCTCATTGAAAGTTTATTCTATAATATCACTCCAAAACTGTCCCCAGATAAAATTTATCATCTTTCATTTTGATCATTAAAAAAAATGCTCTGCTCGAATAAACTACGTGGCTACATTCCTTCATTCATTCATTTCGCCCCAAGTATGCACCATACAAACACAGAATGTATTCCATGCAAGCGTTCTGTGTACTTCTGTGGAACGTTCCACTTTGTTTGTATTCCTACAATTCATGTCTATGTACATGTTTCTTCTAACAAGTATTGCGCGGCGTTTCTGAACTTGTATTGGATCATGCACGGTATTTTAACACCAACGATTCCTCGCGAACCGGACTCCCTAATCGATGAAACGAAGTAGCATCACAGCATTTCGACGAAAGAGCTAACTGTTAATTGCAGATTCATTACACGTTAAGTGTATTGAGTAACTAATTGTTACTAGATTCGGGGCAAACGCCTTTTGCTAATTGTTTCTCAGTTTCATATCTCCTTTGGGGACCTGATTATTTCTGGGAGCTAAAGAATAAATTTCCGACAGATGGTTTAAGGCAGGGAGGAACCTTTGCACACCCAAGCGAAAACACTTCCACCATACAATTTAGCGGAACCCGAGTTTTATTCCACTTTTCACTAACCCACAGGACTAACGAAGTGTTCACAATTTGCACGATACTTTATAACATTATCTATACACTCCTCGTTAGTTTAAACTTTCAATCAATACCGGTACCGCCTTACTTCGACAAACACTTTCGTTTACATGGCAGCCTCGAGCCGTCCCACGCTCCCGACGTGATCGCTGTCGCGATCTCCAGCAGACTCCCCGTTTTTCAGTTTGGATCCGTCCAAAACTTGTCTCTGCTTTCTCATCCCGTGCCTACGGTGAAAATTCTATTAGCTGTCCACACAGCTGAATTCGAATACATTCCATCATGTTGCCCTAAGTCTGGGGTTCCACATCCTAAATTGTAATGGGCAGATTCAAATTTTTTTAACAAAAACCAAAATTTAACTGTAGTAAAGAAATTTTAACGAAGCTAATGAAATTAAAGATGAAGTAAAGAAATTTAAATAAATTGAAGAAAATTTACATGCAGTGAAGAAATTTACATAAAAGAAAGAAATAAAATTTTTAAATAGTAATGAAAATTTAAATTTTATAGAAAAGATAATTAACGGAGAACATTTAAATTTTATTATAGAGGAAAATTAATACCAAGTTACATTTACTAATAATAATAAGAAGAAAAACTATTCTACAAATTACAATTACAGGGGGAAAAAGACATTACATTACATTACAATTTGGATAGGAGAGTTTTCGAGCAGGTTGTTAGTATAACTGCTCGATTACTACACCTACTTACCGTATTTATTGTCTTCTTTTTTTGTTGCACTACAGCTCCTCTCGGGCCTTCGCCTCCTGCAACAAATGCCTTCAACTGTCTTGGTCCATTGACCGCGTCCTCTGATTTCGAAATACGAGCAGCAATGAAGTGTCATCGTTGACCGAGTCTGACCAACATTTCCTCGGTTTCCTCACTGGTCTCCGCCCTTCAGCTCTCGCAACAAATACCTTTTTTGGTATCCGTTGTTCGTCCATACGATTCATGTGTCCAGCCCATTGCAGCCTCCGCAGTCTGTAGTGAAGTAGGTAGATTTATAAATGTCCGTGCAGGACTAAAGTGATGATCGGCTGCCTCGGCGAAAGAGGATAGTAGTATCCGCCAAGATTGGCCTTGTCTGGGGACGCGTGAATGCGCTGGCAGGCTAGCGTTGCGGTGTCATGTGGCGGGTTCTTTACCCCAGCACAAGGACCCACTACAAAAGAATTTCGCATCCACGAATTTCTGGGGTCAAATAAATGTCGACCGAAGTCGAAAAGGAGATAATCAACTAAGGATCGGAAATGGCTGACGCAAAGAACAAACTGGACCTAGGGAAGTCAGACGGACTTAGGAGGACGTTGTTGTTACCAACGATTCTTATGGCCCATAAATAAGAGTTGGACATCCTCCCAACCGGATCAAGATCCAAACATAGACGTGGCAAAAATATTTCCCATTTGAGTGGAAAACTTATACAAACATAATTTGCATGAATTTTCCCATCAAATGAGAAATATAGATATGGCCAATTTAAATCATAGAATTATGTGATGGAATTACATAACTCTATACTGTAAAAGGGCACGCGAGCGGAAGTTCACTCTACCTGGCAAAATCCCCAGTTAACAGCAAAAAACGGAGGAGTGCGCCCGATGGCTAGCCCATATTAGCGGAGGAGCCTGCCATCGATTGGGGTCTTATACCCGGTCAGGTCAAACAAAATGGAAAGACACAAAGATATAGGGTTTAACAATTCATTTTATTCATTTATATACCGATGTTAAACAATTGATTTCATTCTATTATTTAATATTTACGCTTCACAAAAGATTATCTGCCAAAAAAAAGCCGTTTTTAACAAGACTGTCAACAAAAAGAAGGTTTATTCATCTTGTAGCAATTTCAAATAGGATGAACCGTCGAAATATATAGATTCCTTACAAAAAAAAACATTTTTCTTTTGATGCGAAGGAATGTAAATCAGACAGAGTCCATCATTCAGTTAATTTTATAATCGAATAAATAGAACTAATCATAATGGTCCCATTCAAAATTTAGACTGTAATGATTTTCACATTTTACGTCCGCACGCGAAACCGACCTCTCATCGGTTCTAGACGTTAAGTCTGAGTAGTGCCAACGGATGGTACCAACCGGTCAACCAATCCGTGCACTGTAACCCATTCATGCGGTGGCTGCTTGTCGGCCAGCTAGTTCGGAGAGGATTTCGGTCGCGGGTCTCCGAATGGGTTACGCTCATTTACATAATTCAGCCACTTATACACGCCCGTTTTTAAACGCGTTACAAAACAAAACCATACGGAGAAGAAACCTACTTTACGTTACTCCGTATTTCTTCCTATAACCAGTCAAAGAACAAAATCTCCTTTTTACTTCGCGTTCCCGAATTTCCGACGCGGTACCGAAAAGTATACTACGTTAACTCATCCCGACGAAAGCTACTCTAATAAAACGGCAAAACAACAAAGGTACCGCGCGCGACGCGAAACCGACCTCAGCGGATTTTTCTAAACCCTACCCTCGCGACGGCATACCTACCCTGCACTTCCTTTCCCGCTGAAAAAGAAGAACCACTGAAAAGGAAAGTCGTTAATTAGCTAGCAATTCATGATTTTATTAATATAAAAACAGCGAAGGCGAACTCTATCTGCTATCGTTCCAAATCAAATTCAAAAAATATTTACTACAAAAAATGTTATGTTTAAATTACTGTACTATGAAAGCTATTAATCATTGTAGTATCCCTATCCTTACTCGGCTTTCCGTTCTACTTTCACTTAAATCTGCTTTTGTCATCTTCGATATTTTAACTTTCAATATGTTAATTGACTAAAATTAGGCTTTCGATTACAATTATTTAGCTTAGTTTGTAAATACGTCGTTTTTCTAGTTATAATTTCTGACATTCAAACCTCATGTTTGCAGATTTCATTTAAATAATGCAACCTTGTTATTTCCTTTGCTATTAGTTGATAACGTGGCAGTGTAGTCAAGAAAATATCTTTGGTTCAAATTCATTAATTGCCTTTACAATGTAACATTTTTTTTTTTTAGTTTTTTTAACAATTAAATTTTCTTGACATTGTATAAGTTTGATCTTTTTTTAAAATATTACCTATATTTGCTAATTGATTCATTAATAAATAAAAGATGCAAATTCTTTTAGAACTATCATGAAATTCAACTTTGAATATTTATACCGAACTAATTGAATATTTTCTACTAATGACTCATACTTTGGCCACTATGTTTAGCTAGAATACCATTTACTGATAAATTTGTGATTTTATTGAGTTTTTTTATATACATAAACATCATTTACATAGATACCTTGTATAATTTGGTTATTTGCTTGGTTAATGGTCATCTAAATGCCGCTCAAAAAGTGATGGAATGATGACAAATTTAAGAAAAAAATAGTCCTTACACGTTTTTTTCTATTGCTTGCTATATGAATCTCAGAAAAATAGAAAATTTGTGATAAACTTTCTAAGTTTGTCAGTAAAAATTGGGGGAAAACTACATATTTTCACATTAATCCACTACTTTTTGTGTTACCTTTTTGGGTTTCTCGAAGGGTCTTAGACTTATCCCGTCCTTGACGAACGTTTTCACGATGAATCTTATCGTTTGCGGTTTCCTTGGTTAATGATTCCAATCCATACAAGAAAATCATCATTAAAAATGTATTTTCCTGATTCTCCATACAAGTACGTTCATAGCGTCTGACGAATTCAAAAGAATCTTCAACTTGATGCTCGAAAGTGGGCAATACAATAGCTATACGGGTGCTCTCAGTGACATACGGAGACGAAACTATTTCTACCCTGCCTAATGGTTTGACAACTTCAAAGGCGTGAAAAATGCGCATGTAGAATGTAAAAGTCTTCCGTACTAGTAACCGGATACGCCATAACAGCTTCACGAAAATTCAATTTTTCTTTGTTAATCCATTCAGATCTTTAAACAACTTAATATTTTCTAGCTTGTAAGATGGAATGCCGATACCCCACTTCTCCACCGGCGAGCGTTCGTTGATAGGGTAGGTAAGGCCTTCAGTTCTTGCTATGGGCCACTAGGCGTATATTAACACAGCGATTCAAAGAATACTTATAAGTTCTCAAAACTCTCAACGCAGAAGGCTTTTAAGATCAGCACGTACATAAGATTAGATTGCATTTTAAGGGCGGTAGCGATTTAGATACTATTTAACACCAATAAGCTCCGTTGCATCGCCTTGACCGCGTCATTCTTACGGGTAATCGATTTATATATCCCCAGCGACTTGAGGGTGCAAATGTTTTATTTTTCCACGAAAAAGTTTCACACTATTGCACGAAAATCCCACTTCCACGTTGGCATTTATATGGCGAATTTGTTTAGCACTAAAACTGTCTTGGGTTTCGTACGATTAAAAAGTGTAATATTGTAAAATTGGTAAGAACAGTATTCATTATCTAAACTTTAGAGCAATTGTTTGGTTTCTAGTCTTGGGCTGTAAAAATGTACATAGTACCGATGCTTGTATTATGATGGAAACAACTAAAAATAAGATTAACGATGATCGTATGCAAAAGCTGTGACATCGCCCTAGTATGGAGCAATGGAAGGGGTATTCGATGCCCTCTCATTGTATACACGAACAGAGCAGAAGAGCCGTAATATTATGTTCTAACTTATTTTTGTGGATCATTTTATGTTTCTTCGTTTAAATTTCAATGTTTACCTATTCACGAGCCTTGGTCACTTTCTATTTTATCCGACGCGGCGAAATCAAAGGAGCACCTGTTTTTTTGTTTCCATAATTAGCTTTTCGCTGCTCTACTTTCAGCTTTATTCTCCGTATCATTCACAAATACTTCATGGGTCCATTGGTCATTTTCCACGGCCACACCACTCGCGAACAAACTGCAAGATCTAATCACCCGGGGAACAAGCACCTGATTGATATTTTCTCAATTTCCTTCTTTGCCAAAACCCCTTCCGAAGCGGAGAAGCAACCCGCCCTCCATTAGCTGCAGCACCGCTAACGGGCACGAAAAGCCCTCAAAAGGCCATCAGACAGACACTCAAATGATATCTGAGGTTATCTTTCCCACGTTTTTCCTCCACCTGTTGCGTCGGACTGTCACTTTGACAACCCCCGACAAAACAGATGTGGACTGGGAGTCGTCGCAACTGACGCGGAATGGAACGCCACATGGCGGCAATGTGCATTTTTATTGGTCACCTGTGGCATAGTGTTTTGATGGCAACTGTGGGAGGCATTGCCAGATAGATATACTTCGAAATGTATCGGTGTTTAATTAATATTATTTTTCAAATATTTATATCCACAGATATAAATATTTGAAAAAAAATATTTTCTGCGCAACGATATCCGCACGAAAGATGAAGTCTGCTTGCACTTCGAAGTCATTCATATCTGGCCGGTTGCCAGGGTTCGGGATCGGAATCACTTCGATTCCCGGGCGTAGGCGTCACATTACAAGACACAATAGTGAATTCGAACTGACTTGATTACGACCAATTATTAACGCATTTCCTCTTACGGACATTTAGCTATCCTTTCCCATCGGTATTATATTATTTCAATAAATTTTATCAGTGTATCGTTACCTTCTTTCGACTTTACATAAAGTTACGTTATTCATATGCTAATTACAACTTCCAATCAAACTTTACTTCCTAAAAAATAAGACGGGACTCTTATAGCCATACCTTTACGTTGGTATTATTGACTTGAAAATTACAAATTTTTACTTGTATATAAAGAAAAGCATCGAAATTATTATTTGATTCTTACAATCTGCGTTTCCCTCGCTGGAACAAAATCCCCAGATAAAATTCGTTGTCTTAATGAAACGCGTCGTTCGCGTGACCCCAAATTTGAGCCGTTCCTGTGTGTTTACTTGTTTTTGGTGCTCTCAAAGTAGGGTCAACTAACGTTTACGTGTACCTTCAACATCCAAAATGACCCAGTGCGGACTGCTACCATTGTCATCAGGACCAACACAACCGCGGATGAGCGACAATTTTGTGCTTTTTCCGATTAGAGACACTGAGCGATTTCAAATTGTTTGCAACAGCATGCAAATTCAATAAAAATTCATGATCAGTTCAGATTCAGTTCATTACGGTATTTGTAGTGTGTAGAGCCAAACATCAGCTATAACATTAATTTCCCCTTGTGGCGTTTTGTCAAATTTGCAGCACGTACACTCTCACCAAATAGGAAAGGTTTCTGAACAATTTTTGAAATTGTGTTTTGCTAGGATGCACTGAAATAACACATAGGTAACCTCAACCCGCGCCTCAAAAAATGATGGTGTTGCACTCCTAGTTTTCAAATTCCCATTCCACCGTTCAATTTCACATTTCCTAACATAAACATACCATCAACTCCAATTCAACCTTCTTAACACGTCATACTCTCATACATGTTGTGTAGTATCTTAAATCCACAGATAACTGCTTGTTATTCTTTTTCGTTTTCTTTTGCATTTCACGCGCTTTTCTAGATCCGAAGCCGAGTCATCCACGTAACGTTATGGTAACCGAGGTACCAAACGGGCTCCTTATTACCTGGCAATCAGCACTTGAGCGCGCTAACCTCGTCAAATTGTACACCATTAAGTACCGCACGGCCGCGCAATGGAAGACATTGAATTGCGGTTAAATACGACCTGCTGAGCGGGTTAGATGTAAATTTTAGTTTTAAACCCAATTCCGATGACGACCGCCCCAGCATCCAATTACAAGGAGGGAATTTTCCTTTACGCATTGCCCACTTTCAATGGATGAATGTCACGGCCACAAGTGGCCACCAGATTTTATTTTCGGCGAATTGCAAACAAACAAAACTGTCACGTTATAAATTGGATGTTGTATCAATTTGCCAAGATCTCACACCATTCTTCGCTTCCCAAAACGATGTTCACACACACATGGAAAGAAGGTGATCGAGAACGTACGATTCACTCCCTGCCGTCTCCTTTATGGAACCTCACTTTTTAATTAGATCCAAAAGGCGAAAAACTTAGCGAATTAAAAAAAAAGGGTATATCGAACAAAATTTCGCCAATTTGCCGTGGTTTATCACGATCTCTCGTGGACTCCGATACACATCAATCCCGACCAGGTATAGTCGTTATCTTTAGGAAATTGGGCGGTCTCTTGTGTTTATCGATATTCCCTCTATTTTCTTATTTGCACGGCACAGTAAAACACTCAACGAAATGCAATTCCGTACGAACCATGAACATTTTCGATGTTTACTCCCGCCCGAATGTTTTCAAATGCGATGGGCAATAATTCTGTCACTGAACCAATTTACCACGGTGGCCATTTTCCGCGTACTTGCCAGTTCGCCGTCTTCAGTCGACTCCCCCATCCGTCCAAATCTCCTCTTGTTCCTCTCTCCTTTGAAAAACAAAATTTAACTGAAGTAAAGAGAAATGAAGAAGATTTTAAATAGTAATAAAAGTTAAATCTCATGACGAATATAATTAAAGGGAAAAATTTAAATTTAATACAAAGGATAATTGATACAAAATTACATTTAATAATAATAAGAAGAAAGAAAACTATTTTACAAATTACGATTATGAATGAAAATAATTAAATATTTTTCTAAATCTGCCTTTAAAATTTTGAATGGGAGATAGGATTACTACAAGTCTTACAATCAAGGAGACCTCCGGCTCGTCAAAAATTTTATACAGCTTCGCTCCGATTATTTGCCTCAGGACCCGTCGCTCAAAGGCGTTTAGGGTCCATGTTTCACACCCATAGTATAACACAGGTCTTATCACAGATTTGTATACTTGGAGCTTTGTTTTCCTGTTTATGCAGCTGGTCTTCAAGATTGTCAAACTGAATAAAATATTTTATTTGCCAGGTGTATTCTTCGCCGTATTTCCTCTCTTTCATTACTGGTTCTCGTTATTTTGACGCCTAAATACACAAATTTGCCCACATTTCCGATACATGCATGTATTTGACGTATTTTTCCTCAACTGCATCATAAGCTTCGCTGTCGAGTTTCAGAAAGAGTTCTTTGGTAGTTGTTAATGATCGTGACATAATATTTATGTCGTCTGCATAGGCTACTACTTGGCTCGACTTGTATAGTAATGCACCTCGTGTATCGATAGGTAGCCTCCTTATGACGTACTTCAAAGCCAAATTGAATATCAAAGGGGCCAGCTCACCTCTCTGCTTCAGTCGGATATTTGTGTCAAAGGCACCGGTGAGTTGGTATTGATGCGGACTTGGGAGGTTTTTGACGTTATTGTCATTTTGGTAAGACGGACTAATTTGGCTGGGATGCAAAAGCAAAGCATTATTTGGTATAGTACGGTACGATCAATACTGTTGATGCATGTTTAAAGTCAACGAAAATTCGGTGTACGTCTATGTTGAACTCCCAGCATTTTTCAAGTACGTGCTTGACAGAAAACAATTGGTCTAATGTTGATCTACCTGCTCTAAAACCACCTTGATACTCCACAATAATACTGTTGACATCTGATCCGATTTTAGTTTCTAAGATCTTTGCAAATATTTTGTACGCCTTATATTTTGAACTCTGTTAAAAGTAGTGATACGCCTCTATAGTTTTCGCACTGTAGCTTGTCACCTTTTTTGTGGATAGGGAATATAATTGATTGGCTTCACTCTTTCGGCATATGTTCTTGTTGCCAAATGTGCTTGATGACTGTAATGTGACGCCTACGCCCGGGAATCGAAGTGATTCCGATCCCGAACCCTTGCACTCGGTCAGATGGGTATGATCTCGAAATGCAAGCGGACTTCATCTTTCGTGCGGATATCTTGTGCAGAAGATATTTTTTTTTTCTCCAAATATTTAGATCTGTGGATTTAAATATTTGAAACAGAATATTGAACAAAACCCCGACGCATTTCGAGACATATCCATTTGGGATTGCCCTCCACCGTGGCCATCGAAAAACTATGCCACTGGCAACAAATGGAGATGCACATTGCCGCCATGTGGCGTTCCATTCCACACATATTTGTTTTGTCGGAGGAGAAGACCGGTGGAATTTGACAGCCACATGGCTAAGTGTGTCGGTAAATTCTTTTGCTAGCTACGGGAGGTGTGTCCATACTTTTAAGGTACGTAAGTGGCTCATTAAAAGATTTTCGCAAATATTAACTAATGCTCGTAGTAAACTAAAGTCGTCCTCCCATTCTAGTGACATATATAAAGCGCATTCAGCGTCAACACGGAGATACGCGCGCAATTAAACAATAAAGTTAGAATTCGCAAGTTTGGAATTCCATTTTCACCGTACCTTGCGGGCGCTCCCAGTTGTTTGCGGCCTTTACGATTTTCTTTGGCGCTGTGGCTTGCAAAGTAGGCGAATTCGTTTTGCTCAATCTTCCGAACTGGACTCCAAGAACGAGCCGCGTCGCCCAGCGCTTGCAGTCAACGATCAGCGCAACAAGAGAAATTCCAGCAGCAGCAGCGAGACAACACGCGAGATGCGTACAATTGACAAAGAGTTTGCAGTCGGACGAATGCCGTGACTACTGTTTGGAGGTAAGCAAGTAAGTTTGACGGTGAAGGATCGGCAGTGCCCACGTCATTAATTTAACGGAATAAGTGCCAGAGCAAGATATGATTTGCATACCATCTCGCCATTAATTTCTTGCAACGTATTAAATCTAGCTTTGGAAGCTGTTTCCAAAAGTTAGAGTAGATGATAGCTGTTCCAGGAGATGGAACATCACAAATCGCGTGTGGTGGGTACAAGTAATCACCGTCATTTGCGTAGTTTCGAATAATATCTTAATATGAATTGGCGTGAATTCAACACAGTTCATGATGTTGCTTGATAGATACACGGTATTTTGTTTTCCTCATGTGAGCCAAAGATTTATCTGTACGAGTGAACATATAAAACTGGATATAAAAATTAAACAGATAACTCCAGTATGTTGACGTAGCTTCACTATAAATATGACCTACTAACCCTATAATAATTGCCGTCTGAAACATTTTTGTATTTTCTTTCATCAGAAGTTTACTTCTCGTTAATACACAAAAAATGAAATGTTCAATAATCTAACAATCTACATAATATTAGTCAATTTTCGATTTTCAACTGTTACCCAGTAATTAACATATGGACTCAAATTTAAAGGATACAATTATGTATATTGTAATATTTAAAGTATAAATATTAACGTGGAGGCATCAAAATATTGAATAAATTTAATGCTGTATTTTTCTGCTGCATATAACATCCATCGATCCACACCTTATTCATTATAATGTAGCATTTGCAAATGGATTGATAAATATATACACGCGATTAGATATTAAAGTAAATTAGATAATGAAATTGTATTTTAGGTTCAATGGACGGAGTGAGATAGTTAAGAGATAATTGAACTAGTATGAAATTGCATGAGTGCGTAATATGTTTATATGTTTTATGTTTTTGAACGTCTACATTTTGATTTTTTTTTGTTATTCGTGTGATTGGAGAAAATTTCAAAGATAAGCAGAATTTAAAGGTCAAATGTTCTAACTTTCAAACTTTTAGTTTTGGTGTCTAGTTAATTGCATCTTACATAAATTGTCATTTCTATATTTATGGCCAATATAACGATTCGAAAATCAAACATAATAGAAACTGAAATTTAACTTCATATAAACGTAAAACATTTCCCCGTTTCGTAAAACGATTTCAACATTTATTGCATTTGAACTGCTTTGTACATTCGCCTGAATAACTCAAATGAATGATGCTGTTTAGTGATTGGTAAAAGATAATGAGAGTTAATTAATACATTCCAATTTTCACCTGAAATATTTTCTTCATCTTATGGTCCAGTACATTTTAAAAATGCCAAATTCACAGTTTTCATGTTTATACAGTTTTTATGTTGGCGGTCTCTGCTTGAGGTAAATTTATTTGATATAATAAAACCAAAAGCAAAGTTTATTTTCGAAATCCACATGATAATTTTTATTAAAATTTTTGACGTTTCGGTATGTACCTTTAGACAACTGAACGCCGCATCCCTCAAGAAAAATCATTGTATTGATTCCAAGTTTGAATTTGCTATCGTTTTATTTATATGTACATAGTTTGCTAAATGTACCAGGCTGTAGTGTTCTTAAATCCAAAGAGAATGTTAGAATATTTGACATGAAAAAAAAAAAGGATTTCTGTTAACTAATGTATGGCATAAATATTCCAAATGCACTGTAAAATCAAATAAAATACCTTGGGTCAGAAGAGCAAAATCAATATGATTCGACGATACTCTCGTTTCCATTGAGGTATATTAGAAATTGTTTGGAATCATCAATATCGTTTCTCTTTAATTTGTCTTCAGTCAAATTACGGCTTGAAGGTAGAGGTTTTATAACATAGCTATTGTGCTTCTGTTAATCGAAATCTAATTGCTATATATATATTTTAAATTCATCGTATGAAAGTAGTATTATTCTCGAAATGTGTTCTCCACAGTAATATTGAACTGCATTGTCGGTTATGCTTATCTTATTTGACTTGTAGCACTCTTATAAAATTGAATATTGTATTTGAGCGTGAATTTACGCACAACAACACTCGTTGCTTCCTTTAATTTCGTCTAAATTTATGAATATTTTTGTAATGAACGAATAGAGAGAAATAATTTTTCTTATTGCGATTGTAACAATTCTAGTGTTAACTGCGATAGACTCGTATTATCTTTAATAATTCTAATTGTAACATATGAATATTAAACATGATTTATTAAGGAAGCCATAAGCCTTTCCGTTCCGCATGCTCTTTCTTTTGCAGCGGAAGTGATGACCGAGGGTAAGTATGTCTTGAAGGGGGTTAGGTTTTAATAATCTGCGGATGATTGATTTCTAATCGGTTACGGTCCGCGGTACCCTTGTTTGCGCTCGTTTTTTTTTCTTAGAGTAGGTTATTTTGGACTTGAGGTAGTTTAGCTTATTTTCTGGTACCGCGTCGGTGATTCGGTAACGCGCCTATGGGGATTTTGTAGTGTTTTGATTTGAGATCTGTGGAGAGATCACATCCAGAACTAACGTAACGTAGGTTTCCCGTTCTGGATGAGTAGTTATTGACGCGTTTGGAAATCGGGCATGTGAACCGGTGGCTGAGTTACATAACTCGGACTTAGTCTGCTCGCGTAAGACCCGCGACCGAAACTCCTCTCCGAACTAGCTAGCCTACAAGCAGCCACCACGGAGTAGACTAAGTGTGACCGGACTTGTTGACTTGAAGGGTACACTCCGTTGTCATTTCCAAGACTGCACGTCTCGAACCGATGAGAGGTCGGTTCTGATTGCGAACGAACGAGACGGAGTATGAAACCGTTACATGACTTTGTGGATAGCTTTATGAGCACTGCTGCCACTATATTTGATGAGCTCCACTGGAGTTTTAGTAATCAAGCAGTCACACAAGCAAACTGTTCGAAAACCTTCCCATCTCTTATTCGAAATTTTAAAGGCAGATTTAGAAAAATCTTTAGTTTTCTCTCTTATTATTATTAAATGTAATTTTTATATCAATTACCCATTATATACAATTTAAATGTTTCCCTTTAATTATATTCGTCATTTTAACTTTTATTAATATTTAAAATCTTCTTCATTTTCTTTACTTCAGTTAAATTTTCTTTACTTCAGTTAAATTTTGTTTTTAAAATTTTTTAAATCTGCAAATAAAATTTCGAATATGGGAACGCAGGCTGAGCTGGCAGCTGGGGGAGTTGACGGTACACCAAAAAGTGGAAAAGGAAGAAAACAAGAAGTCTGGTTAGAGATGTAGACCGGTGCGATACAAATATTTAAGTGAATAATCTTTTTGTGTTATTTTTAAATAGTCAAATGCTACAAAACGGCAAAGATTTTCAATTTTGCTGTGTACACTTTTACAAGTGAAACTCCTCAGCACTTGGAAGCGGGCATCAAGTATATACTCACGAAGAAACGTTTTCATAAATACTGTTATCTTTATGGCTGGATGGATGGAGGGATGTTAATGTTGACCAATACCAGTGAAGTGAAATTAAAAACTCGTGAAAATCATTTATACGATTCAGATACGGAGAATTCAACTTATGAAATCAACAAAGCATTTGCTAAACTAAATAAAAAGTATGAAAACTAGTCCGTTGTTTTGGGTTAGTTTGAGTGAGTGAGGCGAGAAAATAAAAGCAATAAAAATTAAATTCAATTTCATCATCCCAATCCATTGTGAGTGAAATTTGGTGAATAAGTGCCTCCAGTCCAATATCGATTGTTGTGTGTAGTGACGTTCTTTCCGAAAATCATACTCGAAAACAGTAGTATGAACCACCATGGCAGCACGTTGATTAAGACTAACGGGATACGCTTTTGAAGGGGCGGAGCAAATAACCTCGAATTGAAACAAAGAAGTTTACATCCACCGGTGTCGACTCCGTGAATCTCAATTTGAGATTAATACTTGTGGAAGGTTGCCCAATGTCTTTATTTGGGATGCAGATGGATTGATGAAACTTTCAGAAAGTTATCGAAAGAAGGGATTGCCTTTAAAAATTTTATACTTGCCTCTTAGCAGTTCAAATATCTAACAGTTGAAGATTCAGCGTTCGAGTATATCTATGAAGTTGCACCACTTGCAGTTTTCGGAGGACGCAATTTTGGCCTTCTTGAGTCTGGTTAAATTATACGATCTGTTGTTAAGCTTTGGATAATCACGAGTCCACTTGGACTCAAAAGCACCAATTCCAATGTGATAATGCACATTTAATGTATTGATTAAAATACAAATCATCATTCGTAAGGTTCTTCCAACATCGTGTGGTATTATAATGTACAAAAATTTAAGCGAACGGCCATCATCAAAGCAATCAGCAAATAACTCGGGGAATTGGTCAGAAAGGGACAACCCTGGATGTTGATCTATTGGCACGTTCTAAAGAAAACTCCGAACTATTATTACAAGCAGAGAAACTCAACGGGAATATTGTTCAAGATAAGTAGTAATAATATTATAGATCAGAAAAGCCAGACAAGCGATACTATCATCGTTCTGACCCCAGGACAATTTTAATCTTTCGTTTTTATTCAAATGACGTACACTTTTAATATTTGCCACACTAATTCCATTCATTCATTTATTGTTGCGTCTCTCCAGTCAGTATTTGTATTGTGTTCATAAAAATTGGATGAATCGGAACTGGTCCCCGATGTAGGGAAACGACCCCGCCTTTAGGCTACCCGTGTTTAATTTTCAAAGTATATTTTTCAAACACTTTCATTCCCCTATATTCAAAGGAAAAGGGCAAAGTCAAGGTTGAGAATTTATTTCATTTCGGCGCAGGTAAATAGCGCATCGCTCTCTAGCAAGGAGGGCGACAGGTATCACGCCTGCAATAACTCTCACCACCGAATCAGAGATTGTCGGATACGAAGATGCAATCCTCAGTGCTCCTCTTCTCTGTACCTGTGCCAAATGTTTTCGGTATACCTCCTTACTGAGAGCGTCACCCCATACCTCTGCTCCCTACAGTAGCACCGACCCTACAGCACTTATCACGAGATGTCTTCTTGATGGGCTGGGTCCCCCTACGTAGGCCATAAGTCGACTCAGAGCCGATATTCCCGAAGCAGCCTTCTCAGCCGTTGCCCTGATTTGCTCAGAGAAACTCATCTTCGCGTCGATCAGTAGCCCCACGTACTTCACCGATGGCTTTGATTCGATTTGCATATCTCCAATACTAATCATCCTTGCTCTATGGACTCTCTTTTTTATCAAGATGAACCCAAGAGTCCCTCACTCGACGTATTAGCATACCTAGCCTAAGTTTCACCTGTTCAACGGTGCGTCCAGCGATCAGAGCCGCAACATCATCCGCAGAGCCGACCAAGTGTGGCTCATCTGGCATCTCGAGTCTCAGTAGCCCGTCGTAAGATACGTTCAACAGGCCCGGACCAAGGATAAATCCCTGGGCAACACCCGATGTAACTGCCATCTTTCGTTGGGCCTGTGTCGTGTCGTAGAGCAGGCTTCGGTCCTTTAGATAGTCCCTCAAAAGCCACATCAGATATTCTGGAACTAGAAAAGGGTTTTCCAGCGTATCCAGAATATCCACCCATCTAGCGGAGTTGAAGGCGTTCCTGACGTCGATTGTCACCAACAGGACGATTCATCGCTTGTTGCGACTATGTGCCTCTGACTTTTGGACCGCGTTCACCACCCCTGCAATCGCATCAATGATAGAATATCCTGCTCTAAAGCCAAACTACCGAAGAGATAGGTCCCCAGCAGCACGAATCGCGTCAGTGAATCTTCCCTTGATGAGTTTCTCTAGCACTTTCCCAGCCGTGTCTAGCATGCATAACGGGCGGTATGCAGACGACGATTTGGGATTTCCCTTCCCCTTGCTGATCAGCACGAGCCTCGTCACCTTCCATCGTACCGGGAAAACCCCGTCCCGTAGGCAAGCGTTGAATGTGCTGAGCAGCAAGTCAGGACAATGTTGATAGACAAGCTTCAACACCTCAGCTGGAACATCATCTGGCCCTGGAGCCTTCCTCGCCTTCAACGAAAGGACTGCCTCTTCCAGTTCCAGCTGTGTGAAGAGTGGACACTCGACTGCTATTTCACCATGGACAGCGTCAACACGGACGGGATGGGCGGGAAAGAGTGCCCAGACTATCTCGTCCATCTTTTCTGCATCATATATACAAGGTTTCCGTTGGGCATCAAGCTTCCGCATAACTAGCTTGTAGCCAAGGCCCCACGGATCCTTGTTTACATTGTCCACTAGATGTTGCCAGCAGCGAGCCTTGCTGTTGTTGACCAATTTGCGAAGGCATTTCCTGGCCGACTTATATGCTGTTGCGCGGTTGCTTGCCTTGTCACGGTTCCGCGCCCGTTGAGCCTCATGCCGAAGCTTGTGACACTCCCTTCCTTTTTCAACGATTTCAGTTGACCACCAATACACTAGAGGCTTGCCGTGCCGGGGTTTTTGATGGGGCATAGATGCATTACAAGTAGCCGTGATAATGCTCATAGTTGAGCTCACTACGTCTTGAGCTGCCAGTTCTTGCGTCCCCTCCGGATTTCCCAGCAGTGGAACACCTGATGTGAGCACTTCGACGAGCCTCTCGACGTCCATCCTTCCGATGTTCCATCCAATTATAGAAAACCGAGAGCACAAACGTCGGCAGACAACATCTCAAGCAGAATGCACTGATGATCACTGGCTGAGTAATCCTCTAATACTCTGCAGTTCTGTATCCTCCGTACTAAGGACTCCGAGGCGAGTGTCACGTCCGGTATGGTTCGTTCACAGCCAACACGGCGGAAAGGCGTATTTCCAGTGTTTAGTACAACAAGCGCCGTCCTGGCTGCCATTTCTAGGATTTGTTTTCCCCGGGGATCTGTTTGAAGCCCCAGCAAGCACGTTCCCGTCTGCGTTCGAAACAGCGCCCTCCAAAGCTGGAAGCTTGGCTTGGAAAGATAATATCGATTCGTCCGGCGTTATGTACACACTAAAGAAGGTGGTCCCTGAGCGCCAAACCCACACAAAACCATCCCCACGTCCGAAGCTCTCCGCCTGGAAATCACTATTTCGAACCCAGATGGCAGCAGTACCAGTTTCATCAGGATACCATGATGCCAAACTTTTATCATGAAGTTGCTCACTCAGCAGCAAGAAGTCGGCTTTCATGTCCCGCGCAAACTGCTCAAGCAGATTTTGGGCGGTTGAACTGCGGTGTAAGTTTAGCTGCAGGATGCAGGTCAACGAAGTTCTGATTTTGCCTTAGCTAGGGCTTCCTGGAAAACCCGGTATTTTCCTGATCCCAAAGCGTATCCAGAATCGGGTCTTGGATTAGCATCCTTGCAGAGAATACAATGTGCCTCCATCGTACACTCTTTTCTTTAATGTCGCATTTCACCGCATTCGTAACATAGAGAACTCCTATTGGAATCCTATGACCATAGCCAAGGCATTTGAAACAATTAAGAGGCGTTGCTCTTCGCCGTATCCTACAGACAACCCACCCTATTCGTACTTTGCCCTTATTCAGAAATTGTTCGGCGTCCTTTCCGGACAAGTCAATTATGGCCATGCGTTGTCCCCTATGGTTTTCTGGTGTCAGAATCACCGTGATTCCGACCACGCTAGGGAACTCCCTTTTGATGGCCTCTTCCACCTCGGCCAGATCCGTGACGCAGTCAATGTCTTTTATTTCGATCGTTGCCATCGGCTCGAACGAGGCTATAGCTACGCTTTTGCCGAGGACTTTCTTTACTGCGTCGCAGAATGCTTCCTTATTCTCGGCCTCTGCTCTAAATTCGACCAGTATGTGGCCCAACCGCGTTGGTCGTACTGCTTTAATAGCAGTGTTAGTGTCTTCAGGCGTTATGTTTCCCCTGATGTCCCGCAGCACCTCCGCGTAGGATCGACAATCTTGGAGTTTTACGGGCTGTGCCTGCTGCCGGGGTCTTCATCGGGGCTTCTTTTTCTCCTGTTTTGCATCAGATCCGTTTTCTTGTTGGGTGACCGTGCGAACTTTAATTTCTGGCACTTTTTGAAGGAGTTTCTTCGCGGCTTTCTTCGCTCCTTTTGTAGGCACTGTCTGGAACCCGTGATCTGGTGCTTCACGCCCATCAAGTCCCTCTTCCTTCCTTCTTTAATCCCGATCTCTTTCAATGGGGCTAGACGCCATTCTTTTATTAATTTTTACTAGTGGAGCTCTCTGCATGTGGCCTTTAGATTTCGCCCCCAACGCTTCTTTAGCCTTCTATTTGTTTTCGGCCTTTAACCAGCTCCTCCGATAATGGCCTATGCGGTCTAGGAGCTCCTCTAGTTCAAGGAGCCCAATCTTTACTACTTTGCTGAATTTTGGCGAGTCGCGTGCAGATTGTATTCTTTTCAGAACATCTCGCGCTTTTCGGAATAGCCTTTCTCCTTCGGGTCGCTGGGCGGCGATTGTACTTTGCGACCAGCTTTGGAAGAGGTTATCGCTTTCCGTTTCCGAATAAAGTACTTCCGCCACATTTTCGACGTTGGCGATGCAATCACACAACGTCGTTTTATTTGTCTGGTCAGTCTTTTCTTTTTCTGCCGAAATCTCCTCGTTGGCTTCAGGGTTGGCTTCAGGGTGATTTAGGACCCTTGCATCGATCGCTTCGGTAACGATCGCAGCAGTGACCATCGAGTTCTCGATGTTCTTTATATTTTCTTGCACCGCTCGAACACCTGAAGCGTCCTGCAGAGTTTCCCGCTTTTCCTTTATAGGACACTCTGGCGTTCGCATAATTTTTTTGCTTCACCCAAACACCGCAGAAATTTCAGTCTGGACCAGACTGTCTGCTAATCTCCGTTTTTCACCCGTCTTCACTGTCGTTGTATTAATCGTCGTTTTTGTCATCGTTAGTACCGCGATGCAATCACACAACGTCGTTTTATTTGTCTGGTCAGTCTTTTCTTTTTCTGCCGAAATCTCCTCGTTGGCTTCAGGGTGATTTAGGACCCTTGCATCGATCGCTTCGGTAACGATCGCAGCAGTGACCATCGAGTTCTCGATGTTCTTTATATTTTCTGGTACCGCTCGAACACCTGAAGCGTCCTGCAGAGTTTCCCGCTTTTCCTTTATAGGACGCTCTGGCGTTCGCATAATTTTTTTGCTTCACCCAAACACCGCAGGAATTTCAGTCTGGACCAGACTGTCTGCTAATCTCCGTTTTTCGCCCGTCTTCACTGTCGTTGTATTAATCGTCGTTTTTGTCATCGTTAGTACCGCTCTCGATGTACTGTTAAAGTCGTGGCTACAGCTGCTGCTTGCGTCGTCGTTATTATTTTTAATTTCTTATTTTTGGGGGTTTTTTATATCTTTTCTATTTGCTACATGCTCCCTTAGTCTTTTCTTAAGTACCAAAAGTGAGTTTGCTTTCTTAACCATTTCTAGTAGATTGTTATATATACGCAGAGCATCATTCGTTGCATCGTTCTTTAGACGATCCGTTCTGGCAAAAGGTATTACGAATTGATCAGCATTCCTCGTAATATATGGGTTGATCTGTGATACCTTAATCAATAGTGTTCGGTCCGATCCATTAGATAATCTTAGCTTTCTCCATTATAATGATTTGACTAAAGGTTAATGATTTTGCTAATTGGTAAACCAAACTAGTTTGAGTAAGCATTGGCAGTTCTAGAATGTTTTTATACGCTTTGGTCAGCAGCCTGAATATATTATTTAGATGTTGCTTTGCTGATTGACTTCAAATAAGTACTCCATAATGTAATTTCTTCAGCGAAAATGCATTTAGAACAAGTTTTTGGTGCGCATTGAAATAACCTTACATCTTCTTAACATGCCTATTATTGGGGCTAATTGCCTCCTTAAGCTACACACAATATTACACTTTGAACCAAAAATATACGATAAGATATTTAGCAATAATAATTAGTTAATACAATATAATGAGTTGAGCAAAGTGTTAACGGATACTATAAAATTATAAGAACTGGTTTTTATAGTTAAATAATGAGGAAAAAAGGAAGAAATACATAAAATAAAAGAAATAAATTTTTAACTACTTTCAAATGAGTATTTCGATAAGGATTTTCTAAGGATTCTGCGTTCAAAAATTTGAATTTCATCATATCAAAACTCACACCTAGATGTCTAACGCTGTCAATTTGACACACGCATTGTCACCACATCCATATATTTCCTAGCTCTTTCAACCTTCCAATTGGAATTAGTGGAAGTCTGTAATCGTCTGTCGGTCTTTTGGAGTTTTGAGGTAGTCGGTGGATTGTTTTCTTTACATGAGATTTTAATAATTATCATTATATTTGCGAAAGGTTTAAACTAATTAAAATTTTGTTCCGTTTGTTCGGCTCTTACAAATTTAAATTGTACCATCAGAACAAATCGAACTAAGTTAAAGAAAACATTGAAATTTTGTGTTGCAGTTCTGATCGCTGTTGGGGTTATTTGATAAGAAAAGTCACACATACCGGGTGAACGATGGCGCAGAGCAAATTAAACGATTTAGCTGGAAAATTTGGTAAAGGCGGACCCCCAGGACTGACAACAGGATTGAAAGTATTGGCCGCTGTTGGAGCCGCAGCTTATGGAGTTGCACAATCAATGTACACAGGTAGATAGAGCGAATTATTTAGTGATAGTTCGAAGTCCTCATGTCATAACCTCAATTAGGATGTGATTGCTATGTGATGAAAATTGTGAAATGTGAAAAATTTTATGTAATAATAGGCGGATGGGTCATGTTCGTGATCATGATTATAATTTCGATGCCAAAATGAAATATGTAAATAAGAATTGAACCAGTGTTAGCTTGAGTAACCCACCGGCTGTTGCGTAATAGAGGCATGGATGGTGGAAATACCTTGTGTAGAACATCATTAACCAATTTTTAGAACTGCCAAAGTGAAAAAGATCATTGAATAAAGTATCTTGAATATACTCTAAATATTGTGTTCCGTTGAATATGTAGGAAAGAAAAGCAGTTCACATTTTACTGATGTAAACAACCATTTTAGGTTTTGGCCTGCTTAAATTCTCAAAGTTTTGGGACCTCTTTCGCTCGCTTATGATGCCTTTCAGGCGATTCCCGTTGTGTGTTCTTCATTTTCATAGCGCTACAGCCCCTCTCGGGCCTTCGCTTCTTGCAACAAGCGCCTCAAAGTGCCTCGGTCCGTTGACCGCGTCCTCCAATTTCGAAACCCGAACAGCGATGAACTGTCTTCGTCGACCGAGTCAGCCCAGTGTTTCCTCGGTTTCCCCACTTATCTTTGCCCTTCAATTCTCGCTACAAATACCTTTTTGGGAATCCGTTGTTCGTCACGTTAGTACGATTCGTGTGGCCAATATGGCGTTCAATATGTTTGCTGATGCTTAAGTTAGGGTCAATGTTTCACACCCATAACATAACACAGGTCTCGACCACAATTTGTAGGCTTGTTTTCCTGTGTATGCAGCTGGGTCTTCAAAATCGTCAAAACTGTAATAAAATATTTTATTTGTGAGCTGTATTCTCCGGCGTATTTTGCCTCCTTCGTTACTGGTTCTTGCCTAAATATACAAATTCCCCCATATTTTCGATATTGCATTCGCCAAGTGTGATATTTTGAAATTTGATATATTTTTCCTCGTGTCGTATGTTCTACCCTTTTATATTCGCCTGAGTAATCGGTTGCGGTTGCCCGTTGGATTTATTCGTTCCCCAATAAGGGCATTAATGGAGAGAAATTCCATCAACTGTAGTTCTACTGAGAGCTCTGCTACCAAGCCCTACTTAAACCTCTTTGTGGTCGCTGGAAAATTTTACTTATTGTAAGTATGTGAAGGCGAGTCTTCTGTGCGGAATGAATAGTGAAAATCATGCCGCCGGAATTGAAGTTTGGCGATGGGCTAACTCTCCGTCCTTGGAAAACCCGAAGTTGTTTCGAAGTCTACAACAGAGCCTCGGAGTAGATTGAAACTACGGCAAAGACCTGGCAAACGAAAAAGGACTATGGTATTGTACGCGTATATTAGAATGTCAGATCACTGAACAACCCTCTTAGCACTGTTAGGGAGCTTTTACAACCGGCCAGTCAATACAAATTAAATGTACTAGCAATTCTGGAAACGATCTGGACTGGAAGCGATATACAAGAGATGAGATCGCACACAATATTCAAAAGTGAGAAGCCTGCTGGAAAGTAACAATTTGGAGTGGCCTTTATTGTGGATAGGGAATTCAAACCACGCTTTATCGCGTAAAAGCAAAATTCTTTAAAATAATTAACAAAGGTAAAGAATTGAAGGAAACGCCATACCACCTGGAAAGACTTTTCGACTCATTGTCAATAAACGTTACAAAAATAATTCTGTTTAATTTCAACGCTAAGGTTGGCAGTGAGATGACTGGAGGATTTAATCTCCATAATGAAACCAATGACAACGACCAGCGCCTGATTAACTTTGTAAGTAGCAAAAATCAAGTCATACTTTCGACGTGCTTCCCTCATCGAAACACATAAAATAACCTGGATATCACCGGGTATCAAAACCCATAACCAGATCGTCCATGTTCTGACGAACAAAGTTAGGATTCGAGCAGATCGATGAGCCAATTTTAACTCGGACCATTACTTAATCAAATCAACCCATCGTATCGTATGTTAAATGCATATTTGGTACTCTACAGAAGATCAACATCGACAGGCTCCAAACAACGTCACAGTGACCCTCGGCAACTAGCAAGCTCCCATACTATCAGACACATAACTGAAAATAAGTAACGAAGTCTGAGTAGAAGTCAAGGAAGAAATTAAGACAATGGCGGAACAGACGATTGGACATAAAGTCCGGCGCAAAAGGAATGGTTAGTGTGCGTACAAACAAATATTTAGGTAGGAAAATCAGGATGAAGAGAGAAAATTATGAAAATCTCAGAAGAAGATTATTAGAATTAAGAAAAGAAAATACTATAACGACCAATTTACGTGTAAGTATACCAAGCAACAACACAAGACAAGCCTGCAAAGTAGTGAAAAGCCTGAAACCAGGAAACGAGGATATCAGCCCAACATCACGCTCTGGCACGATGACATCGGCAACATCATCGCTGATGAAAACAGGATTAAAGAAAGATGGGCATCATTCCTTAATCCTCCGCACAGCTCTAGAACATCGGAGCTTATAGATATTCCCGGAGGGCTTCCGTTCCGCCTCTGGATGACATTTTTTCGGTCACCTAAGGCCAAAAGAATAATAAAGTGCTAGGCATCGATGAGATTCTAGTAGAGCTCATCAAATGTGGCAGCAGCGTTCAGAAATCCATCCAGCAAATTGGAGAAGCGAAACAAATGCCGAGCAAGTGGACCAAATCAATTATATTCCCTATCCACGAAAAAGACGGAAGACTACAGTGCTAAAACTATAGGCATATCACTACTTTGTACAGCAGACCCTTTTAGAAAAAAACGAAAATCGATTTCAAAACACTAGGAAGGGCGAAATAAAATTTATAGAATCGGATCCAAATCAGTTTTTCCCCATTTTAGTTACGATTGATTAATAAGTTACTGTTACTCACTTCTCAAAACGGGAAAACTTATTTGGCTCCGATTCCAAAAATTTTAGTG
Source organism: Odontomyia ornata (assembly GCA_963969285.1). Classification (NCBI taxonomy): domain Eukaryota; kingdom Metazoa; phylum Arthropoda; class Insecta; order Diptera; family Stratiomyidae; genus Odontomyia; species Odontomyia ornata. The sequence continues at coordinate 392,156,001 of OZ017738.1, forward strand.
TATTTCATCTTTTTCGTGCATTTTGAAGTCAGTTTCCGCTTTTTACCTAAATGTTTTTGTTATTTCATAATTTTAGTGACAAAAATGACCTGCGTTCATGCTAAATATATAATGATTTCCTTCTAAATTATCAACTGATTTCCCACTTGGCGGGAACAATTTTGAAAAGTATTGTACTGCTACAAGATTTTTTCAGATTAACAATAAATGTTTCACTATCGTGTGGTACATTCTCGTAGACGGCGACTTTCAAAATTTCAGCCGAATCGGACTCATAGTTTTGTTTTGACCGCGTGTGGAAGCGAGCGTGTCAGCGGAGTTTAGTAAAATGGAGAAAAAGCAATATCGATCGGTGATTCGATTCTTGTTTTTGAAGGGAAATCGCGCAGCGAAATCAAACAGTGGACTTCACCCGAAGAACGTGCTCCGGAAAAGGCGAAGACTGTCCTATCGGCCGGAAAGGTGATGGCCATCGCTTTCTGCGATTCACAAGGTGTGATCTGCATCGACAACCTGGAGAAGAGCAAAACGGTCACATGGCTCTACTATGCCGAATAATTGAGCCAATTCGACGCCGAATTGCCGAAAAAAGGCCCCATTTGGCGAAAAATAAGTGCTCTTCCACCATGACAACGCACCGGCTCACACCTCCGCCGTCGCCACGGCCAAATTGGTCGAATTGGGCTACAAACTGCTACCCCATCCACCGTATTCTCCACATTTGGCCCCGTGTGACTTCTTTTTGTTTCCAAACTTGAAAAAGTCACTCGTCGGGCAGAAATTTGAGTCGAATGAGGTGGTCATTGCCGCTACGGAAGCCTACTTTGCAGATCTCGATACCATTCAGACAGGTTAAAGAAGTTGGAGCATCGTTGGGTCAAGTGTATCAAGCTAAGAGGAGATTATGTTGAGAAAGAAATTGCCTCTTCCAAAATTTTCGTTTTTCTTTTGTAAGCTAAGTACTTATCGGACCGCTATCGTATAGAAGATAGCGTAGTAATTATTGAAGTATACTTGTAGTATATTATACAATAGAAGCCTTTATTGTCTTTGCTAAACTTTTAAATTGATCATTTCACCCTTTTTACATCAACTGAATGTAAATCTATGGGATAAATTTTTGCTCTACAATGGGCTATCATTGCATCGCGCCGGTATCGATCCTCGTTTTTCAGATAGCTCCGATAGCTTAAAATTGCTTATGAAAATTCTTTTGTGTGTAGCTACCTAATTGAGTTGCTTTTAATAATTTTCTGAAAATTTATTGGAGAAGAAAAATGTTGGTACAGTACTTATTATATGTCTTCGCCAGTCTTCTCGTAACTGCTCCTCTGACCATATTCTGCATACAAAACGGTGGAGGATACTCAAATGGGGACCCCCTCTCTGGAGCAGTTTTGTTGTCATCTATTCCAGAAGCCTTATTTTTTCTGAGATCATGTACTGCTACCTGTACTTCGTCTCTGGTTGGTGGTGAAACTAGGACCTCTTGTTCCGCTTCTGACATGTTCACAGAATAACTTCTGAAAATATTGCAGCCATCTGATTTTAATTTGGACTGGGTTACTTATGATTGTTCCTTGTGCACTTTTGTGAAGATTTGTTTGTGGATTGAAGCTGTCTCTAAGTTGTTTAATAGAGGCCGATGTGACCATGTTTTCGTTTATCGATAGGATCTTGATGTTGCCAGTCGTTTCTTTCTTCAACACACTTTTTCAGCTTGTCGTCGAAGGGTGTTACTGTGTTCTTCTTCGGCCCAAGTTCGTCGCTTGATGTATGCTTTGTACGGCTAGTGCCGTTTATTAGGGTTTTGTACCAAAATACAAAACCCTATTGCAATCACGTTCTGTGTCCCTCCGTCGGTCTGTATGTCACAGCACTTTTTCTCCGAAACTATAGAATCTACAGCCATAAAACTTTGTGGAAATGTCAGAAGTGGCGACTTCTTGAAAGTTTTGGGATGGAAAAATTGTTCAAAGGAGTTTAAGGGAGTCTGCCCATACAGGGAGGTGACCCTTCAAAATTTTTTTTTTCAAGTGGTAGTCGAGTAGGGTGTCGTTGGAAAGGTCTTAATGAGATCTTTTCAAAACAAGTCTTAAAATGGCCATATAATTACTATGGGGGGCATGTACGAACTTTTCGCGTACCCCCTCGCGATTCGACACCTTTCATCCGAAAAATCTGAAAAACATCATGAATGTAGGCCTGTATGAGTACAACAACAACAAATATGTGAGAAGTCGAAATTCACTCAACTTTGTTAATAATAGTATGATTTATCGATTTCACATTTTCTTGAATAAAATCTTAACGGTACCCTTAAATTCAACCAAATTTGATACATAAATGATTATATATAAGATTGACCTGTCCTGAAATAAAGATTAAATGGTATTTAACAAAGTTATAGCGGTTTGAATTTGCCTGTATTTCTATGGAGCAATATGCGCTGTATTACTATGGAACAATATGCGCTTTTAACCGACTCAGACACTACAGGTTTGCTAGGATTTGCATGAAAGTTTCAAGAATGATAGGTAGCATGAATATCTTTGAGAATTGGTTCAGCTAGTGGTATCAGTAATCGTAAAATAAAATAGTGGCTGTTTCAAATGCGAAGATTGAATAATTTTGAGTTATTTTTCCCCAACATCAACGTTTAAGGTTCATGCTTTTAACACTTGATTGAATTTAATGAATGACTGAAGATGAGTACCTGCAATTAATACTCATAGGTGAAACAAGTCGATCTCCTAACAGAAGGGCCTTGTAACCACTCTAGGGTTCGAAAAAAAAATGCTGATGCCATGATCGATGATTACAGAAAGTGGAGTGGACCCTGCAAAAAAAATTTCATCAAAGGTAGCCGATATGAGTATCAAATGAAAGGTCTTTATGATAACTTTTCAAAACAGTTCTTAAACTGACAGTTTTTGCCTCATTGGGGGCACGAAAAATGTGTTTCCCCCCTCGATTGGACACCTGTGATCTAAAAAATTTAAAAAAAATTATTAAAGCAGATATTTATGAATACAATAATAACAAATATCTCAGAAGACAAAATTCGTTCAACTTTGTTAATAATAGTATGAACTTCGAATTTCACATTTTCTCCAATAAAATCGTATGGATGACTTTAAACCCAACCTTACACAAGGTCCTCATACTCTGTAAATTTGATGAAATTCATATCATATTCACGGACGTTATATCCATTTGAAATTTCTCCAATTACAACAACACACTGTTTTGGTATTTTATGGACTTTCCATCGAACCAGACACTGCAGTTTTGATTTGATCTTCTTAAAATTTTCAGATAAGATCGATGACATAAATGCTTTTGGGTTTTCATGATTTGAGTGATTCAGTTAGTTGAAAATGGAGAAACAATGGATTTTCTTTTAAACGAGCAAATCTCTTTGACATGTTTCTTGATATTATTCGTTGCTGGTGATTGCATTTTGTAAGTTGAGTACAAAACCCATCTGACATGAGCGTAGGTCTGTCTACCCAGCTTGTTTAACCATTTCTTTGCCTTCTTCATCATACCAGTCGTTTCTACTTTTCTTTGGCCGGCGACCCAAGATCTCTTCGGCCACTTGTGTTACGGCATCTCTTACTGACTTCCACATGGTTTTGATGTCATCACTACTTTCAACCACCTGCAAGGATATGTTGATTTTTATGTGCGATTCGTTCGCTACATATCTAAAAAATAACGACAAGCGATAAATTCAATGACCCCAGGACCACTGTAGGAACTGTCTGGCATATGCGACTTTGTTGACTTATCACCACCAGCACGGAAAACCTTCAAAGTTATTCCTCAAACGCGTTAGACGCTGCAATCTTCGCCATGTTCAAGAAATTCCAAAGCGGTCGATGGCACTCACTTTATTTCGAAAAAATTTCAATGGCCCAGAGGCCTGATATACTTGTAGCATCCACTACCGCGAGCTTCTAGCAGTGTACAGTAGAATCCATCATTTTCTTCGCGTTATGAAGATCACCGATTTTTGAAAATATTCGAACCAAAAGCCCCTCATCTACGATTTTTCCACAGATTGGGCAAAGGTTTCACTACTCAAGCTTCACCGATTTAAATTTTGTATCTAAATTTTTCACTGAAATAGAAACATTCCGATGGACAAAAACCGGGTCGTGAATGCACTTTCACAAGTTGTGGCTATCTGGATGCCCTGTTTCGTCGTTATAGAAAGATTTATTAATGAACAGCAATCAAAAAAAGACCTATAAAGACAGTTGGTAAATAATGCATCATCGTTTTACTTGCAACCTATCGTAGTCAATGATTCGGCACCTCAACGGGAAATGCCCGTCCCTTCATACCCATTTCCTTGCATAAAAGCATATTTAGCGGTATATTTCAACAACCGTTACGCCCCATTGATTGCGCCACGTGTAAGGCTATCCACAAAGAATTTATTTAGCCTGGCTTACGGAAGACATCCATGAGTGCTTGCGATTCCGTGCCAAAGTTCCGAAATTGCCCTTCATCAGAAAAAGGTTTTTTTTACTCTGTTCCAAAGCTTACGGCACTCGTATTTCTCTCAGAATGGTATCGGTATAATTTAATGTAAGGGCTATAATGATTTCCCTCATTCGTTTCGATTACTTCCCGAAGGAAGTGTCAATAGTCCTCAGCAATTCCAAAATATGAAGTATCGAGCTGTGCCAACGAACCGTGCCCTTAAGGTCAAGAGGTCTGGGCATTCATAGTTTACTCCTTGGTGGCTACTGCTCGGGCAGCTAGTTCGAGAGGAATACGGTCGTGGGTATTATAGCGAGCAGACTATGCCTGTTTACAATTTTTAGCCACCGTCGAAACCAAGCGTTCAAAAGAATTCTATACTTCTAATCTACTTTACCGATTTATCATTTCATTCACAAGCTTCCAACCAAACAAGAAACCAAAATTAAACTCGCGCGTTCCGGATCTACATACCGACGCGGTACTAGACACATTCTACTTTACTTGAGTTTAAGGGTATCCATACGATTTAATTGGGGAAAATATGAAATTGGGAAATCATAATATTAACAAAGTTGAGCGAAATTCGACTTCTAAGGTATTTGTTGCTGTTGTACTCATAAAGACTTGCCTCCGTGATTTTTCGTATATTCTCCCTCCTGTACTCTGCGAAGCTGGTATCATCAACACCTCTCATTTGACACCCGACATAACTACCTTTGGTAAAAAAATTTAGTTGTGGCCTTCCTAACGACCTTGCCGTTTACAAGCAGAGACGTGCTGAGGCTAAGAAAATTGCAAAACTTGCTCTTCGTGCTTACGTCAACCATATCGAAGTTGCACTTGAATCCAATCAAACTCGCGCTTTCCGGTCTTATGCTAAATCTTTAAAGAGTTATCAATATATACTAGCTAGTTTCAACTACGATGGCATTACGTCATCTACCCCTTAGGCGTCCTGTGAACTCTTTGCTTCTTTCTTTTCTTCCTTTTTCCGCATTTCAAATGCTTCTCTCTCTTTCTATCTTCCTTCTTCCTTTTCCTCTGCCGCGATACGTATCAATCCCTTGCATGTTGAACAGTTCTTATGGAGTCTTGATACCAGCACAGGTGGTGGCCCAGACGGCATTCCAAACTTCCTTGCAAAATCACTATCCTCGTCTCTCTGTGTTCCTCTTTCAATTATTTATAATTTGAGCTTAGCTACTGGGATTTGCCCTTCCCAATGGAAAATTGCCCATATTCTTCCTATCTTCAAATCTGAGGATCGCAATTCCGTTTGCAACTATCGTCCTATATCTCTCATTCTCAGTTTTGGGAAAGTCCTTGAAAAGATCGTTCTCGATACTCTGTTTCCCCTTATACTTCCATCCTTAGCAGAACAACTACATGGTTTTGTCAGAGGTAGATCTCTCAATAACTTGTTTTCTTTTGCCCACCACATTGCTGCTGCCCTTCACCGTCAGCAACAAATAGAAGTTATTTTCACGGATTTCTCTAAAGCGTTTGATTCTTTAGATCACTTTGTTTTATTTCAGAAACCTAATAAGCTCAAAATTCCTGACTTCCTGCACTCCTGGCTTCTATCATATGTTTGGGATCGCCGTTGTCTTCTCACTGTTAACTCCTGCTTCTCTTCTACATTTTGCCCCAGTTCAGGTGTACCGCAAGGTTCCATAATTGGACCCATTTTATTCCTACTATTTGTCAATGATCTTCCCTCTGTTATCACTTCTCCCTGCCTGCTTTATGCTGACGACTTTAAGAGCTTTCGGGTAATTGATTCAAAATGTGATGTTGATACTTTGCAAAGTGACCTGTTGCGTATAAATGGTGCAAATCAAACAATCTCTCCTTGAATGATTCCAAATGCCATCAGATGACATTCTCCTGACAAAAATATCCATTTCCCTCCACCTACAGTCTTGTTGGAACCCCTTTGTGCAGTGTATCTTTCTTTAAGGATCTTGGTGTGATTTTTTATTGCAAATTAAAGTTTGACTTCCACATAGCCCAAATCATCAACAAAGCCTCACGCCTTTCAGGGTTCATTTTAAGATTCGCTTCCTCGTTCCAGTATGTCGCCTCCTTTGTGTGCCTTTACCTTTCTTTTGTTCGCAGTAACCTGGGATACTGCTCCCAAATATGGACCCCTCACCACAGAAATCATATTGATGCTGTTGAGTCGGTTCAACGCAGATTCACACGGTCTCTTTTCGTCAAATTCAACCTCCCTTACGTCCCCTATAGCGACCGTCTTCGTGCTTTGAAACGCCCTTCCTTTGAATCTAGACGATGCTTTCTTGATGAATGCATCTTATACAAGCTTTATCATGGTCACTTGCCCCAATCTTTATGCAGTTACATTCGAACATTGGACACTAGTCGGCCTAATAGATCCTCTGATCAATTCCTTGTTCCGTATCCACGCACTAACACCTTCTTCCACTCTCCCTTACTACGCTTGCCGTTTGCATAACCAGCTATGTCTTGGTCCTCTACCACAGTCACTTGCCGATTTTAAAATTTGCATTAAAAATAAAATTAATAATTACAATTATTAATCTTCGTCATAGTTATAACTGCTCTTACTGCTCTGTTAGAAAGTAAGTAATTACACTATTTTCTTTTATTTTCTGTGTCTTCGATTCCTTCTTTAACCTTTCTTCATATCTAAATTTCTATTAATAATTAGCTCTAATTTGTATTCAATTTGTAATTTGACTTCAGTCTGTTTGTTGATGCCTAAAAAAATAAATAAACATGTAAAGGTTGATTTGTTTATTTGTTGTAGCGAAGCTCTTCTCTCATCAAATACGAAATTCAAATTAATTGAGATTTTCATCTTCTTTTTCATTCAATTATCCTCTTCCAAGCAATTATCATTTACTTAACACCAGGATTGTTTACTGTATTACTTATGGAGATTTTACAACGCTACGCACTGGGATATGCTTTATTGCAGCTAACAGGGGAACAAACAAACTGCCGTCCCTGCAAGTTCCCGCGGAGTTTAATGATTTCGCGAACCATAATCATTCTTTTTGCACAATTTCATTAAGAATTTCAATTTGGTTGTAACAATCACTTGCGTGTAGCAGTTGTTTTGAACAGGAAAACCATATTGCACATTCACTGATTCATTGTTTATTATTTTATTTTTGCTATATTTTGCACTTTGTAACAAAACTGCATTGTTCATTAATTCGTAGGCCAATTGGGTTTACTTCAAATTCTATAACAGAACAGTTCCTTTGACATCTAGAATTAAGCGTTGTCATAATATTGACGTCATCAACATATGCTACCAATTGGTTGAACTTGATCATCAGTGTACCCAAGGTTTCCGCTGATGTCTTCCTGATGGCGTGCTCCAGCGCAATATTAAAGAGCATTGGGGCAAGTCCATCCCCTTGTTTTAAGCCTGATTCCATTATAAAGCTGTCCGTTAGTTCACCGTTTAGCTTAACCTGGGAATCTGTGTTTAGCATCGTGACTTTGACCATACGGGCTAGTTTTGTTGGAACGCCAAAGTCAAGCATTATTTTGTACAGGATCTTTTACAACCGCTTCCTGCATTCCTCGTCGTACCAGTCGTTTCTACTTTTCTTTGGCTAGTGATTCCCACTTTTCTTTGGCTTGTGCCCCAAGACCTCTTGTTGATAATAGCGTATTGTAAATTCCATATTTTCTTTAATAATCGTCTAAGTACTCATCAATGAAATTAAGTAAATAAGTAGATATGTGTAAGGTTATTATAACTTGTAAAATTCATAATAATCTAATCATTCAAGGAAGTTATCGCTACTTGAATTTTCATCGGTTACAACAAAAACAACACAACAGTATGGGCTTCCTCTCGAACCAGGCGCTATAATGTTGATTTGATATTAAGAATTTCAGAAAAATTAGCAACATTGCCTTTTTTATTGTGTTAAGTCAATGATATCAGCAAAAATGGAATAACATAGCGATTTGTGCATTTCTTAAGTTGAGTACAAAACCCCTCTGACGGGAACATATTTTCGCCGACTTTGTCAGTTTTGAATTTTAATAGAGCGCTAACCATTGCTTCATACGCGATCGATGGTAAGATGATTTCCACGTTATTTTAAGGATACGCCGATGTCTTTTCAAATTTATCTGGTATCTGACGTACTCAAATTCAATTTGAGTTAAGAAACCCATACTTCAATTATTTTCTCATATTTTGTCATTTTATTTTCAAAAGAAATACTTTCTTAGGATCTTACGCAAAAGGGTTTTATTTTTTTCCGAAAAAAATTGTTTTTATTTTTAGAAAAGCATTGAAAAATGCTACATATAATCTGAAGAAATAACGCTGTACGCAATACGCAGAATGGAAACTACATACAATCTTTTAACGTAGGTTATGATAAAACTGAATTAACATGGTAATGTTCTCTGGATATAACTGCGAATATCGATTGAAAATTTAATTTAATAATTTAAAGAAAACCAATGAAAGCCCATATATTACACATAACTCGTTTGTGGGAATCTACTTGTTTCTTTACTAGTTCTTATATCCAATTATGAGCCTGGGCGCCATTTTAATTTACGTTTGGGTAGCATTAACGTTACGAAATGAGATACCGTTACCATATTCCTTTTCCGCGATAGATTTTTTACGCAGAAGATAATCTTATTCAAATTGAACCACGTGGTTTATTATCAATTCACTTACTTTGCTTGCTTAGTTTTTGTGTGGTATCGCATAATCTCAGGTATCTCAAGGTCCCCGGGCCAGTTGAGTAATTTTGTATGAGTACAATGCTGTTTTGTTATTTTTTCTATAGAAATTACAGCGTTTAAATTTTCGTATTTTATGACAGTATAATCTCAAGATATTCTTTTATATCCTTAAAAATTATATTGTTGCAATTTATCAAAAAGGAAGGCCTGTAATTTAATGAAGCTTGTAATTAATTCAACCATTTAACTTTTCTTCGTTTTCTTTTTATTCGATTTCACAAAACGCGCTTCGCTTGCTATTTTTCAATTATCTAGGAAAGTAAAAATATCTGCAAATATGTAAGTTCACTGTGGCGGCGCGGAAGAACATTTGCTGATGCACAGGGATGATGATAATTGTCTTAATTCGTTTTGCATTTAACAAGTGCCCACAAAATTCGGTATTTCCTCCATGAAGTGTTCCCTCGTTTTGGCACTACTCTATTTACTTCAAGTCGAATACACTTTCGCTTTTATCATTCATGCCCCCAATATATATTTTAAGTTATATAAAGTCGGTACCAAAAATCACTCAATTTCAATGCTAAGGCTCTGTATAAAAATCATTTAAAATTTGTGTGAATTACCAAATTGCCCCACTAAATATTTCTAAGACTTTTTAGCACTATTACAATTGTGTTTACAGGGTCTGAATAATAAGTAACCGGACTGACCTCAGGAAATTTTTTATTGGCAAAATATGCACAATTTTTCTTTAGAAATCTTCAAAGTAGTCCCCATTGGAGTCGATAACACGCTGATACCGGATTTTCCAATCCCCAAACGCTCCCTGGAAGTCGGCAACCTTGATGCTGTCTAGAGCCCTCGTCGTAGCACGTTGAACGTTTTCCAGAGTCCCGAACTGCGTCCCCCTTAAGATGTCTCTTGATCTTGGGGAACAGAAAGAAGTCCGCTGGTGCCATATCCGGGCTGTAAGGAGGCTGTGGCAACGTTGCCCTTGACTGTTTGGTCAACTGCTCGGTGACGAGCAGGCAGGTGTGCGAAGGAGCATTGTCGTGATGGAGGATCCGCGAATTGGCAATCTCCGGACGGACTCGGCGAACCCGGGCGGTTAGTCGACGGAGCACCTCTCTGTAGTACTGGCCGTTTACAGTTTGGCCGGGTGGCAGAAACTCTTTGTGAACAATGCCTTTCACGTCAAAGAAAGCAATGAGCATCGACTTCACCTTCGAGCTCATGTGCGCTTTTTTCGGACGCGGTGACGCCAGTGTGTGCCACTCCGAACTCTGCCGCTCCGTCTCAGGATCGTATTCGAAAACCCACGTCTCGTCTCCTGTAATAACGTGGTTAAAAAACTCTGGTTCGGTTGCTCGATCGTACGCTCCATTTTCACTCCGACGACGTAACTGTACAGGCACTCCGCTCTCGCTCGATGTTATCTCTCCAAGCGCTTGGAGGCAACTGCTGCAGCCCGGTTCCCTTTACCTAGACCCCCACCACCACTACAGTACCAGATACCGGTTAGCAGACGCTTTGACGGCGCGGGGCAGGTTCAGTCCGGTTACTTACTATACAGACCCTGTATATTGATTTTCCTTTCTTAATTTTTTTATAACTCTTTTGATTACCCAGCTGAAATGGAATCATCAACGGATTCTTATGTTTACAGAACAACGAACATTTTCCATAAGTGGGGCGCAGTTATTTTCATATTATAGTAGTTGTTTATCATAAAAACTTATTGCAACTACATTTATACATTCAAGATGTAATTCCAGTGTCAGGCGTAATGTATACACTTAGTAATTTTCAACGTTATTAGTGAATTTTTATGCGGGCTTTTAACTTTCATAGTATTCTAAATTTTTTTTTGTATTTTTCTTACATTAGACACTTCAAAACTATCCGTTTCACGTAACGCGATCTTATTTCAAATCCTCAGTTCGTTTTTCAAGTTCACTGCACACCTCCGCAATCGCAGACATCTTTCCCGTTGGTCAAACGCTAACGATCACTTCCCGCTCGACGTTTAAAATGCGAGTCCTGCTTCGTGTCAATCTTTCCGCTTATCTCGACGAGCCTCTTCATGGCGGTAACGGAGATTTTTCTCGTCGAGATAAACTAGCAATTGCTTCACTAAATTGCGTCGCAAAGGAGGCTGCCATTAGCAATTTTTCTTGTAGTTTTATTTAATTTTTTATTTGTTTCTTTGGAAAAATGTTTCCCTGATAATGGTAGCGATCGTAGTGGTGGGGTCTAGTGCGGGCTAGGAAATACCAATGTTAATAAGTTGCGCATCAAATTGTTCCGCACTTATTGCGTTATTTTTATAAAAATGGTATTTTCTTCGCAAAGGCCTTTCGAACAGTTTGCCTAGGCGGCTGCTCGATTACTTCAGGGCAGCTAATTTTCTCGCGATCCCGAAGAGACGAGGATTGCAAAACAGGACCTGAATGATCTTCAGGTGGATAACCCATTGTGTTTTGAGCAGGAATAAGAAGCAAAGGCTACAGAAAAAAACGACAGACTGACGCAAATACTTTCGACTTGCTGTAAATGGGGACACCAATGTATGTGATTGAAACTAAATACGAACGGAAAAAACAGACGTGTATGCTTAAACTATCGACGCAGGTTTTTTGTGCGGTATACACCTACTTCCTTTCCGGAAAGGTCCGTGAGGAGATACGACCAGGTCCTACAACCTTATGTACACGGCTTTTCAAGAAACGACGATCTAGCTTCGCATTATAATAACCAGCTGCGTCGCTTTGCCGGAAATTGCCATGAAAGACTTCATCCCCTTCTCTAAACTCGGAAGATCGGGATCTTAGATTATAATGCGCTTCATTTGCGTCTGATTTGTTGGCGAAGATCGCCTAATCTTTCGTGGGGCTCCAGCTAAACGACGGCATCTCCCAAACATTTTAATTGTCGTCATAGCTTGTATGATTTGCCATGACAAATTGGCGATTCAAACGTTCTGATGCATTTGATTGAGGAGAGTATATTGGCGTCAGTTGGTGTTCGACACCGTACTGTTTGAGTAGACTCTTAAACTACCGAGATCGAAACTGTACTCCGTTGCCCGAGTACAAGCTTTCTGGAACACCAAACACTTGGAATTCTCGGCTCTCCAAAAATTTCACGATAGGTGGAGTCGTGAATTAGCGAATGGGTTCCACCAGCGGGAACTTATTATCTAGAATAACAATAGCTCCAACGTGTTCCATAGAAGAACGAGGGTACGGACCGAGTAGATCTATATACAGACGTTAGAATACACGCTCCGGAGTTGAGTTGACTCATGACAGGTCGAAGAGGCTGGTTGGGAGCCTTAGTGTCTTTACAGGTCTCACAGGCGCCTACATACTCCTTGACCTGAGATGACATATTAGGCCAAAAGAAGTATTTCTTAAGGCGCCGAAGCATCCGACCGTAGGTCGCCGTGGGAACTTAGAGGATGGTCGTGTGCACGAAGGATCAGATTGTGAATCATCTCCGGCATATATATATATATATATATATATATATATATATATATATATATATATATATATATATATATATATATATATATATATATATAAATTCATGTGTGTGTATATATGTGTATATATATGTATGTACATATTGTCGCGTGTTATTGGTTCGCGGCCAATCATTTTAATGTTCCGGGAAAGTGAAAACGCAATATCTTTTAATTTAAGTTAAAAGTGTTTATTTAATGCACAATAATCAGTTAACACTTTCACTAATTTTAATTGTCACTATTAAAATAAATCTAACACTTGTTCATAAATTTATTATCGCAATTGTCTTCTAAATCACTTCACTATTACTTAACACACTCCATAAATTTACTATCGCAATTGTCTTCTAAATTACTTCACTATTACGAAACACACTCCATAAATTTACTATCGCAATTGTCTTCTAAATTACTTCACTATTACGAAACACACTCTATAAATTTACTATCGCAGTTCTTATCGCGGTCGAATGAATTATTCCCCCCATTCATTTAGCTCGCCTTTATATAGGGTCTCTACCTATTCACCCATTTCTCGTGCATTGGTGATTGTTCTACCGAGAGGTACCTGGTAGGTTCGAGCAAACTCATGAATGGAGTGACGTCACTTGCAGATGTTGATCATGCTTGTTGCGTGCTCGTGGGTTCGAGTAAATTCATTCGTTGACGTTCTTAACGATGATGAAAACAATTGCGACAGTAGCTCGCAGAATTATTTGTACGTGTAATTATTTGTACATGTAACAATATATATATATATATATATATATATATATATATATATATATATATATATATATATGAGTGGGTACAATATATATATATATATATATATATATATGTATATATATATATATATATATATATATATGTATATATCGAGATATATATATATATATATATATATATATATATATATATATATATATATATATATATATATATATGTATATATCGATATATATATATATATATATATATATATATATATATATATATGTATATATCGATATATATATATATATATATATATATATCGATATATATATATATATATATATATATATATATATATATATATATATATTGTCGCGTGTTATTGGTTCGCGGCCAATAATTTTAATGTTCCGGGAAAGTGAAAACGCAATGTCTTTTAATTTAAGTTAAAAGAGTTTATTTAATTACAAAAATGCACAATAAACAATTTAACAATTTAACACTTTCACTAATTTTTTATTTTCACTATGAAAAAATCTAACACTTGTCCATAAATTTCTTATCGCAATTGTCTTCTAAATCACTTCACTATTACGAAACACACTATCGCAGTTCTTTTCGCGGTCGAATGATGAATCCCCCCATTCATTCAGCTCGCCTTTATATAGGGTCTCTACCTATTCACCCATTTCTCGTACATTGGCGAATGTTCTACCGAGAGGTACCTGGTAGATTCGAGCAAATTAATGAATGGAGTGACGTCACTTGCAGATGTTGATCATGCTTGTTGGGTTCTCGTGGTTTCGAGTAAATTCGTGTTCTTCATTGTTGTGACAACAATTGCGACAGTAGCTCGCAGAATTATTTGTACATGTAACACTGCCCACACCTCAGTTCTTTTCGCCCCGAAAAGATGTGTCGCCAGTTGTAGTCAATTCTCCCTGGATGTAATATGGGGCAAGACGGTCTAGATGCACGATCTTCATTTTGGCTCTCGGTGTTCCAGTATGCGATATACGACGTCGTTGATTCGCTTTGTGAATCGGTATGGTCCCTCCCAGTTATGTTGCAACTTTGGAGACCTACCCTTTCGCCGTTGCGGGTTATATAGCCACACCAAGTCATCTTGCTGGAAGCCAGTAGAATTTGCCTTTAGATCATACCTGGTCTTCATGCGGTCAGTGGCCGATTCGAGGTGTTTTCGCACTGTCCGATGTATCTGGTTCAACCGTTGTCTTAGATCACTTGCGTACTCCGAGATCGTTTGGGGTTTCTCAGGGGGTATTCCGAACTTTATATCGGCTGGCAAACGAATAGTCTTTCCAAAAATGACTTTGGCTGGAGGTTGGCCCGTCGATGCATGTTCGGCAGCTCTGTACGCCATCAAAAATAGTGGGACATGTCGGTCCCAGTCCCTTTGGTTCTCGTCAACCATCTTGGCAAGGTGTTTATTGAGCGTGCCGTTGAAACGTTCGACCATTCCATCGGATTGGGGATGCAGCGGTGTTGTCCTCGTTTTCCGTATTCCGAGCAGCTCGCACATTTCGCCAAAAACAAGTGACTCAAAGTTTCGGCCTTGATCCGAATGTAGTTCGCAAGGCACGCCGTACCTACTGACCCAATTTAACACAAGCTGTTCGGCTACAGTACTTGCTTCCTGGTTGGGAATGGGGTAGACTTCGGGCCACTTGCTGAAATAATCAGCCACAACCAGCGTGTATCGATTTCCCCGCTCAGATTCAGGAAAGGGTCCTGCGATGTCAACAGCAATCCTTTCAAACGGTACCCCCACTTTATAGGTTTGCATTTGTCCTCTCAGTCGTCGCTTTGGGCCTTTGACGGAAGCGCAAATTGTGCATCTGCGACACCAGTCCTCTACGTCTTCTCGAGCGTGGAGCCAGTAGAACCTTTCCCGCAATTTCGCTAAGGTCTTGTTAACACCAAGGTGGCCTCCCGAGGATCCTTCATGCATTTCCTTAACCACATCGTGGATTCGGCTTTTGGGTAGTATAGTTTGCATCCTATAGGAGCTGCCATCCACCGTTTCCCATTTCCGCTTGAGTATGCCACCCTCTACCTGAAGGGAGTTCCATTGTGCCCAATAGCTTTTCAGGGTTGCGCCATGCGTTGAAACGTCTTTCCACTCAGGTCGCCCAGTCGTCTCCGTCCGATGTCTTCATCGGCTAGCTGGGCATTTCGAATCTCCTCCGATGACCAACCTTCATCGAATTCGGCCGTTATCAGTCGCAGATCAACGGTCGGCTCCTTTTCCTCAATCCGCCGGCAATGCTTGCAGTTAGCTGAACATGGATGACGAGTTGGGGCGTCAACATTTCCATGAACTCTGCCCTTGTGAAGTAGTTGGGGCCTCACATGGTCTGGTCGAATAGTCGATCGGGTTGCACCAGTGTCGTTTGTTATGGTGCAATGTTCTTCATCAACTTCACCAGGAAGGCATCTGTCTGCTTCTCCACGATGTTGCTTTGGCACGGTGATGGTGGTGCTGGGGATGTCGATCCTCCTAGCTAACGTTTGCCCCACGAAGTTAGCCCTTGCAGTTTGATGGGCCTCCATTCTAGGCTCCTGACATGGTCTGGATCTCCACCATCCTGGGCAATAGCTCCGTTTTCTTCGCTTCTTGCAGTCTCTTTGCAGGTGCCCCTTCTCACCGCAATCCCAGCATCTAGGCGCTCCATTCGCCGGCGGCTCTCGCTCATTTTCCGCGCGATCACACCTGCACTCGTCTGCCACTACCTCACGGACCCGGGCAGTGGTACGAGTCACATTTTGTGTTGCCTCGAAGTTAAGACTGTAAATCAATGCGTCCTTAACCGTCTGCTTTTGAGCTAACCGCACGGCTTGTTGCAATTCCTTGTCCTGTAAGGCGCTGATGAATGCTTCTGTTGCTACGTCATCTCGATGGTCTGAGTCGTACGCTGGGTAAGCCAAAAGTGCCAGTCGCTCAATGTCTTGTGCTAGCTGCTGCAAGGTTTCGCCAGACTTCTGCATCCGATGCCGTAGCTGTGCCCGGTAAATCTGCTTCAGATGATCGTCTCCATAGCGCATGTCCAGCGCATTCATTATAGCAGCCGGGTTTGAATGCAACTAAACGGGGATAGTCTGCAAAAGCTCGGCAGCTGGGCCTCTTAGAGCAAGAATTAATGC